>WMKK01000009.1:83908-532988 GCA_012295225.1 Ostreococcus mediterraneus
GCGTCTGCCTTCAACAACGATATCACTCGTTGGAACACGTCATCGTTGAATGTATCCACGAGTATGTTCGTGAGCGCGACGGCGTTTCTTGCATCGTACACTCGAATTGGAGGCGGTTTCGATGGTCCTCCGAGTGCGTGGACTCCGATTCCAAGCCCGCCGTCGCCGAGCCCTCCGCCGAGCCCACCGCCGAGTCCACCATCTCCACCACCTCCGCCGAGCCCACCGCCGAGTCCACCGCCTCCACCTCCGCCTCCAGCACCTCCGCCTCCGCCTCCAGCACCTCCGCCTCCGCCGCCGCCACCTCCACCAGCGCCKCCGCCKCCGCCTCCGCCTCCKCCGCCTGCACCTCCACCAGCGCCTCCACCACCGCCGCCGACGTGCGGGAACGGCRTGTTTGACGCGACGGGGCTGAACCCTGACGGTTCGTCCGGGGAGACGTGCGATCCGTTCGGAAACGCGGCCACGCCAACGATCGCCGTACCTGGGTGCAATCCGAACACGTGYCAAAGTCTCGTCAATTGGAAGTGCGACGACGCGTCGCTCATAGGCACTGCCCAGTACAACTGTACATGCGATAATCCGGCTGGCACGTTCGCGACACCCGACGGGACGCAGTGCGCGCAAGTCAAGTGCGCGTATCCAGAGCGTTGTCTCGCCAACGGTCTCGGGTGCGCACCGGGTGCCGGTGGGGACAACGCGTGCGATCGCTGCCTCACCGCCGCGGATGTCGCCGTTCTGGCCTCCTCGCGCTCGCTGAACAAGGCTGGATACTACAAGGTGGGACAGTCATGCGTGGAGTGTCCGGCGACGTCATCGGCGCARATCGTCGCCGCGGCGGCCACCGTAGTCGTCTTGGCGTTCTTCGGCTTTAAAGCGTCTCAGTTAATGGGCGCGCAGGCGACGAGCAACATCAAGAAGATCATCGAGTCGTTACAGTTTGTCTCACTATCGCTCACTCTCAGCATCTCTTGGCCCGGCCCGGTGCTTCGTCTCGGCAAGTTTCTCGAGCCACTGACGTTTAGCATCGAGTTCTTGCGTCCAGAGTGCGTGGCCACCGGCCTAAACTGGCAGAACGTCTTCATCGCGTCGGTGTTCATCGTCCCAGTGAGCACGTCGTTGTTCATCTTCATCAGCGACGTTCGCGCGAAGCGCGCGTACGATAGGACAGTGCGCCGTATTCACAGCGAGCGCGTCGGCAACAGCGGCGCTACGGTGTACTGGATCGAGGCTCCCGGTCTTCTCTGGGGCACGCGCCGCACATTTGTATCCGAGGGCGGCGACAAGATCGTCAGGGAGCTACAGCGTCAGTATCGATTCCGCGCGAGCTTGCGCGCGTTCGGCGTGCTCACCATGACCATACTCTACCTCCCCGTCGTGCGCATGTGTCTGCAGTCATTTGAGTGCGTCCAACTCGACGGCGTCGACGGACTTCGACTTGAGGCGGATATCGACATCAACTGCGAGAGCACGACGCATAAAGCGTACCAAGTGTGCGCCGCATTCGTATTGTTCGTTGTCGGCGTCGGTACACCCGCGTACGTGGTGCGCCTCGTTCGTCGCATTCGCTTTGAAGGGAAGCTAAATGATTCTCGAACACTCGATGTCTACGGTGCGCTGTACGAAGTCTACCGACGCGACGAGACATCCGATGAGCGAAGCCTTGAGATTGCTCAGCCACATCAGATGGAATGGGGAGACGGCGAGAGCGGTGAGCGCGGCGAGGTCGACGGAACCGTTCACGACGGTTGTGCGACTGAAGCCCCATGGCAAACATTTGACCGAGCGCTCACGATTCGTCGGTCACCACTCGAGCGATCGCCGTCAGCTCAAGCCAGGGAGCGAGCAGAACGCATGGCGTGGCGAGATCGCCTCGCCGTCCACTTTCTCGCCGTCGAGCTTGCGCAAAAGAGCGGTGTCATACTCACCACGTCTGCGTTGGTATCGAACACGTCGCTGAGTGGATGGGGTCTCGTGCTCGTCAACTGGTTCGGCGCATTCGTTGTGTACCAGTGCCAGCCTTGGCGCATTATGACTCTCGGGTTTTCGCGCTGGAGAATGCGCAATGCGTTGAACCGAGTCGAGATTGCCGCGAGCTTCTTGCAAGGCGTCGGACCCGCGTTGATCATGATATTTCCCATCGAGCGTGATGATCTCGGCATCCCTCGACGGAATCTCACCTTCGAAGTCATGACAGTCATCGCGACGGGTATAATCACCGGTTTGCTGTCAGTGCGCCTCCTCGTCTTCGTKGGCGAGCGCCTCGCCACGAAACGTCAGCGCATGGAAATCGACGGTGATCCGCACGAGTGCATGGAGCGAATGCGTACGTCTCTTGTCAAATTCACAAAGCGAGGAGCCATCGTGAGCCTGYACGCGTTCAAAGCAGACTTCGACATCAMGCGTCGCAAGACGCGTGCACGTCTTGAGGATACGCGAGACGCCATGCTCCGCCGAATAGAGATGCTCAAGCGTGATCGCGAGGAAGTACTGTTTAGCGACATCGTGGACGATGCAAATCACGACGCTCGCGTGAGAGAGGTGTTCTCATTCGATGAGCGCATCACGGCTTTGTATGAAGTTGCGAATAAGATGGCCGCCCGCGTCAACGCGGTCACGCCGAGCGAACCACCGGAAGGCTCCAATTCTGCGGAGCGCATCAGGCTGGCTATGGAGGAGTTATCGAGACTCTTGAGTGGGGAACACGACCGTCGGCGCGCAGCACAAATTACGAGCCACGAAGAGGACAGTTTGGACAGGGACGCCGGACTCCACCTGGCGCTTCAAGTGCACGCCCACGAACGAATTCTCACTCGACTCGAGGCTGACATGCACGAGTACGCGGGCGCCGAACGCATGGCCGATCTTGTCGAGCTCAGTGAAGCGTATGCCTATGTGAAAACGTCAAAGGGCGCGCTCTCGCGCTCGTTCGGTGACGCGGAGCTAAGCAGAGCTACATCGTCTCTCAACGCGCAGAACGTGATTCAACGCCTCGCCGTTGAGGATGACTTTAATGTCGCATTCAATACGCTTGCGAGCGCGAGCGCAGCCGTTCAGCGGCATCTCGCGTGGTGCGATAAGCAGCGCACTTTTGCTGAGCTCGTGATCAATCAATCCGCGGCGCGTCGTGTTGCCATCAAACTCGATGCAAGAGAGAAGTCTCGCACCCGAGGCGRGCGTGCAAATATGAGAGAACGTCAACACTCGCTCTGGACTCGAAAGCGTTCTGGATCGCGCGCAACAGAGACGCCGCGCGAACATCAAGCTCGGTCGCTTCTCGCGCTCGTGCCGAGTGAGCCAGCGCTTGACGCTGACGACGTCTTCATCGACGTCAAGAAGGTGCTCTGTCAACACGAATCGGCGCTCGCCCTTCATACCGAAAACCTTGTTCGTGATTTGYTGCCGCTCTTCCGGTGCTTCGGACGTCTCACACACCGGCGCCTCAACGCGTTGGCGGCCAGTTTGAACTTGGCACCGGGAACTTCTCACGCTCAACTCACCGACTACGTGGAGCGGACGCTTGAATGGTGCGAGCGCACGTGCGACGCCCTTGAGCGGTGGCTTCTCGCGTTTGATGCCACCGCACCGAACCGCACGCTCCGCGGATTCCGTAAACTTGCCGTGGCGGCAAAACAAAGCCTAGAGTCGGTGCGCAGAGACGTATCAAAGGCGTTTCAACGTCCCTTGCCTCGATCAACCGCGCGCGCAAACTGGCGCGCGTTGTGGACATCAAGCGCGTCGTTCACGCGCATGATCGCGCGATTGAATTCCCTGGAGTAGATGGCGCCGTTACATCATACCGCAGTTGATTGTTTCTCTCCTGCACTCGGTAGTACCGCTTTCCCTCGCCTCCAGAGGTAGTCGTCCGGGTGCCAAATTGCTCATCACGCGCAAGTTTGACATGCTCTCCAATGCCGGCGACTTCAAGGGCACTGCCGAACTTTCAGCGAGCACAAGCACCATGCAAAACGATGATCGGGCATATAGAATGGAAAACATGGGAGCATTGACTGATGTATCGGACGAGCTCGCGGGCGCGCGCGCGAGCGCGTTCGGGGCGGCGGCGGATTCGTTCGCGTCGTTTGACTGAACATGCAGTTTGTTACGTAGCGTCTAGCTGTAGAAGACACATAGGCATTGGATTGAATAGAATTGAGTGCATCACGTGATAATCATGATTAAAACAATGGGACGTATCCCCCCCATGGGTGGACGTGGCGATCCATCAAGCAATACAGTCGAAAGTTGTCGCGGTTTCAAGCGTTTAGGCATTCAATACCCCATCCGGCGTCGCTAAAGCCACGAGCGTCCACTTCTCCTTACACGCCATTACCCCTCGCCACGACGATTGTTCCTCACAATTCTCATCATCAATATCACACACGTATGTCTTTTCCAACAACGCCGCCGTGGCGACTTGCAATTGCACGTCCCGTCCGCACAACTCGCTCGTCGCCTCCTCCATGCCTTTATTGTGCCCGACGCACAATATCGTCCGTATATCGTTCGCCCCGTCCCCAACCGTCGTCGCCGTCACCAACTCTCTCAAATGCGTCGCCATCTGTCCATCAAGACTCGCAAAGTGATACAAAGACCCTAAATACACCGCCGAAGAATCCTTAAACGCCGCGTTCTCTCGCGACATGAGCTCCAGCGTCTCGCGGCTCCGCGCGCTATTCGAGCACAACGTCACGTCCGGTGCGAATCGCCCGTCGCCGCGCACGACCGCAGCGAGTTTCTGCGCCATCGCGCGACCTTCTGGGGTGAGCGGCCGGTCGACATCGCGCACCGTCGCCGCGGGCGACGCACCGGGTTCCGTCGCCCAGGATGACGCCGCGTGCCGAAGCATGATGAGCCGATACGTCGTCGTCGTCGTCGTCGTCGTCGTCGGTGACGACGTCGATGCGGCGCTCGCGCGCGCGGGACACGCGCGAGAGGCGCGAACGCCACACCGCGTCGGCGTCATCGCCACCGTCGTCGTCGGCGCCGCGCGAGCGGTGCGTGACCACATGGGACGAGACCACGGCACCGATTGGCGTCACAGAATGGCGCTTCATCGGCTGCGCCGCGCCGTCGTCGACGTCACGCGCCGCGCGTACGCGACGACGACGACGGCGGCGTACGCTCCGGTGTTCACCAACGCGCTGTTGGTGATCAAAACCACGCCCATCGCGGAGTACACGTCGCTCATTGGGTCGGGTGAGTTGTACCAGTCTGACCGCTACGCGCGCGTCAAGGAGCGCCATGAGACGCACAAGTCCTCGGTGAAGGCGATTAAGCGCATGTTGAGCGATCGTGGGGTGAAGTATAGGTGCGTGGAGCGCGCGGCGCTCAAGGCGGAGTCGGTGGAGGGGTGCGATTTGGTCATCGCGTTGGGGGGCGACGGGACCACGCTCATCGCCGCGCACGAAGTTCGTTCGACGGATGTTCCAATTTTAGGCATTAATACCGATCCAGCGACGCCGAGTGATTTGGCGAAATTATATTTAACGAATGTGTGTCTGGATGAGCGGCGATCGACGGGGCATTTGTGTGCGGCGAATCGTTTTAACGCCGAGCAAGTGTTGGACGCGGCGTTGCGAGGGGAGACGAAACCGGCGCGATTGGCGAGGATTCGTACCACAATCAACGGTCGGGAGCTCGAGCCGGCGTTGAATGATGTACTCATTGCGCACCCATCGCCTGCGGCGGTGTCGAGGTATAGCTTGAAGCTTCCAGGGAAGGAAGATGCGTACTTTCACGTTCGGAGCTCGGGCTTGCGCACGTGCACGGCGAGCGGCTCGACCGCGGCGACGTATTCCGCCGGTGGGTGCCTGATGCCGTACGACTCCACGGACATGCAATACATGGACCGTGAACCTATTTATTACGATCACGCGCCGCCGCCGAGCAGTGCGGGTCATAGATTTTACAAGCGCGGAGAAACCATGCGGTTGCGATGGAACTCTCGCGTCGGCGTCGTGTACATCGACGGCGCGCACGTCAAGCACGACATTATGTTAGGAGACGATGTAGAAATGTCGAGCGACGGTCCAGAGTTGAGTTTGTTTGTATCGCCATGGTTTAAGACGATGCGTGAATCACAAGGGCAAAAATTAGACACCTAGAGTTGAATTGAGTTGTTGTTGTTGTATTTTATATATCCGCGCGGCGCTACGACGTACGACGAATCGGCGTCTCAACATCCACCAACGACGGCCTTCGCGTCGTCAATAACCCATACGCCGACTCTCCACACGATTGCGCTAATTGCACCACGTCCTCACCGATACTCTCCGCCAAACCGGCTTGCGCTAACTGCGTCTGTAGCGCTTCGTACGTCGCGTCCATCGCTCGGCTCGCCGACGTCGCCCCCGCGCCTCCATCTATAACCACATTCTCCTCCTTTGGCGCACACACCGCCAACCTCACATTCACGCACTCACTCACGCGCACGTGTGCGCTCCACGTCACCAGCGTACAGTCTAAACAATCCCGCATTTCCGTCGACTCTGACGTCGGCCCAAACGCAAACGCGCACCGCTTGCAATCCAACACGATGACTTTCGACACGACGCACGGCAACACAATGAGGCAATCCTCGCATCCGGCGATCGTCACCGACGACGCATATATCACCGTCGATTCCACGATGGTTTCCCCCTTGCGACAGCGGAATCGCAGGTCACACGACACGGGTAACGGTTCGTGTGCCACCGCGCGGCGCTTCACTGGCGTGTAGCTTTTCGGTGTCGCGGGCGACGCGGCGGCGCCGCTCGCCGCGATGGGTTTACGCGACGACGCGAGAGGCGAGGCGGCGAACGCGGCGACGGCCGTGGTGAGGGGCTTGGTGAACCAGCACCCCATGGCGACGAGGGGTGCGCGCGCCGAGCTATGAGGCTGCTTCGGGTGGTTCCCCCGAGTCGCGTGATGACAACGTAGTGTGATTACAACGTGTTTCTACGAGCGAGCTATGAGGAATTACATATAAATATGTGCGGTGCGGTGTCACGCGCCTACGTCGCCGCGATTACGATCGGTGTCGCCGAGAATGGTTCGATGGCGTCGTCGTCCGTCGTCGCCGCGTCGGTCGGCTCGACCGAGCGAAGACGAGGATGCAATTTTGTTAAGTAACGCATCGAGCGGAGACATCGTGGGCGAGAACGGCGCGTGATCGTCGTCGTCGTCGTCGCCATCTTCGCGTTCTTCATCCCTTCGTGGCGCGCGACGCACGGGTGTGCGCGCGTCGTCGTCGTCAACCCGCGCCGGCGGTGTAGGCTCGGGTTCTATTTCTCTCGCCAACGCACGGCGTTCACCGTCATCTCGCATCCCGCTCGCACGCAAACGCTCGATTTCCATCACGAGTGACTCTACTTTGCGATCGAACGCCTCCATGACGCTCGTGTGGTACTCAAACGACACCATCGCCGGCGTTCCGTCGGCAAACGTCTCCGCCGGCGTCGCCGTCGCGCCGCGCGCGCGTCGTCGACCGCGCCCCGCCCCCGCCCCTGCATGCAAAAGACTCTTCAACTTATGCACCTCCATCTCGAGTTTACGATTATTCACGCACGCGCGCTCTAGTTTCCGCGTCAAGTCGGCGTTTCGCCTGCGCTCGTAGTCGCGCTCGTCGCCGCGCCGCGCCGCGTCTCGTCGCGCCTCCGCCGTCGCCTTCACATCCTCCGGACGCATCGTCGACGCCGTCATCGTCATCATCGTCGTCGTCATCGCCGCCTCTGACGTCGTCATCGTCGACGCCGACGCGACGGCGTCCGAACGACCGCCGCTCGGCTGTGCCGGCGCCACGCGCATCTGTCGCACGAACGCCGCCGCGACCGCGCGCGCGTGCGCCTCCTCCGCGGCGACGACGCGCGCGGCGCGACCGTCGTCGTCGTCGTCGTCGTCATCCGCGGCCCCGCGCGCGACGCCCATCGTCCAGTCGTCGCGACGCGCGAAGGATCGACGCGCGCGCATTCAAACGCGCGCCCAGCTGTCGCCACGACAGAAAAAAACAACGCGCAATCGCTCGCACGCAAACGCTCGTGGGCGCCATCAAAAACACATACAATCATTTATACTCTATTCGGATATACGATCCATACGTTCACCGTTCGTTCGCCCTTCGCGCTACGAAAGGTAAAAAAGTAAAGTATTCGATAGAGTATTCGATACTAGAGTCATCATGAGCGCTCGGTCGCGGTCGCGTGACGCGCGCGCCAAAAAACGCGAACGGCAGGATTCGAACCTGCGCGGGCAGTGCCCATACACTCACCGCCATCGCGCGCGCGAGAGCGCGGCGATGCGTCGAGTCGCGCGCGCGGGGGGTGATCCCCGCGAATGTACGCATCGATGCTTCTATGCGCATAGAATAGCAGGCGTACGCCTTAAAACCACTCGGCCACGTTCGCCTGACGCGAGGCGTCGCATTGTCGTGTGTGTACTACAATACGCATGTCGCAAGTGTTCCTGACCGCAGAAACGCAAATGTGTGGTGGCGAACGTGTGTATGGGTGAGATGGCAAAAGTTATGGGTACTTTTATACGGGGGCTGGTACAACAACGCGCCGCGCGATGATGATGCGCGTGCTATACTACGCGCGCTAGGCGGCTACTCTAAGAATCGCGAATCGGTTGGGATTCAAACAGCGCGCAATGTGCGCGTTGCGTTCGCGTCGTGCATTTATTCAATGACGACGACGTCGGTTTCGTCGTGGGCGCTTTTAGTACGCGCGCCGACGACGTCTTCGTCGTTTTCTTTGTCTTCGTCTTCGTCGTCGTCGTCGTCGCCGTCGGAGATGATGACGATGGTGGATGCGCGCATGGCGGCGGCAATCGCCGCAGCTTCGCGCGCAGGTATATTGTTCGGGCGTCGGCGCGCGTTCTGATGATCAGATTCGCGACGACGAGGCGGCTGCGCGCGCGCGCTTCGACGAAGCGCCGCATCCGCCGCCGCGCGTCTCGGGCTTCGCCACACCGCCACACCACCGCCTCCATCGCCACCACCCACGCACCGTCCACACACGTATAAGTTACTCGCCATGTGCATCTCGGCCTGGATCGTCATCTCATTCAGTATGGCGTAGAACTTGGCGTCGTGCGGACCGCGCTCGTTGTGCGCGAGCTCGTGAAGAAACGTCGCGAACACTTCATCATCGGCAATCCATCGATACGCGGTCGCGCCCGCCGCGGACGAGCGGCGAGACCGACTGCGCTTACCCTCGTCCACGCGCACGCGAAGCACCAAGCGTATGCGCGCGCCGTGGTTTAAATTATCACCCCAAATGGTCACCTCGCGCGGTGGAGGCATCTCCACCAACGCCTGCACGCGCAACTGTCGTCGCTGCATGATTGGTGACGCCCGTCGCACGACGCGTTCGAGCATCTCACGCGCGCGCGCGCGAGACACCGCATCGCCGCTCGCGTGTGTGGTGATTGACACGTAATCCCGCGCCATGTTCGACCGCGCGCTCGACAAAGTTGAAAATGTCGAGCGGCGACGAATGACGTCGGGCTCTGTGCGTTTTCACGCGACGCGCGATCGCGCTAGCGCGGCGCTGGCGCGGCATTGGACGATCATAATGTGCCTCATCGCGTGCGCGCGCGACGCGAAGGTATCGCGGCTCGCGTGAGCGACGCGATTGATTGATTATTCAGATGACGATGACTTGATGATGATGACTCCTCACATCATGTCGTGTACCGCGTTCGCGCGCGTCGTCGTCGCCGTGGCGCCGTCGCCGCCGGCGGTGAGGCGTCGCGCATCCATCGTTCGCGCGGCGCGCGCGGACGGCGACGGCGACGACAGGGCACCGTCGACGTCGAAAGATGTCGTACTCGAGGCGCAACTCGAGGCGCAGCGCGCGAAAGCTGCGGTGACGAGGCGTGCGATTGCCGCCGCCGTGAACAAGCAACACGCCGACGAAGAAGCGCGCGTGTTGGCTGAAAATGAGCGCGAGGAGGCGGCGAGGCGCGAACGCGCGGCGCGAGAGGCGCTCGAAGTTGGTGGTCGGGATCCGTTTCATCGAAAAGCTGGGCCGATTTTCATCGCCGGCGTGGCGTGTAGCGCCGCCGCGTTCGCTGCGTTCGAAGCGACGGTGAATACGGGGGATTTTATCTCTGCGTTTCAAGGCGCGAGTGGGCCGGCGAAGAGCGGGGTGTTGTCGCTGACGATTGGGCTCGGTCTGGTCGGCACGTCGTCGCTCGCGTTTTCGTCGATGATTTTATTCGCGTTGGCGTTTCAGGAAGCAAAGGGGGTGATTTTGAACGATCCGGTGATTTACTACCGGTGTGATGGTAAAGACAAGTCGTGTTGTGTCAATGGTCCGCACAATTTAGGCTATCACTCGCGTTTTGTGTATTTGAATAACGGACGGGGATTCGAAACGCGCGAAGCCGATAGCATGCGAAGACATTTGCGCATTTCCAAAGACTGCCGCGCGTTGAAGCCGTTAATCGTGTATCCGAAAGAGGAGAAGTGGGGGTTCTGGTAGCAGAAAATTTATATGTAGCGTTTTATTAGCCGTACTGTTGTAGCTTCTATGTACGTTTCTTCACGAAGAAGGTCTCCATGTGCGCCGATGCGTCGACGTTCGCGGCGGACGCCGACACGCTCGCCCCGCCGCGCGAGACCAAATCAAATTCTATATCAAACAAATCATCATCCATGGACCGCACGTAATCATATATGTCTTGCGTCGTGCGCGAACCATCCGTGGCGAAGCGCCGAGTGGTGACTCGACCGTTTGGAAGGCTAAATCGAACCTTGGCGATTGGTGAGGCGTCACCGGACGCGTCGTCCGGCGACTCTGGCTTAATCGATGCCTTGAGCGCCGCTATGTTTGCCTGACGCAGTTCAATATCTTTTGTTTTCTGCACCTCACGTTCCGCGAGCTTGGCTTTTGCGGCTTCAAACTCTTCTTTCCGGCGTCGCTCGCGTCGGATGACTTCGTCGTATTCGTCGCTCGGTTCCAAGTCGACTTCGACATCCGTCTCGAGTAGACTCACCGCGGCTGGGTGTGCGCGTTTCATCGCCACTGGCGCGCCATCGACAACCATGCTGTCCTCGTTCTCCTCCTCCTCCTCCTCGTCGCTATGAACTACGCTCGGTTCCACCGCGGTCACGACGAGCTCGTACGGAGGGCGCGGTCCGTCCTCGACGACGATTTCGTCCCCAACCGTCGCGCAACTCCGTCCCATCATCACGCGCTCGAGCACCTCCCTCACGTCCCCATCCGCACCATCCATCGATAAAAAGTCGCGCGCAAAGTCATTCTTTTTCGGTTTAAGCGTCATCCTCGTCCCGAGCGGAAGGGTCACGTACGTCGCGCGAACCGTCGCGTCTTCGCCGTCGGCAAACGAACCGCTCGCATCCGCGCCCAACGCCCGCATCACCTTTATCGGCAGCCCAATCGCGCGCTCTCGCACGTCACCGTAATCAAGCACCCCAACATGCGTCACGCGCGACCCGCGCTCAATTCTAAAGAACGCACGGCCGCTTCGTTCGACGCCGAGCGCGTCTCGCGCCGCCGACGGCAGCTGCGCCTTGTCATCCTTCCTCGCGCGTATCCCTCGCGCCTCCGCCGCGCGCGACGCCTCCGCGGATAAATCCGCGCTGTACGACACCGACGCGCCGTACGTTTCGCGCTGCGCCGCGCGTCGACGCGACGCCTCCTCCATCTCGCGCCGTCGCGCCGCGCGTTCCACGCGTAACGCTTCTTCGCGTTCGAGTCGCATGCGTTCAACGCGCGCGTTTTCATCCTCCTTGGCGCGCGCGCGCTCGCGCGCGGTGCGGTCGCGCGTGGCGTGCTCCTTGGCGAGTTTCGACGCCGCGTCGCGCAGGAACATGGCGCACCGCGCGACGCACACTGTCGTCGACACGCGTGGTCGTCACCATCAGCGCGAGCTCAAATCAGCGCGAGCTCACCCGCATACATCGACGCTCGCGTCGCGCACGCGCGTGAACACGCCACGCACGCACGCGTACACGTATGTTGGTGTCGTTCGCGCGCGCGAGTCGTCGCGCCGCGCTCGCGTCGTCGCGCACGGCGTCGACATCGTCGTTGGGATCGATGGGGCCAATCGCGCGCGGTGACGCGTGCGTGTGCGCGTCGCCATCGTGGGTGATGGGCGCGCCCGCGCGCGCAGGGGCGCGACCTGGAATCGCACACGTGCGCTCGACGTCGTCGTCGTCGTCGTCGTCGTCGAAGAATAAGAAGCAGGCGTCAGAGACGAGCGACGCGGTGCAGCAGCGGGACGAGCGGAGCGGTCGCTACGACGAAATCACCGATAAATGGATCCCCGAAAAGCCCGTGAGCGTGATTGAAGGCGCGTCGTACGGTGTGGTAGGTTTGTTAGGACTCGGAGTCGCCGCCGCGGCGGTGTGGTTCGGGGCGAATGAGTTGTTGGTGACTCCGCGCGAGCAAAAAGTGTTCAACGCGGCGATGACAAAGCTCGAAGACGACCCGCGGATTCGTATTAGTCTCGGTGCGCCGCTCACGGGGTACGGCAGCGAGTCGAGAAGTCGTTCTGCGAGGCACAGAATTGCGCATCAAATCGTCATCGATGGACGCGGGCGAGAGCGGGTACGGGTGCAATTTTACGCGCGCGGGGCGCGAGGGAGCGCGACGGTGCACGCGGAAGCCGGGACAAACGCCGAGACGGGTGAGCTGGAGTTTTCGTACATTATCGCCGACGTCGCGGGTGCGCATGGGACGCGGATTCAGGTGGTGTCACCGCAGCAACAGCCGCAGCGGTTGGTGGCGTTGTAACATTGCGCGCGCGGGGTGAAATATTTTGCGTGCTGTAATACAAATTCAACTTTTTCTACGCTCGATGCGTTCCAGACGTTCGCGCTTGGCGAGCCACACCGTGTACGGCATCGTCGCGCATAGCATGCACATACATAATACATTCGCTCCCGTCGCGCCGCTGTCAACGGCCCACGCGAGCAGGGGATATTGTAATAAACTCCAAATCGCTGAAATTAACAACCCGACGCCGGCGAGCGTGCCATAGTTGACGAAACCAAATCGTCGACCGATATTACTGAAATACATGGCGAATATGAACAATCGCCCGAGAGAATACACCGTCATACCAAGTCCTTGTACTTCCAACCCCGCGCTCGACGGAAGCGCTAAGATTGCGAATGACACAGCGATGCACGCCGTGGCAAAGCCTTGACACGCGCCGCACCCGACGGCGTCGGCGACGCGTCCGCCCACGGCGGCGAATATCGCAACCGCGCCGTACGTCGCTGAAAATATGCTCGAATACGACCCGTTGACGTCTCCTTTTTGTTCCATCTGATAACCAATCGTAGAGATGAAGAATTGCGCGGGGCAGACGACGATTGTGAACCAGGCGACCAAGCCGATGAATTCGGACGACAACATTTGCTCGCGGCGCGTCTCACCATTCATCAAGCCTTCTTTGCGCGTCGGCACTACGACCACCGCGACGGGAACATCTTCCGGACCACGTGTACTACTATCATCGTCGTCGTCGTCGTCGTCAACCGCGGCGGGAGTCTCCAGGAAACTCGTCCCGCGCGGCAACGCAAACGCGCACGTCGCCAAAAGCGCCGCCGCGCACCCCGCGAACACTAAAAACCCAATTTTACGATCACCCCCCGCCGTGAGCGCCAAAAACACCAACCCTGAAATCTGAAACGCCCCACTGAGCGCACTCATAATCGTGCTCGAGTACTCTGGAAACAACACCGCCACGGGTTGCACGCACAACTGCACGCCCGAACCCAAACCGACGGCAAACATTCCGGCGGTGAGCGACGCGTCGTCGCCCACTTTCGCCAGCGCAATCATCACCGCCCCCGCCACCACGCACGCCAAACACACACAACACGTAAATCTCGTCCCGAAATGATCCCTCGAAATGCCAGCGACGAAACGCCCGCCCTGCACGGACCAACTTCCCGCGGTGAACACCGCGCCCAACGCCTTCTCGCTCGCGTTCGAGTCTTCCTCGAGCAATAACCGCCGCAGCGGCGGCCACCCGTACACGGTGCCCGCGACGAGCGCGCTGGCGATGAACGCCAGCGCGAAGAGCGCCCATCGATGGGCGCCGCGCGCCGCTCCCGTCGTCATCGCCGCCCCGCGAACGCCGTGCCGATGGATAGCGCCACCACCCAACCGCGCGCGCGCGGCCACCTCTTCGTCGACGTCGACGACCGCGGACGACCGCGGACGACCGCGGACGGGCGCGAGAACGCTCGCGGCGTCCACGAACGCGCGCGCGGGCGCCGTCGCGTCGCCGTCGCGTCGCCAAACGTCGTCGATGACGTCGACGGTGCGCGCAGACGGTGCACTTTTTGACGCCACCAGATGTAAACATTGCGCCGCCGCCGCCGCCGCCGACGCCCGCGCGACCGCCGGCGACGACCGCACACGTCGACGCCCACGCGTCGCGCACGACGCGCATAGACACGCGCATCGTTTGCACGCATACACACCCGCGAGGCGTCGGTGAGACATCGCGCGCGGCGACGAAAGCGTCGGAGGTGTGCGTTGGTTTCGCTGTCGCTGATTGTGGTGCGCAGAGCGAGGTGATTGATTAAATAACGCATCAAGATGCCGAAAAAGTCGACGAAGAGCAAGTCGAAGCGGACGACGCTGAAGCAAAAGTATAAGGTGATCCGTAAAGTCAAGGAGCATCATAAGAAGAAGCGTAAGGAGGAGAATAGGTTGAAGAGATTGGGGATTAAGAAGAAGGGACCCAAGGACCCGGGGATACCGCAAGCGTGGCCGTACAAGGAGGATTTGATTAAAGAGATTGAATACGAGCATGAGAAGATTGAGAGTGCGAAAGAGGAGCAAGCTGAGGCGAAGAAGGCGAGACGAGCGGAGAATAAGAAATTGGCCAAGGAGTTGATGGACGCGGGACACGCCGCGCCGACGCTGGCGCAACTACGAGCGCTGGCGGAGACAAAGGAGGCGAATTACGAAGAGAAGAAGGCGGCAAAGTTAGCGGATGAACTCGAAAAGGAAGCGAATGGGGCAGATAATGATTCGAGTAGGCGGGCGTATTACAAGGAGTTTGTCAAGGTGGTGGAGATTTCGGACGTGATCATACAAGTGCTCGACGCTCGGGATCCGCTCGCGTGTCGTTCGCCAGAAGTCGAACGGTTCGTACGTAAGATGAACCCCGAAAAGCGGGTCATTCTGTTGTTGAACAAAATTGATTTAGTACCCAAAGAGAATGTCATGGCTTGGTTGACGTACTTCCGCGAAGAAATGCCGACTGTGGCGTTTAAGTGCGCGACGTCGACGGGTTCGACGAAGCTCGGCTCTCGCGCCGCCAACTTCAAATCCTCCGGAACCGCGCTCGGTGGTGGCGAGGCTCTCGGTGCTGAAACGTTATTGCAAATGTTGAAAAACTATGCGCGTAACAAAAATTTAAAGACGGCGATTACGGTTGGCATTGTCGGGTTCCCAAACGTTGGTAAATCGAGCTTGATTAACTCGTTGAAGCGGTCGCGCACGGCGGCTGCCGTCGGTAACACTCCAGGCATGACCAAGGTGCTGAAAGAAATTTCATTAGATAAGCAAGTCAAGTTAATTGACTCACCAGGGGTGGTGTTCGCCAGCGCACTCGGTGAATCCGTCGGTGCCGCGGCGTTGCGAAACTGTGTCAAGGTTGAGCGTCTCGAGGATCCCATCGCCCCCGTGCACGAAATCACTCGCCGATGTCCGGCGGAACAACTCATGCTGATGTACAAGACTGGTAGATTTGTCGACGTTGACGATTTCTTGCGTCAAGTTGCGCGCATACAGGGTAAATTGAAGAAGGGTGGCATCCCAGACATGAAGCAAGCCGCGCGCGTCGTGCTGACGGATTGGAATAATGGTCGCATTCCGTACTTCACCGCGCCGCCGGAACGCACGAAGAACAAGGAGTACGCCTCGGCTGAAGTCGTCGTGAACTGGAGCGAAGAGTTCGATGCGGATAAAGTATTCGCCGATGAAGCCTCGGCGGTCATCGCCGGTTTGCCTGAAAATGAGGATGACGGGGACTTTGTACCCATGCAGTCGTTGGGCGGCGGCTTGATTGAGGCGCACGATTTGAGCGACGACGACGACGACATGGCGGACGACATGGCGCACGATGACATGTCTGACGACGCCGCGCACGCTGCGGTGCGCGCTGAACGTGACCCGACTGAAGCGGGACGTACCGCGCGCGCGCTCAAGCAGGCAGAGATGAAACAGGCGACTAAGGCGTCGTTGACGCGACAAAAGGTGTTGTACGGCAACGAAGGGCAGTACAATCCAAACCAGGCGCGCGCGGCGAAAAAGCGCGCCCGTCGCGAAGCAAAGGCTGTGGAAGAAGCCGCCGCGGATGACAGTGGGTCTGACTTTGACTTTGACGACGACATGGAATAGCAGCTGAGTGATTAATAAAATTTACATGGTGTACACACGAAACGCCGCCGCCGCTCTTCTAACGCCTTGTCGACGACGCGCGCGACATGGCGAGCGAAATCTCTGGTGTGCGAATGGGTGAATACCCGCTTTTAATTTTCGACGGTTTTAACGACGATTCGTATTGTACATTTGATTCGCGCGTCTCTTCTTCGTCTTCGTCTTCGTCTTCGTCTTCGTCGTCTGACGCCGCGTCGAGCAGGGGCTCGTAGTAGGCGTCTCTCGGTGTCGCGGCGAACGCATCGACCGATTGCGACGACTCCGATTCGAATTCAGACAAAACATTGTCATCGTCGTCGTCGTCGTCGTCGTCGTCGTCGTCGTCGTATTCAGGCGTTTCGAGCACCCAAAAGTGCACGCGCGCCACTAAACATACCAACCGCCACGCGTTGAGCGCCAATTTGGCGGTCCAGATTCCGCGCAACGTCGCCGTCGGACGATTAGCCAAGTATAACGTCGGCAAAAACACGAGACCAACACCAGCAATCATAACTTGCCTGACATATGAGAAAGAATGTGACGCGTAGATGAAGCCGTCGTACACGAACACCGCCGCGTTAATGGGTTGCGCCGCCACGAGAATCGTCCAAACGCCGCTCGTCGCCAACGTCTCTCGCGCCGCCGCATCGGTGGTGAACACCGTCGGAATAAACGTCTTACCCCACACTAATATCGCACTAAACACCACCCCGGCGCTGACGCCTAGCGTGAGTAAAATATACAACAATGACTTGAATTCACGCATATCCGTGCGGTACAATCGCGCGCCCAAAACGTTCGCGCACGTCGCCAATCCATCCACGACGTACGACGCGATGAGCCACAGCTGACAAATAATATGATGCGCCGCCAATCCCGACGCGTCGAACGACCTCGACGCGATAACGACGGCGATAAAAAAGCTCGCCTGCAATAGCGTCGAGCGCACAACCATGGACGCGCCGTCGCTCATAAAGTCAAACGCGTCCTTACGCGGCAACATCCGCGCCCGCCAGACGCCCAGCGGCTCGCTCGCCCCACGAGGCGGCAACGTCGCCACCACGCACACGCTCACGAGAAACTGAACGATGACCACGATGACGTAACCAACGCCAATCCATCGCATCATCGCCGCGCCATCTAAATGTAAACGCGCCGACGTCGCCGACGCCACGACAGCCGTCTCGAGCGCCGCGCCCAGCGCGCTCAACATCGTCGCCGCACCGACTCGCCCGCACCCGCCGAGCACGCCGCGAAGCGCTGCGACCGCACACACCAATGGCGCACACGCCGCGCGGCACACAAACACCTCGAGCGCCATCGCCGTCGTATCTTTTGATTGCCTCGCGAATGTCTTGTCAAATAAAGCGTCACGAAGCGCAAACAAAATCGCACACGACGCGGCGCCAGCGCCGAGCGCGCACGCTACGGCGAGACGCGCGGCGGCGGCGGCACGCACTGCGTCTTTGCGAGCGAGATACGCGCCGACTTTCGCGACGACGCCGTCGGAGACAAAGTTGAATGCGCTCGTGGCGACGTTGGTCGATGCCAGCGCCAAGCCATACGCCGCGATGGCGCTCGCGCCCGCGCCCGCGTGGCCGCAGAGCGCGAATTGCGCCGCGCTCGCGAGCGGCACGAGCGCGTTCTGCGCCGCACCGAGCGCGGTGAGCGCCGCGATGGCGCTCGCGCGCGGCATCTTGTGCCGTGTCGTTGCGCGACCGTTGCCACTGCGCGTCGCGGGCGCATCGAGTTCATGGCGCCGACACCGTCGCTATGGCACCGCGCGCGCGCGTACGTGACGCGTGAACGAGCGCGTCGCGCGTCCGCGTACGTGCCACCGCGCGCACGCGCCGCGCGCGGCGTCCACGTCGATGCGAAGTCGTCGATGCGCGTTCGAATGGGCCGCGCCTTGCGCGACTATACACGCCACGCCCGGCGCGCGCGGGCGTTCGTGCGCGCGAAACTGGGCGCGGGCGAGCGCGCGGTGTTGAAATCTCTCGGGTTTGCGTGCGGGTGGATCGCGGCGTACGCGCCGAGCGCGGCGTGTGCGTGCACGGCGGGGGCGTACTTTGGGTCGGCGTGCGCGTGCGGCGGGGTGTTTCTGGGGGCGTTGTACGACGTCGCGAGGGCGACGACGCCGCATGTGCGAGATGTAACGATTGGTTTGGCGTTGAGTGTGCTTCCGGCGACGTTGAGCGCGACATCGATGTTGAGTCCGTGGAAGGCAAAGGTGGTGTCGACGTTGGACGCGGCGTTGACGAATGCGTTGCCGAGCGACGCCGGGACGTATAGCGCGATATCTCTCGTAAATGTCACGATTGATGATTTTAAGTTTGAGTATATGGGGGAATTGAATGCGACGTTGCCGAGTGAGGATGATAAGTATATGTATAACGCTGGCGCGGAGGCGAGTGGGACGTATTGCGCGGTGCCGGTGACGTACGGCGGGTGGACGAAATTTGATGTCGTGCCATTTTGGTACGTGTGCGACAACAATTGGCAAGGGCATCGGAGCTGTGCGACCGCTTACGCGAACGGATACAACGACGATTTTGAGTGGTATGGGTTTAAAGCGCTCAGGGACTGCTTACGAGCACCGATTGAGGCGCTCGAGGCGAATCCAAACGCCGAGCTACATTTTTTGCATTTAGACTTTACGCCGTCGTATGAGAAAAAGTACGATTTGAGCGAAGGCGCGGTCGAGCAAGCGAGCGCGCGTTACGAAGTTGCAATTGATGAACATGTCCCGCGCATGTCCCTTAGCCCGTATCAGGAACCATGCTGTGACGCGCTGGCGCGCGCGGACAACTTGTTGCTTCTACTCGTCACGCTGTTGAGCGTGTTGCCGTTGATTTTTCTAGTGCTATCCGACCTGCGAATGATGGCGGAGAAATCTGAAGCAAAACGAGCGTTTTATACGCGCGCGGAGTTGTTAAACGCCAAGAGTCGCGTGAAGCATTGATTGTTTTGACACTTCACGTCGTCGTCGGCGTGTGTGTAACCCAGCGTGACTCAGTCTGGCGCCTCGAGCCTCACACGTCCGCACGATGTTGTCACACGACGTCGTCCTCGCGGGATGGCTCGCGAGCGCGGTGTGTGCGTTCGCGACGCTGTTCGTGTACAACGCACCGTACGGAAAGTTCTTTTCGAACTCCTGGGGCATGAAAGTCAACGGCAGTTTGGGGTGGCTCGCGCAGGAGATTCCCAGTCCGATTGCGCTATGGCTCGGTATCACGCGCGGTTCGCACGTGTTTCGCGAGTTCGCATCGTCGAAGGCGACGAGTGATATGCATTACGTGCACATTTTAGCGCTGTTGTGGAGCGCGCACTACGCTAACCGCGCCGTGGTGTACCCGTTGACGCGCGCGTTGGGCGACACAGCGTTTGTTACGGTGGCGTCGGCGGTCGCTTTCAACGTCGTAAATGGTTTATTAGTCGGCGCTGAGATGGCGCACGCGACAAAAATGCCATCACTTGCGCGTGTCGCGATCGGTGCTAGCGTCATGCTCGCCGGAGTGATCATTAACGTCACGTCTGAAGCCCAATTGAGGCGAAGACGGGCGTCCAAAGCCATCCCAACCAAGGAGCGGCGCGGTAAATACGTCATGCCCAAAGGCGGCTTATTCAACTATTTCGCCATGCCACACTATCTCGGCGAATTCATGGAGTGGTGCGGCTTCGCAACGCTCGCAAACACCAAAGCAGCTTGGGCATTCGCATTTTGGACCGCCGCAAACTTATACCCTCGAGCGCTCGCCAACAAGCGCTGGTACGTCAAATCTTTCCCAAATTACCCCCGCACAATTTCGAGCATGTTCCCCGGACTCCCCTAGACGATGTGACATTATTTTAGTATCCTCGCGCGCACACGTCTTCTCGCGAACACCGAGATTTCGATCGATGAATGCGCTCTCGCGCGCCACTCTAGGGTGTTTTTTCAAATGGCGTGAAAACCTCAAAGACGGGTAACCCTCTCACCGCACACACAGACGGCATACGCTGACGCACGCGCGATCGGGCGCGATGTCTGTCAACGTGAGCGCGTGCGCACACGTACATGTCGACGCGTCGCTGAAGCGCCGCACGCATGGCGGCGCGCGGCGTGCGCGAGCGACGTGCGCCGCCGTCGATCGTTCGATGGCGGCCGCAGGGCGAGCGCACGAGCGAGAACGCGCTGCGTATGGCGCACACACGGTGAGAGAGGCACGCACGTTCGCGCGTAGAGATACACATGTGTATTACGCGTCTATGAGACGTTTGGTGTGCGCATCGGCGTCGAGTGTAGCGGAGGAGGGTTCGGATAAGATGGTTAACTTTTTCAGCGGGCGAGGCAAGGATGCGGCTCGCGCGGCTGGGCTCCTCGCGCTCTTCGCGTGCTGGTATGGATTTAACATTGTGTTTAACATCTATAACAAGCAAATTCTGAAGAGCTTCCCGTATCCAGTGACGGTGACTTTCATTGAGCTCGGGGTTGGGAGCGCGTTGATTGCGGCGATGTGGGCGAGCGGCGCGAAGAAGGCGCCGACGTTGAACCGGGAGATGTTGAAGCCGATCATTCCGTTAGCAGTGATTCACACAGTGGGTAACTTGTTGACAAATGTCTCGCTTGGTAAGGTTGCGGTGTCATTCACGCACACGATCAAGGCGATGGAACCATTCTTTTCGGTGCTTCTCAGCGCGTTGTTCTTGGGGGATATTCCGTCGCTCGCCGTCGTGGGAGCGCTCGTACCGGTTGTTGGGGGCGTTGCATTGGCGTCCATCACTGAAGTCAGCTTCAACTGGGCGGGATTCTTCGCTGCCATGGGTTCGAATATCACGTTTCAGTCGCGTAACGTGTTGAGTAAGAAGATGATGGGTTTGTCATCGATCAAGGGTGCGATTGACAACATCAACTTGTTCAGCGTGATCACCATGCTCAGCTGTTTGGTGTGTTTGCCAATCGCCATGGGCCTTGAGGGCGTGCGATTCACCCCGCAAGCCATGGCTGCGGCCGGTTTGAACGTCGGTGAACTCATTCAGCGATTGGCCATCGCCGGTTTCTGCTTCCAAATGTACCAGCAGATCTCGTACATGATTTTGTCACGCGTGACGCCGGTGACGCACTCGGTTGGGAACTGCATGAAGCGCGTCACCGTCATCGTGGTGACTTTGATTTATTTCAAGAACCCGGTGTCACCGCTCAACATAGCGGGTACTGCCCTCGCCCTGTTCGGTGTTTTCTTGTATTCTCGCGCCAAGCAGAATGAAAAGGGAGCCAAGAAGGAAAAGGCGGCGGCGGCGGCGGTGGCGGTGCCGACTTCCTCGGGCGCTTCTGGGGCATACACGGATGAATTCCGTCGCATCACGGGTCTTTCAAACATCGAATAAGTTATGCTTCATTTCGTTCACGTTGATTAGCAACAAATGTTTAATACCAACACCTCCGGTTTGTTCTACTCGTCTGTCCTCCTATCTGCGTGTTCGTGCTTTTTTTCAATTTTTGACGAACGACTGAATGATTGAAAAAGACAGTTTCGTTTCTTTTTGCATGTGCTACTTCTACTTTGTACAGTAATGTTGATTCTTTTCTACAGTTTAAACAATGTTTGATTAGCCTTTGGTCGACCTCTCGTGGCGTGGACGTAATCGTCGCACAACTTTGAAATTCGTTCTTTTCGCGCATCAGTGAGGAAGGCCCGTACGCCTTGCTCAGTGGTTTGCTGAACTTGCTCGGGCACGTGCGCCATCACCTTTTCAACCGCGCGTTTTCGAATCGACGCGCGGCGCGCGGATGAGACGTTCGCGACGTTAATGACTGATCGCACGAGCTGATCGATGCGTTCCGTAAGCAACGTCCATTTCGTCGCGACTTTTGGTCTGGCTTGAGCCTTGTGCTTTGAGATGGGAATACCCGGCAGGACGTCGTGCGGCGAGTCGACGACTTGCGCATCATTCACGGTATCGTGCGGAGAATCCACGACTTGCGGTCGAGACGACGGCAATTCATCGCGCACAAAGCCTTCGGGATCGCCAAACGAAGGTTCGGCGAGCGCTTTGTGGTCAAAGCCAAAAATCGGTAACGGCGCATACTCGTCCGAGATGGGCCACGACGGAAGGGCGTCGTCCGCACTAACCTTGACGGTGATTCCTGGGAAATGTGCATCCTGCTCCGGCTCCGTGGCTGGGCCTTTCGGCGCGCTGGCGCTCTTGCGTTGTCGTTTCGCAGAGGTCGTACACGGCAAGCCGACGATGTTTTGCTCAATCTCTCGTGCGTTTTCCGTTATGGAATACCACGATGCGACAACCATATTGTCCAAATCGGCCCAGACGTCTGGTTGAGGCTTCGAGCTCGGCAGCGCGTCTTGTACGACTTCTTCGGGGTCGTCCTCGTCAGTTTCCGCGCCGTCGTCCACTTCGGTCAGTTGCGCGTCGTCAACGGCGTTGCACACGGGTTCCTGATCCACTTCCTCCTCGTTTGGCAACAAAGTTCG
The DNA here is from genome assembly GCA_012295225.1 of Ostreococcus mediterraneus. Classification (NCBI taxonomy): domain Eukaryota; kingdom Viridiplantae; phylum Chlorophyta; class Mamiellophyceae; order Mamiellales; family Bathycoccaceae; genus Ostreococcus; species Ostreococcus mediterraneus. Next base: position 106,773 of record WMKK01000009.1, read on the forward strand.
GGGAAGACTAGAAGGGAACATCGCGTGCACGTCCTCATGTACCTCGGTGCATTCAGGAGAATCTGCATCCGTCATCGCCACTTCTTCATCTTCATCGTTGTCAAACGCCTCCTCGGCGTCGTAGTCGTCATCGATGACTGGAAGAGGCATGATCGCCACCAAATCATCCGTGAGTTTAGGCGTCGGTTCATACTTGGGTTTCGGAGGCCCACGCGGTTTGCGCTTCTTTTTCACGCGCGTCACCGCCTCGAACCCGCCCAAGTCGCCCACGGGTCTCGGTTTCGTGCTCGGAAACATGCTCGTCAAATCAATTTTCGCCACCGCTTCTTCGACGGGCTGCTCGACTTCAGGCGCGGCATCTTCGGCATCTTCACGTTTCTCAACGTCTACTACCGCATCATCCGCGTTGAGCGGCGCTACATCCGTCGTTGGCGCCGCGTCCTCGACGACGACAGCCGTCGTCGGCCCTATTGGCGACGCCTTCTCTGGCTCCTCTTCCTCCGCCTCTTCCTCTTCGCGCACGAATCCTTCCACGAGTGCGTTGAAATCTAAATCTTCCCCATCGTCATCACCGCCAGCGTGCTCGTCATCGCACCGATCGCTCGCACCGGCAGTCTCCACGACCTCGGTCTCGCCCTCAGCCGTCGCCGCCAACTTCGCCGCCAACTTCGCTGCAATCTCCTGCGCCTTCACCATCGCCTCGCGCGCATCAATCGCACCCACCGACGGAATCGCATCGCACACATTCTCGCGCGCGTGCGCCGCGTTCACCGGCACAGCCGGCGCCGGCGGAGCCGGACACGCCGCGACGCCCGCTCGGTGCATCTCACAATCCCCCCTCCCCGCACCCCGCCCGCTCGCGTGCGCGTGCGCCGCCAGCGCGCGATCGCGACAGATCACGTAATACTCGCGCCCAACCCGCGCCTCGCGCGCGCGCTCGCCCGTCATCGTCGCCGATTCGCAATCATTCAGAAGAAACTCAAAGCCATCCTGCGTGGCGTGCTTCGCGATCGCCTGCCGCTCGAACGCCGCGCCCTCGAGCTCGATGTACTTGCACACCAAGTGAATGTGCTTGATGTGCGTCGGCGTCACGCCCGCGGGCGGCGGGTCCATGACGACTCGCGGCGAACACGAAGCGCTGCGGCGCGTCACAATCTGGCGTTCATTGGCTTTGGTGTTCGATGTCGTCGACGTCGTCGGCGTCGTCGACGTCGCGCGCGCACGTCGCGCCGGGAATCGATGCGCGTTCGAACGCGTCGCGCGCTCGCGCGTCGTCGCGCGCCGGGGCCTCGCGTGCGCGCCGCACGGGCGCGGTGCCGAAGGATGTCAAAGTCGACGTGGCACCCGATGAGGGTGATGATTTCTTCCGCCGCGCCGTGGCTGTGGCGTGCGCGAGCGCGGTGGCGTGCGCGAACATCGCGTCGACATCGTCCGCGGCGTTGGTGGCGATGGCGATGCCGGCGACGGACGGGGCGACGGAGGCGTACGGGGGTGAGTTTGAGTTTACGACGCCTCCGCCGACGCCCGAGTCGCGAATGCGAGCGCCGCCACCTGTTATCGACGTCGTCGGCATCAAGCCGACGCTCGATGCTGGGTATAAAACGACGCAAGTGAGTCAGAAACTCACCGCGGGCGAGCGTGAGACGATTGAGTTGTTTAACAAGGCGAAAGGCTCGGTGGTATATATAACCAACGTCGCGGTGCGAAGAGACGCGTACACGTTAAATTTGACTGAGACCCCGCAAGGGGCTGGTTCGGGCATCGTTTGGGATACCAAAGGACATATTGTGACAAATTATCACGTCATCGACAAGGCTAACGCGCTCAAGGTGACGATTGGGACGGATATCGCCACACAAAAGGTGTACGACGCCAACGTCGTCGGTTTCGACGACGACAAGGACATCGCGGTGTTGGAGCTGTTGGATCCGGAGGCGCGACGAGATGCCAAGCCGTTAACAATCGGTCGCTCGAGCGAGGCGAGCGTTGGACAACGCGTGTTTGCGATTGGCAATCCATTCGGCCTAGACCATACGTTGACCACTGGCGTCATTTCAGGCTTGGGCCGAGAAATTCAAAGCGGCAACACAGGGCGCCCAATCGACGGAATTATCCAAACCGACGCCGCAATTAATCCAGGGAACAGTGGCGGACCACTGATTAATTCCAGTGGGCAGCTACTCGGGATTAACACGGCGATTTATTCCGCGAGCGGGACGTCGAGCGGCGTCGGCTTTGCGCTCCCGAGCGACATGGTTTCAGGCATCGTGGACCAACTCATTCGTTTCGGGCGCGTCACTCGCCCAATTTTAGGTATTTCATTCGCGCCTGATGGTGCACTCGACCAGCTCGGCCTCGGTGGAGTCTTAGTCCTCGACGCGCGTGAAGGCGGTCCGGCGTGGCGCGCGGGCGTGCGAAGCACGTCGCGCGACGAGAGCGGGCGTCTCATTCTGGGCGACATCATCATCGAGCTCGCGGGCGAACAAATCCAAGACAGCAGTGACTTATATCGCACGTTAGATAAACTCACCGTGGGCGACACCGTGGAGTTAAAACTCATCAGAGGCGTCGATAAAGTCACCACAAACATTGAGCTCGACGACGTCAAGGATATGAAACCGCCCACGCCGTCCACCGTCGTCGTGCCCTTACGCACGAAGAAACCCCCAGGTGCGCCGTACTAGGTCGCATCATACTTCTTTACATTACATTCTTACCTTCTTTCGCCGCGCGCGCATTGTTATACCATACAAAATATACCACATCTCCGAGGCCGACTGACAGTTGGCCACAAAACCGTTCCGGGTCGCAACTCCGGTACTTTTCTGTCCTAATCCAGCGCCAGTCCGCGGCGGACCCGCATCCGCGCGCGCCCGATTCGCCATGCCGCGAGATTGGCCCGCAAATATCATCATCCCCGCCGAACTCGACGCCGATGACGCCTTCATCGCCTCTGCGCCCGATGCATTCGTGTGCTGCATCACCTGCGACATCATGCGTCAGCCCGCCATGGTGACGCGAACAGGGCGCACGTACGACCGCGCGGCGATCGAGCGTTGGATCAGCGAACACCGGACGGATCCCATGTCGCGCACGGCGATTTCATTGGATGATTTGGTGCCGAATCTGGCGATACGGGCGCTCATTGAGTCATTCGTGAGCAAGGCGTACGACGCCAAGCGCGCCGAGCCGAGCGCTCCGTCAGCTCCAGTGGCTCCGGCGTCGTCGAATGCGGTGACTACGGCGGCGATTGCCAAGGCGAAGGAAGTGGCCAAAGTGGCGGATCCGTATTTGTTCCCACGGCGGCGACTCGTGGCGGTGGCGCCCGTGGTAAAGGTGACAGATGTGACGTATCCGGACGCGAGCGCGCTCGAGGAGAATCCGGCGGGGAAATGGTTTCGATTTCGCATGGAGGATTTGACCGCCATCGTGGGCGATTGGTCGTGTAAGAATTTGGAGGCGTATAAGACGCAGAATATAAAAGGGGGCGATGGCGCCACCTTTGTGGCGAAGCGTACGTTGAAGGATGGTTCGGAGGGGAAGAGCGCCGCGGTCATCGTGTTCGGCGGACCAGACGGATTGGGTGTTGGGTGCTGGAACCCTGCGGGATACGCCAATGCCGGCGACTGGGCTGTTGGAGATACGTTTACGCTTTTGAATTACAGCTCTGAGCTCGCAATGCCGCCGTTGACGTTTCCGTTATCGATTGCCAAATACGAGACGCATTCGGGCACGGGATGGAATTTACCGGGCGAAGTCATTCGTTTTGGACAATCTGGTCTCGTCGGTGACTGGTGGAAGACGCTTGACGTCGAATTCGTGTTGCACGATATCGGGTCCAGAGTGTACGGCGTGCACACGGATGCGTCGTACGAAGCCTTGCCGTTTACGGTGACCGCGCTGCGGTCGGATGGCGAGTGGCACGAAGTCGAGCTTGCGCAACGCCAATGTCCCTGGGGTAAGCCGTTCAAGATACCCTTAGACGATGCGTCGTCGATTCGCGTACGCTGGGAAAGCACCGACTTGCACAAGCTCCCAGGCTCGACCTATCGAAGTGGCGGTGGCCTGCACGCAAACATTGTCGGATGCACGACGTCCATCGATGTTTTAGGCATGTCTGAAGTCGACCAAGCCGCGGATGGCTCGTATTTCCGCTTCGACGTCGACGCCATGGCTGCAGCCATTGGTGGAGAAGGCGAATGGGAAGGCACGTACGATTGTTTCGTGTTGCGTACTGGAAAAACTGGACGCGTGACGTTTAACAAGCCAGGAAGCTTTTACCCAGTGTTTTACAAAGCGACCGCGAGCGGTTACGAGAAGGTCACTGGCGCGCAAGGCAAGCAAGTCGTGGCGGCACCCGTCGCGGCGGCGGCCGCGGATCGCCCGCGGAATTCTCCAGCGTCGCCCGCGTGCTGTTTTAGTTCGATTGACGTCGACGAAACCGAACCCACGGGCGACCTCGTGCACGTCGTCTCAGCGCCTAAAAATTACGTCGAACCAGAAGCCAAAGAACCCAAACCGAGTGGCAAACCAAGTGCCAAGAGCGTGTCGCCGACTGATGTTTTTGGCATCGGCTGGTTTGAAAAAGAACAAAAGCCAGGCGATTGGTGCATCGGCGATATCATCTTACTCAAGCGCACGCACGCTGGGCCGTCTTCAGAGCCTACGAAACCTGGCAACGCTAAAGTCGGCACCGACCAGTGGCTTTTGGTGCACTTCCCAGATCCGTTAAAGCCGAATGCCACTGAGCTCGTCCTGCCCATGGTTTAAAGCCATGGTGTTTTATACCAACAGCTGTACCGGTAATATATCGTTGAAATAATCACATAAAAAAGCATGCTGATATTACACGTTGCTAAGCCTCAAATCTGGGCATGGCGCCCGTTAAAAATACTTTGCCCGTAATTCCGAGCGTGCCCGCGATGAAAAATGCTACGTCTCTAAATAATGACACCGGTCCGGCGCCGGTTTCCAACGCGCCGACAAAGCGCGAGCTTTGCATGATGGCCGCCGTTGGCGGCTTGCGAATGTTCTCATACGCCTGTAACGCGTCCGCAGTGGTGGCGTACTTCGATCCAACTTTTGAGAGACACGATGCGACGCATAACGCATCCTGCATGGCTTGGTTAGCGCCTTGACCTAAAAATGGTGGCATCGCGTGACAGGCGTCACCGACGAGCGTCACCGAACCGTCGGCGTCGCTCCATCGCTCGAGCACATCGTGATAATGCACACCTACGTCAAAGAATCGATCGCACGATTCCGCAACCGTGATAGCACTTTGCGGCACACCCTTGGATCGCAAAAGCAAAATGGTTTCATCCTTTGCCGCGGGTTTTGCGCGCCACGCGGTGTTTTCGTCCCGCCGCGTTTCGTCTCGCACGCACACCGCGATGTTATGCTGCTTCGCCTCCTTTCGATCGCCACCACCGGTAAAACACAGCATGTACATGCCATCCGCGAACCATTGATGCGCGGTGTTCATCTCACTCGCCGGACGCGCATCCGAACCCGCGGGCGTGCAGCCAAAAACGATGCGAATGCCGCTGTACTTGGGCGGAGACGCGCCGCCATCGACGGCGACGCGCGCTTGACTATCAATGCCATCCGCGCCAATCACTAAATCAAACGATTCCACCGCGTCGTCTTCAAATGTAATGCTCGATTTTGTGCCATTCACGCTCGCCTGTACGCTTTTGACGCCGCGATTCAACATGATGACGTCATCCGGTAACGCCGACGCCATGGCGCGTTGTAAATCCGCGCGCTGCACCGTCCCACACAGCACGCGGCCATTCTCACTCACCAGCGCCTCACGCCCGTCAACATCCGCCGAAATCATCTCGTGTACTTTGACTTCAAATAATTGCTGCCCGTCCACGCGACGCGCGCGGACGCCGAGTAAATCATTCGCGAGAGACGCGTAGACGTCCTCGAGCCCGAGCTCACACAACACTCGCGCGCCTCCATTCAAATTAAATCCACCGCCGATATTCGGCCGTAACTCGCTCACGCGATCAAAGACTTTGACGTTTGTGATGCCGTACTTGCGCAGCGCCAGCGCTGTGGCTAAACCAGACGGACCGGCGCCGATAATTGCGATAGACTTGTCAGCCCACGCGCGCGGCGTCTCTGGCGCGCTCGCCGCCGCGCGCGTCTCTCGCGAGCCCCGACGGATTCGTCGCGTGCGCTGCGTCGCGCACGATGCGACACGATGCGCATGTGCGGCGGGTGCGTGAGAGAACATGTGCCGTGTCGCATAATGACGCGCCGGGTGCTTACAAAAACGTATCGGGGTGCATTACAAAATCAGTTCATTTCAATTACTTGGTCTTCTTCGCGTCGGCGTCGTCTTGGTCGTCGTCGGATTCGTCGTCATCGCTTCGCACGTCTTCTGCGGCACCGGCGACGACGACGCGATGTGCCACCTTGACGATCAAACCAAACCAATACACTTGTAAAAACAAGAGCACGCACAACAACGCGACGCAAAAGTAATACGCGGCGTTGGGCGTAAAAAACTTCCTCGCCTCAAAACCAGCGCTCCATACCACATACGGATACATCACTAAACGCATCACAAAGAATGTGAGCATAAAAATTCCAAACAACACATCCGCGGCGAGTTGGTATTGTTTATTCCCTCGCGCGTCCCCGACGTACTTGGCGCACTTGGCCGCGTGCAACGGCACATCCGCCGGGTCCAACACGAGCATAATCACCGCCCCGACTCTGGTCCACCCCGTGGTGTACGATGATACAATCACCAATATCGTCGCCACGTGATGCAATTGCATCTCCCAAAAATCTTTACGTTTATGCTCCATTAATACGTTTGCCATCGCTGCGACGTACCGCGCGCCGTACGCCAGATAATAACACCGCAACGCCGCGCTCGTGGCTAAAGTCTTCGTCGGTGTGCCTCGCCACCACTCTGTGCTCGGCCAAAACCACGGCTGTTGAGGCACGAGCAACGCACCAATAATCGTAAACGTGCCGTAGAAGACCATCTCTAACGCGCTTTGCGCAAACTTTTGCACTTTTGCGCGTCCGCCGCGCGACTCGCCCTTCTTGAATCCCATCAATCGTCTCGCTAACGGCTCCACCACGCACGCGCGTACGAACCAATTCAGGACAAAGAACGCCACGCAATAGATCACGGACACTTTCACATCCATCGCAAACTCAGGCGCACGCATCGTAGGCGCGACACGACCGATTGCGCGTCGATTGAACACATTCGGACTCGCCATCGATCGTCCATCGTCGCCGTGTCGACGCATTTCCTGCGCCAACGCCGCGAGTTGCGCGCGCGTTTCCGCGAGCGCGGCGCGCCATGTGACGCCAGCGGGCATCGTCGCGCACCGTGCGGCTCGCCCGGGCGTCTCTCGCGTCGCTTGAGCGCCGGTCCAGAGAGGCGCGGTGTGTGGATATGGTTTTCCGAATCGCCCGGCACATTGCGACGCGCACGCACGTCGAGCGCGCGACGAACGTCATGCTCGATACCCCGTACGCGGACGAGCTCGCGGCCACGGCCAAGGCGCTGAGCGCGCCCGGAAAGGGCGTGCTCGCGGCGGATGAATCCACGGGAACCATTGGAAAGCGTCTCGCATCGATTGGGTGCGAAAACACGCTCGAATTGCGCGTCGCCCTGCGCTCGTTGCTCTTCACCGCGCCTGGTATGGAAGAATATATCTCCGGTGTCATCATGTACGATGAAACATTGCGCGGGACGGCGCTGAGCGGGAAGACATTCGTGCACGAGCTCACGTCTCGCGGGGCGCTCGCCGGGATCAAAGTCGACGCCGGCGTCGTCTCGTTGCCCGGATCGCCCGAGGAAACCACGACGTGTGGCTTGGATGGTCTCGACGCGAGATGTCAGGAATATTACGCCCTGGGTGCGCGGTTCGCCAAGTGGCGCGGGGTGTTGACGATTGATACCGCGAAAGGGTTTCCGAGCGCGTTGGCGACGGCTGAAAACGCAAACGCGTTGGCGAGGTACGCGTCAATTTGCCAACGAAATGGATTAGTGCCCATCGTGGAGCCGGAGATTCTCATGGATGGCGAGCATGATGTGGATACGTGCCGCGCGGTGACGGTGCGCGTGCTCGATGCGGTGTTTGCGGCGTTGCGATTACACGGCGTGCGGTTGGATGGGATGATTTTAAAGCCAAACATGGTGACGCCGGGATCGGATCGCAAAGGCGCGGCGAATGACGGACTCGATGCGCGCGTGGCGATTGAAACCGTGAAAGCGTTGTGTGATGTCGTCCCACCGAGTGTACCGGGGATTTTGTTCTTATCTGGCGGGCAAACAGAGGATGAAGCCACGGAGCGATTACGCGTGATGGTTGAATTCGCCGGCGATCGAGCGCCGTGGACGTTGTCGTATTCGTACGGCCGCGCCTTACAAGCGTCGTGCTTAAAGACGTGGCAAGGGAAGGAGGCGAACGTCGTCGCCGCGCAAGAGGCGTTCTTGGCGCGCGCCAAGGCGAATTCGCTCGCATCGTTGGGGAAAAAGTAAAGCGCTCAGTCAGCCGCTTCATCGATTGATCGCGCGCGCGTCGGGCGCCATCGATCGATCTATTGCGGACCGGCGCGTCATGCGCGACTCACGCACACAGAAAACAAAACAAAAACACATAGCTCTATTCATGAAATATCACCAATGTGGTACAGTTGTCAACCAGTCGCGACGACAATAGACACACAATCGACGCGACGCGCAAAGCGGGCACCGCGCGACGGTCGCGACTACACATCGCGACGCAAGGTTGGCGCGTCCATCACCCGCCACCGTCGCCGGAGACGCATACACACCGCGGTGACGACGGCGGCGGCGGCGGCGCCGGCGCGCCGGCGCCGTGCGAATACACCAGTGTCGTCGCCGTCACCGTCACCGTCGACATGCCGCGCAAACGCGCGCGTCGCGAGCGCCAACATTCGTCCACTCCATCCCCCGCCGCCGCATCGCCACCACGGCCGCGCGCGCACGTCCCTCTGGACATCTGGATCATCATCGCAAGCAAGCTCTCCCTGGCCGACCGCACATCCATGATGCGCGCGTGTAAGGAATTCGAACGCGCGGTCTTCGCGCACGCGCAATCGCGCGTAGCCGAATCGCAACGCGCGACGCGCCCTGGATGCGTCTTTGTCGACGACGACCCCGCCGTGCCGTGCGCAGACACCGCGGCGGTCGGTGCGTTCATCCGCGTCGTACTCGCACGCATGCGCACTGAGCACGTTGGCACGCGCGAGGAGGAGAAAATTCGACTGGTTGCGTTCTTCGTGAGCGCGTGGTACGATTCAATCGCGGCGTCGACGCACGCGCGCGGGATACGCGCGGCGGCGTTACTTCGCGAATGCACGCGATCGTGGGACGCACGCGCGCGTGGGCGGTGCGTTGGGGTGTATTTGCGGGAGGATATTGATACGATTGGTGACCGGGTGGATGCGAGGACGCGATCGCGGGCAGAGACGAGCGCGTGGTTTGCGATGCACGCGTTAGCCACCGCGGATGGGCGCGATGCTTTTGATTTCGGTGCGTTGGCGCATTTGCAACGGGGCGAGCGCGGCGATGCGTGGGCGCGGTTCTCGGAAGGCTTTAGTGGGGTGTTGTCCACGCGCGAGGCGACGCATCCAGGGTTGTTTGCGGTGTTGTGTGGGCCGTGCGCGGTGACGTTTTGGCGGCGGGCGCTCGCGACGGAGATTGGTGAGCCGCGCTGTGCGTTGGAGGAATTCGACGCGTTGTTTTCGTTTGACAGTGGCGATGCGTGTGACGATGACGCGCAGGAGATAGAGATGTATCGCGTGTTTTCGCACGGGGGCATGGCGTTGACGGAGCTTGAAGGTTTACGTCGGATTGGGCTCGAGTACATGGCGCTGGGCGACGACGCGGATGCGGCGCAGACACCGTGGGACTGCTTTAATTTCGAAATTGGCGCGCTCGCAAAGATGTTAGACTTTACGTATGACGACTCGTCGCTCACAAACGAGGAGTTTGCGTGGCTTGTGTACGATTGCTCGCACAACTGGTCGGCGGGATTTGTCCTCGCGCTGTTGGCGACGCTGGCGGATACGCGAGAGACGTTTGCGTATTTGATTTCGCACTTTTTGTTTCGCGATGTGTGGCGATTATCGACATTTCACGACGCCAGCGCGAGTGATGCAGATCAAATTGGGGAGTCCATACAGCGAGGGCACGATATCTTGCGCATGCTTGCACGAAAGGGTGACATGGAGTTGCAAACAAAGACGTGCGAGCGGGTGATTTGCGAGCTCGGGCGATGTTTGGCGCCGGAAGAGCGCGAAGCGGTTTCTGTCGCAATCAATTCGTACTGCGGTATCGCCGACTATATGGCACACTCTTCAACATACGGAATCAGCCGTGCGAATAAAAACATCGCTTGGTTTTGCGCGCAAGGGATCAAGAATCCTCGTGATTTTTTTGCGACGGAGGAATCGCCTCGCCTCCCGGACGAATTTCCCATGGATCGATTGCGACGAAGTTCGACTGATAAGCGACGATTGACGCACGCATGGAGTCGTCAAATAGCTCGTATTTCTTCTGAAAAGAAGATTACCGCCGAAGGCGCGAATGAAGAATGAGCGATTATATTTGTTGGATATTTGTGATTATGAATATTTGTTTACGCGCTCCGCGCTTTCAAGAGCTGCCTCGTCTGCAGATAGAAAAACATCGTACCTAATGTCAACACAATAATCGCAAACGCTGTGTTGTACGATGTCCACAATGTCTCTGGGTCATCAGGCTCTGTTAGCTGCATCAACCAAGCGGGGCGCGTAAGCGAGAGTCCCTGTTGAAATTCGCTTTTTGCCGATGTGGCGTAATAAAGGAAATCGGGACAAATACAGTAAATGCCGTACGGCAGAAACCCGCACGCACTAGAAATAAGCGCCATAACTTGCAAGATTGACGTGAAGATGAATCCGCTCATCAGAATCACGCCGTGCGTCTTTGTTGAGCTCAAGCCGACGTCGCGGACGCACCTCGTTTCGCCAAATCGGGTGCTAAGTTTCCTCCAGCCCTCACCAGCGCCGAACACCGGGTACACTCGCACGTTGAGCACTTCTATCTCCTCGAGTGTGTATCCTCGTGCGAGTTCGCACGCCATGGCGTGCCCAAACTCGTGCAGCGTGATGTATATGATGAGTATGAGCGCTACGAGCGCTATGTGCTTTATTAAAATCAGCGCGCGGTGTCGGGTGCTCACAGTTCGAGTGCCCGACGGGCGGTCGCCGTCACTATCGATGTCAATTACGCTTTCGTCATCAGCATCCATGAAAACGTGGTTGCTCGAGTACAATCTAAAGCATTTCGCGCTCCGTGGCGTGCGCAACTGTGGCACACACACACTGACATCGTGCAAACAAAACGACGTTTAATGTCGGGACCGAGCGCATGTCCTCGTTGGGACATGTTCGAGACAGGTGTGACGACGCGACAGAAAACAATTCGAGTACAGACGATATTCATCATGTGTTATTACACACACGCGCGAGGATGCCGTGCGATGCTTACTCTTCCTTTTTGTCCTCAGTCGTCTTGACGACGCGCTTGACGCCCAAAGAAGTCAAAATTTCGCCAATTTTAGCGGGATACGCCCCACGAACAGTCTCCGAGTGCTTCTCGCCATCCGCATTGTAAAATGCAAACGTCGGCATCGCCGTCACGCCGTGTGAGCCGCTCACCTCGGAGTTCTTGTCCACGTCCACCTTCAAAAACGCAGCGTCGTACTCCTCCGACATATCAGCAAACATCGGCGCGATGCGCTTGCACGGCCCGCACCACGTCGCCGTAAAATCAATCACCACGGCTCGTTTCGCCGCCTTCGCTTTGGCTAGCTCGCTCTCGAACGACTCAACCGTATCGCACTGCACCACGTTTTTCTTCGGCGACGCGCTCGCGGGCTTCGCAAACAAGCTACGAATGAACCCCCCGAGGATGCGGAACACCACCCACACCAGGAAGAACCGCACATTCCGCGGAAGCTGCAACGTGCATAAAAAACAAGAATCACCGTCGCGTCAGCGTCAGTCACGAGACTCCACGCGAGATTCCACGCGAATCAACGCACACATCATCCACACGAAAAACACCTCAACGCACCGATTGCCAGTACCCCAACGCCGTCGCGCGCGCGTCTTGAATCATACCAACAACGTCCATCGCGTGCGCCGCCACTCGATGTCGTCCAGCGCGGTGTGACGGCGCGGCGCGGCGCGATTCGACCCGCCTGCGCGCACACGAACCGGTCCGTTTTGAACACTGAACCAGCCGCCGCCGCCGCCGCCGCGATCCCGTCACAATTCACCGCCGTCGACGCGTTGGTCCATCGCCAAGCGCCACTCGCTACAGGCCGTTCGCGACACAACGCATCTTTCGTCGTCGTCGTCGTCGTTTACATCGCATCGTCAGCGCGTCATCGTCGACGTCACGCGTGCGAGTTTTCCTCGAGCTGTGCATTGAAATTATCGTGCGCAGGGATGTTGTTGTTGTTTGAAACCCCGGCGGGGTATTCGTTGTTCAAGGTGAAGGATGAGAAGAAGCTTGATGACGCAGAGGTATGTGTGTGTGTCGTGCGCGCGTGAGGGCTCGGATCGCGGGGGGCATTGGTGCGATATGGGTGCGCGCGTAAGGCGCGGCGGAATTGGGGTAAAGGCGCGATCGGGCGACGGCTGCGGCGGGTACGCGTCGTGGCGCGCGCGTGGCGTGGGTTTGTAGCGTTTCGCGTGCGTTGACTGACGAATGGTGGATGTGTGTATTGGTGTACGACTGCGTAGAAACTTGAAAGTGCGTTTAGCACGATTGAGGGCGCGAAGAAGATGGTCTCCATGAAGGCGTTTAGCAAGTTTGAGAATACGACCGAGGCGTTGGCGGCGGCGGCGACTCTGGTGGACTCTAAAGTTGGTAAGAACTTGAAGAAGTTCTTGACAAAGCATGCCGAGGGTGAGACGCTCGCGGTGGCGGATTCTAAGCTTGGCGCGGCAATCAAGGAGAAGCTTGGGATTAACTGCGTGGCGAGCGCCGGCGTGATGGAACTCATGCGCGGCGTGCGCTATCAGTTGAATGAACTCATCGGTGGTTTAACCGATGCGGATATCGCTCCCATGGCACTCGGTTTGTCCCACTCGTTGTCTCGGTACAAACTCAAATTTTCTCCAGACAAGGTGGACACCATGGTGATTCAAGCCATCGGTTTGCTCGACGAACTCGACAAGGAGTTAAACACGTACTCGATGCGCGTTCGCGAGTGGTACGGCTGGCACTTCCCCGAGCTCACAAAGATCATCGCCGACAACATGCAATATGCCAAGTCGGCTAAGCTCATGGGTGATCGCGTGAACGCTGCCGATCTTGATTTCTCTGGCATTTTGGATGAAGACGTTGAAGCTGAAGTCAAGGACGCGGCCATCATTTCCATGGGTACGGAAATCTCCAACGAGGATTTGGACAACATCAAGCAACTTGCCGATCAAGTCATTTCTCTGAGCGAGTACCGCGCACAATTATATGACTATTTGAAGGCTCGAATGAATGCGATCGCGCCCAATTTGACGGTGCTCGTTGGCGAACTCGTCGGCGCGCGGCTCATCTCCCACGCGGGTTCTTTGATGAACCTCGCCAAGCACCCGGCGTCGACGGTGCAAATTTTGGGTGCCGAAAAGGCTCTTTTCCGTGCGTTGAAGACCAAACACGAGACGCCAAAGTATGGTTTGATTTACCACGCGTCTTTGATTGGTCAAGCGGCGCCAAAATTCAAAGGGAAGATTTCTCGCGTCTTGGCCGCCAAGTGCGCCTTGTCGATTCGTGTTGACGCTCTCGGTGAGAGCTCTGAAGCCACGATTGGCATCACCGCGCGTGAAAAGGTTGAAGCGCGCTTGCGCCAGCTCGAAGGTAAAACGCTCGGTGACGCTTCTGGTGTAAAGAAGCTTTCCGGCGACATCAAGAAGCACGACAAGAACCGCTCGAGCGACGCGCCGGCGCTTCTCACCGCGCCTCGCTCGTACAACCCGGACAAGGATGTCACGAAGAAGGAGAAGAAGGAGAAGAAGGACAAGAAAGAAAAGCGTTCTCGTGACGAAGACGGTGACAAATCTGCAAAGAAGGCGAAGAAGTCCAAGAAGGATTCCTCGTCGGATTAAACACAGACGCCGTCTCAACAACAATCTAGCTTTTCAAAACTTTTGTGTGTACTTGTAGTCCCGTAGCCGTTTTAACACGACGTAACTTCAGAAAGATTCATCGACTCATCATTATTACAACATATTTGAGCGCTCTCACGGCGAGAAGTTTTCGCGAGAGCGCCATGTCTCATTCGTACACGCGTGTAAGTGCAAGTGTCTGCCAGCGAGTCGCATAAAATTTTGCTCGCGCATCAAACGCGTCGAAACGCCTACGTCGACGCCTACGTCGAAGACGTCTCATCGAGGCACAACCATTGCGTGAAAATTTGCTTATTTCCTTCAATCACTGTCTCAGCTTCGTGCAAAGATGCGCCATCTTCAACGCCGTCATTGACGTTCCAAAACGCAATCGCTCGATTACGTTTGGGATGAATTCGCACGCCGACACTCGAAATCGACCTCTCATCAATTTTCGTCATCGCTTTCGCCTTGGGAAAATGCGTGGACCCACCGCGAGATGGTTCGTGTAAGTAGCACATAAAAGTCACCGCCCGTCGCAAGCAATTCGCGCGATTGTCAAAATGCGCCGTGTAGCATTCGCCCTTTTCGTACGACACGACTTGCATCGGCTCGACGGCGACGAGCTTTTGCCGAGACTGACGTTTGCGAATCTGCGGCGTCTCTCGCAGCGCGCGCTGAATGCGGTCTCCGATGCGCAACACCACCGCATCGCTCGCGCGCGCGCCAGTGAGAAACGTTCCAGAGCTCGTTCGTCCCTCGCTCAATTTTCCATCGGTGACTCGACTTCGACGTAAATCCGACTTCGCGATAGCCATGAGATGCTCTGCCTCTTCATCAGTCACGAAATTCTCAAACACAAACAACAGGGGAGATTCCGAAATCAACCGCACGTACGGTGCACAATGCCCCTGCGCATGTTTGAGCATCGACAGACGCTCAAACATGCGCACGTTGACGTCGACGTCCTCGGGATCCGGCTCTTCGAGCGTCGCTTGGACGACGCATTCGCCTTCAATCCGACTCGATTCCCCTTCCGTCGACGCGCCCGTGATATAATTCCACACCCCGCACGCGCGTCCAACTCGAAACCTTTGCGCATTCATGAATACTTCGTGATGGCGCTCAGTGCCGACGAGGAACGCAAACGACCATCGAGCGACGACGTCGACGTCGCGTCGAGATCGTTCGAGACGTGCGAAGAGCGACGCCGACACATCATCGACGCGCCACAGCATTCGCCACCGCGCACCGGCGATGTGAAATGCAGGTGAAATAATCATGCGCACGCGCGACGATTCGCATGCATCGTCGTCATCGTCGTCGTCGTCGCCTACGATGGCGTCTCGCGGAAACGTCCACGTCGCGCGCGTCTCTCGTCTCGTCCGTCGCATCGTCGCCTCTGCCGGCGCCTGCGCCGCCGTCCCCACCCCGCCCGTCGCCCGCGCGCATCGCACGCATTCCTCTCCATCGATCCATGCCGTCTCCACGCGCACCGCGCCCACGTCGTGGCGCTCGCGCGCGCTCGCGTCGCCGCCGTCACATCGTCCGACCGCTTCACCGTCGTCTAATTCGCCCACGTACGACGCGCCATCGACGACGCACGCGTCTCGCGCGCGCAGGCACGACGTGATGCGTGATATTGCACCTCGTGACGCGTCCGTCGCGCGCGGTGCGCTCTTGGCGTTGCCCATGCGCGCGTGCGCGTGCGTCTGACGTGTGACGCGCGTTGACTCGAAACGTCACTTGACGACGATGGCGTCCACCGCGGAGACGTGCGCGGCGATCGAGCGCGCGTTGACGAATTTAGCGCTCACGGATGACGTCAAGCTCGAGCGTGTGCTCGGCGTGCTCGTGCCCAAGGCGATTGAGATGCTCGAGACGACGGATGCGGTGGTGGTGCGCGAGGTGCTCAAGCTGTTGCATCACATTAATAAACGATTAGACCCGGCGACGGGGTGTGCGCTGCCCGTGGATGCGCTGGTGACGTTGTATACGACGCATACGAGCACCATGGTGCGGAATTTCGCGCTGGTGTACGTGGAGAAGGGGTTCGGGCGCGCAGATGGGGCGACGCGGGAACGCGCGATCGGACGCGCGTTGCGCGGATTGTCGACGCGGAGCGCGGAACACGTCGATGTGCTCGTGCGATTGGCGTTTGATGCGCTCGGGACGCTGAAGCGAGATGATAGTCGGCGTGATGTGGAGTTTTTGGTGCGTGATGAGGATAGAAAGGTGTTTTTGAGCCGCGCGCTGAGATTTTTGTGCTACGCGCCCAACGCGAGCGGAACGAGCGCGCGCGCGACGGATAATCCGCTAGAGACGCGGTTGCGCGCGATGGCGGATGCGGCGATGGGAGTGGATGGTGCACCAGCGCGAGAGTTACGTGCGGCGGTGGTGGGTGCGGCGGCAGCGGCGGCGCAAGGAGGGCAAGAGGCGCCTGCGTTAACCGCGCCGCCGATGTTGAGTCCAAACGCTGTGGAGCGAATTCTAGGCAAAGGTAAGCCGAAACCGAGCGCAGAGGCGCTGGCGAAACGAAAACTTGCATTGTTGGAGTTCATTGCTACGGCGGAAATTTGCGAGCGGGCAAAAGATGTAGAAATGAGTACGGACAAAGATCATGACAAAGAAACCGGCGTAACCGAATCGCCGACGCGAGACGAAGACTCGGTTCGATTTCTCGTCAGTGGTTCGGAAATGCTCACGCATTGCATCGTGGCGTCGTGCGACAGCGATCACGAAGTGGCAAAACGCGGTGAAGACTTACTCAAGCGCCGATGTACTTGGGAAACAAACCGACCGATAGTGAATTTAGACGACGAGGACGTGGCGTCCAGGTTGTTTCGGTTGTTTTTAGGATCGTCTTTAGACGTTCCCGTCGAGTCGCGCGTGCTTCCCGCATCGGCCGCGGTAAAGCTCAAGATCATCAACTTACTCACGCGTTCTATCGCGGCGGCAGATATGTTCCCGAAAAACATCGAGGTGGTAAAAATGTGTTTGTACGGCGAGGGCACCACGACGCGATTAAAGGCGTGCGGCATGGAGTTTACAGTTTGGATTCTCACGCACGCCACGAATGCCGAGCTCGCCGCCTTTGCGCCATCTCTCATGGCTGGTATGATAGAAATTTTAGATTCCAGACTCGACGGCTCTGTAGAAGGCGAACGTGGGGCGACATTTGCGCAGGAGTCATTGCGAGGCTTTTGCTATCAGGCGCTTTCGCAACTCGTCGAACGCGACCGGTCGAGCGCAAATAAAGACGTGCTTCTTGCCGAGCGCATATTTTCTGCGCTCGACACCGAATCAGATGGTGTAAAACCATATGTGCAAGAAGCCGCGCGCGTGCTCATCAAGGCGTACCGAGAATCGCCTTCGACGTACGTGCAGACGCGCATGGAGGAACTCATATTAAGCGCCGTAGTCGACAAGGACAACCGAACCAAGCGTCTCGTCGGCGCACAATGGGCGAATGAAATGTTTCCATTTTCACACATCCCATCGAGATATGCCGCCATCGTCGTTTCTGGAGACTCAAAGCATGAGATGCAAGTTTTAGGGCGTGCTGGATTGCGACCGTCGACGACGCGGGAAACGATCGCGAGCGCGACGTTGTCCATCGAGCCGTGGGAAGGATGCGACCGCGACGTCGAGCCAAAGACCTGGGCCAATGAAGATGCGTTGTTCGATGGCCTCGCCTTGGAGCACTATCGATATATGGAATACTTGGCGTTCTGTCGTGGGAAAACGCCAAAGGTACTCGAAGAGTATCCATCCGCGTCCTCCGCGCTTCGCGACTTGGCGACGCGATTGCCCGGCTTGAGCGTCAATCCCGCACTGCATGCGCCACTATTCCTTCCCGAAAGCGCCATGAGTGCGGCCTTGGAGTTCATCAACGCGTGTATCGCGCGTGATGTCGCGAAATCCCGCGTCTTGACATCAGAAGACATCACGTTGTACTTGAACTTTCTCAACCGGTGCTTGGTGAAATCCGCCGGGCCGACGCTCGCGGCGGAGGCGCTCAAGAGTTTTATTCATCTCATCGAGCGCACTCCCGAGCTTTTGCAGGACAAGACCACTTCGGATGCCATTTTAATTCGTCTGCGTCATTTCGTGGCACACACGGATATCGAAACGCGACGGAGAGCGGCAAAATTGTGCGGGATTCTTGTCCCCTCGCTCGCCGCCGACGCCCGCGTACCGTTTCTCGATGAATTCCTCGCGTCGTGTCAAACGCAAGATCGTGGTGTGCGCCTCGAGCTTCAAGACGGCGCGTTGTGTGCAAGCGGATACATCGTTGCGTCTGGCGTCATTCCTGATGCCGACGCCGTACGCGCGTTGAGAATTCTCATCGAAATGGCGAGCAAGGTTGGAAGGGGCGCGAGCACAGAGGCGACGTTGGCAGCCGTCGCCGCTGAAGCCATCGGGCACGCGTCGCTTCGCAAGCTCTTACCTTCCGCAGTCGTCGGGGATACGTTGAGCGCATTGTGTGAAGTCATGAAGAATACCGATCCGAACGTGTCCAAGCTCGCTGCGCGCGCGGCTGGGCACATCATGCTCAACGACGCGAGAGAGAGCACGACGTCGGTGCTTTTACCGAGCGTGTTGTCGATGTGTGAGGTTAAAAATGACGACGCGCAATTTGCTATCGGTGAAGCCATCGCGTGCGCATGGGGTGGTGCGAATGTCAACGCAGATAAGGTGTTGACGACGTCATTCACGACGCTCAACGCAGAAGTCAAAGCGCGCGCGGCGGAGGACGCCGAAGCGTCGACGTCCATGGACGTAGACGAGGTGAAATCGCGCGTGGCAAATTACACTGCTGACGTAGACCCTCGCCGACACGTTCACAACGCCGTTGTAGACGCTATCTTCAACCAGTACATATACTCGAGTCGCGTCGAGAAGAGGTGCGCGGCGTGCGTGTGGCTATTGTCACTCGTGATGCACACAGATAACCATCCGCGAATGCTATCAATGTTACAAGAGGCCCAAGAAGCGTTCGGTAGTTTACTCGGCGACTCTAACGAGCTGACGCAAGAGCTGGCAAGTCGTGCGATGAGTTTGTTGTATGAAATGGGCGACGAAGTGCAGCAAAAGGAGCTCTTGGCATCGCTCATCGGTACGCTGAATGGCGAAGCGCCAAAGAAGCGTCACATCAAATTGGATGACAACGCCAAAGTTTTCGAGGAGGGTACGATTGCGATCAACGACAAGGCACTGAGAGGTGATAGCGACAAGAACTCGCTCACAACCTATCAAGAACTGTGCAGCATCGTCACTGATATCGGGCAACCAGATTTGATTTACAAGTTTATGGACTTGGCGAACCATCAGGCGGCGATGAACTCGTCTCGCGGCGCGGCGTTTGGGTTCGCATCCATCGCCAAACGAGCGGGCGACGCTCTCACGCCACATCTTGAAAAGCTCGTGCCTAAACTCTACCGCATGATGCACGATCCGAATCCGAAAATGCAAGAAGCCGTAAAGGGGATCTGGACGTCGCTCATCGATTCGCCAAAGGCGACGATTGACGCGCACTTTGGCGCCATCTTGGATGAGTTGTTCACCGAAGCGGGCAGTCGTTTGTGGCGGTCACGACAATCCAGTGCGAGCGCACTAGGAGAAATATTATCAGGTCGGTCATTTAGTGACATTGAACCGTACCTCGAGCGCGTGTGGGACGTGTGTTTGCGACTCATCGATGACATAAAAGAAACAGTTCGCGTCGCTGGCGAAGGTTTGTGCCGCTCAGTGCGTTCGTTGACGTTGCGTTTATGCGACGCTCACCACAGTGGCCCATCGGAAGTGAAGCGAACGATCCAAATCGTGCTCCCAATTCTACTTGAACGCGGATTGATGTCCACGGTGAAGGAAGTGCAAGCGTTGTCAATGGATGTCATCATGAAGCTCGTGAAATTTGCCGACGTTGACGCCATTCGAACGCACATTCCAGACATTGTCAAGACGCTCTTGGAATCTCTTTCGAGCATGGAAGACTCGCGTTTGAATTACATCGAGCAGCATGCCGCATCTTTCGGTCAGGAGGCGAGTGATAAACTCGAACATATGCGCGTGCGTGCGGCAAAGTCGAGTCCGATGGGTGAAACATTGGATTTGCTCATGGCGCACATTGACGAAGAGGTGATGACCGAGATCGTGGGTACGATGAGCTCAGTCCTACGCACTGGAGTGGGCTTAAATACTCGCGCTGGTGCTGGGCGCTTCCTGCAGCGGCTGTGTATGCGCCGAGGTAGACTCGTGCGCGCACACGCTGGGAAACTCTTCAGCATGTTGCTGTCGTCTGCGTCCACGGAAGCGAGCGCGCTCGTGCGCTCAAACTTCGTCGCCGCAATCGCTGCGATCGCGCGATACGCCACTGAACCTCGCGTGAATGCATTAGCGTTGGAGATCGTGCGATTAGCTCAAAGTGAAGCTGAAAAAGAACGCGCGGTGGCGGCGCAGCTCGCACTTGAATTATCGAGAAGTGCTCCCGACGCGCTTCGCCCGCAAGCGACGTTAATTTTACCTCTCGCTTTCGTCGGTGCGTATGACACCGAAGCCGCGGGGAGCAAAAAGTGGAACGAAGTTTGGGATGAAAATGCCGGCGGGGTGACCAATACGTTGCGAATTTACTTTGATGAAATTCGCGATATTACGACAAAGTATTTGATGGCCAAGCAGTGGCAGCGCAAGCGTCAAGCCGCCGAGGTTTTTTCCGCCATCGCAAGTAAAGCGCCAGATGTGATGTCGACAAAAGCAAATGAGATCATGGGAATGTTAATTGCCGAGCTTCCTGGCCGTATTTGGGAAGGGAAGACGTCTTTATTCACCGCGGTTGCAAAAGTGATGGAATCGAGCGCGAAGGACATAAACGTAGCCATGGGCGTTGTCACCGTCATCGACGCACTTCTCGCAGAGTGTGCGCGGACGAAATCAGACTATAGAAAAGCCGCACTTGAGGCGCTAGATGCAACTTTAGTCGCCGTGAGCGCGATTGACGGCGTCGATGATGACATTATTGTTCCGAAGATTGTTTCGTGCGTGGACGCCGTGCTTTTGGCGAAAGCGCCCGACGTAGACGATATCGATTCTGGAGTAGGCGTCGCTGGCTCGGCTGAAAGAATTGAGGCAGCAAAGTTTGAAACTGAGTTGCGAATGAAAGCGACAGGAGCGTCAGCAGTCGCCGCTATGGCGGTGCTTGCGACGTGTACGAACCGCGTGAAAACCATCGACGCGTTGCGAGCGCACGCGCCAAAATGCGCGGCATTGTGCGCTACTAGTCTTGATCCCGAATTAAGTCGAGATAGACGGCGACAAGCGCTGAAAGCATGCGTTGGGTTGATGCGCACGGTTTCAAGCGAATGCGCGGCAACGTTTGACGTCAAGACTTTACTGTCCATGGTCGTTCTGGCATCTGAAGATACGCAATCGAGCGCGCTCCGCCTTGACGCCGTGGACGCCATCCGTGCCATCGCGAACGATCCGAACTTCAAAATCACGAGTGAGACTAAGCTGAGGGAAATGACAAATGACAAAAATCCTGAGGTGATGCGCGCCGCTTTACGCGCCCTCGACGGACCGAGTCCGATGGCCTAGACTGTATGATATCAATTGCAACTTTACTTTACGCGTGCGCTATTGGTTTGGCAACACAAACGTCACCAATGAAACGAACCCAACGAGCAAGATTAACGCATTCCACACCGCGCCTTGCACCCCCCACATCGCCACGTTGGCGACCATCCCAGTCACTTCCCGCTTTTCTTCATCCGTCAAGTCTGTGTTATCCACCACGCTCGACTGCACCTTGTTCTCCGTGTCGTACCAAAACTGTTCCTCTTCAGCCTTATCGACGACGTACTGCGCCAGGGCATCGAGCACGCGTTCGAGCTTGGCGCGCTGATCGTAGTCATCCGGAACCTCGCCCTCGAGCGCGTCTTGATAGAGCCGCAACGCGTTTAGATCGTTCCGCGCGCCCGCAACCGCGCGACGCACCGTCGGCATCGCCGTCTTCATATCCATCAAGTCATTCGTGAGCGACCTCGCGCGGTCAACGAGCTCGCTCGTCGTCGTCTCGGCGCGGACGACGACGCGAGCTCGAGGGATAGCGCTTGAAAGCCGAGCGCTCGAGCTGCGGTCGCACGCTCGAGCCAACGCGTTCGACGCCGCGCGCGCCGTACACGATGCGGGCGCCGTCGCACGCATCACAGATGCGGTGATAGTGAACGACATGCGTCGAACGAGGGCGTGGTGGAGGAAGCCAGGTGCGAGGCGAGAAGTGTGGTGTTTGGGCGCCGTCACGACGCCACGTCGTCCGCGGACTGGATAACATGTGAATCCAAAAATCGCGTCGACGCCCAGCCATCGTACGCACATTCCCACGTACCATTTTCATGGACGTACACGACGCATTCGCCGAGGTTGCCGACGCCGCGCGCGCCGTGTGCGAGTTTCCTGTCGCGCGTATTTAGGCCGCTGGCAAACAGACGAGCGAGCACGCCGCCGTGCGTGACGCAAAGAACCTTGTGGCCCGAACCGGCGTGTGCGCGGTACGTGTCGATGAAAAACGCCCGCAACCGTGCGTCGATGTCGGCGATGGTCTCGCCATCGGGAGGCACGAATGCGTTGGGTGATTTATTCATCCACGCCGCGAAGGCGCTCGGCTCGAGCGCTTTGAGCTCACGCCGCGGCAGTCCTTCTAGACACCCTAAAGCGCGTTCTCGAAGTCGAGCATCGGTTGTACATGACACGCCCATTGCATGTGCGATGATTCGCGCGGTGTCGTGCGCGCGTGACAAGTCGCTCGACACGACAGCCGCGACGCTCGAGTGCGCAGAGGCGACTCGAGGCGACGCCGCTCGAGCCTGCTCTACGCCGCAATCAGTGAGCGCGCAATCGCGCTGGCCTTGAATTAAACCTCGAGCGTTGTATTCACTTTGACCATGCCTGAGGAAGACGACTTCGAGCATTGCTGCGCGACGAAGTGAGGAAAAGATTATTACTTCCCACCTGAGTTTGTTATTAACAACGCGCGCGGAATTTTATCAATGGTTTTCTGTGTGTGTTTTGTGTGCGCTTGACAATACGAATCGAGAAAATGAAATGTGAACTCCTAGAACTGCACGTACAACTCGCGACCTGGGGACATCTCCTCGACTAGCTCCACGGCCTCGGTGAGCGCGACTTCACCAAATTTGGTCAAGTAGTTGTTATTCATGCTCAACGTGGACAATGATCCTTCAGCGTTGTTCTTGATGGCTTGAGCGAGCGCAAACGCGCCCTTATCTTTAATTTCGTTGTATCCAAGATCGAGATTAGTGAGGACTTCGTTAACGACTGCAAGGGACTGCGCGAGAGCGGCGCAGCCGTCGTCGCCGAGGTCGTTGCCTCGTAAATCCAACACGGCGAGCGAAGAGGAGTACTTTATGGCGTCCGCAAATGCAAATCCGCCCTCCTTACCAATTTTACACCATCCCATACGAATAGCGTTTATTTTCCCGTGAAATTTCACCGTTTCTGCGAGCGCTTTACCACCTGGAGGACCAATGGGATTGTATCCGAGCTCAAGCGTCACGAGCGCCGTGTTGTCTCTCAACGCCTCGGCGAGCTTTTGCGCTCCATAAGCACCAATGTTGTTCCCACCAATGTCGAGCAACTCAATCTTCTTGTTATCTCTGAGTGCCTCGGAAATCGCCGCACAGCCATCGTTGGCGAGTTCGTTCATGTACAAGTTGAGATGCGTCAACGCGTCATCCTTGGCCAAGTAGTCTCGAATCGCAGGACCCGCCTCTGGTCCGATGGAGTTGTTCCCGAGGTCAAGATTATTAATTTTCTCTGTGCGCGCGCCGAGGCCTTCGCAGAGCTTAATGCATCCCTCGTTTCCTATGTCGTTACCATTGAGCTGTAAGCTTCGCAAGCCAGTGTTCTCCTTGAGCGCCGCGCCGAGCGCGGCGGCGCCGAGCGCGCCGACGTAATTACCGCTCATCGCGAGCAACTCCAAAGACGTATTTTGCGCCAAACCTTGCGCCAGCGCGCCCGAACCCTCGTAGTCTATCATGTTATTGTTCATCTCAAGCGAAGTAATGGTGGTATTTGTCTTGAGCGCTTCGGCGATCGCCCTGGCGCCGTCGTCGCCGATGGAGCACGCGTTCAAGTTTAACGTCGTAATCGTGCTGTTCGTCTTTAAAAACTCTCCCAACACCGCCGCCCCTTCGTCGCCGAGCGAATTTGACGCCAGAGATAACATCGTAAGTGTATCATTGTGTTTTAGTGCTTCGCAAAGCGCCGTAATCCCAATCACGCCGACGCCGTTGGCGCTCAAATCCACGCACGACACCACGTTGTTATACGCAAACGACTCTGAAATAAACCCCATGCCTTCATCCCCAAGATTTTTCCCGCTCGCATCCACCGTGGGCGATCTTCTGAGTTCATCCATCACATCGCGAAGCATGCGTTTGGCTTCTCGAGTAATCGTGCGCTTGGGCGCCTTGGCTTTCGCCGGTCCATCCATATTCACCGGTCCATCCATCCCCGCGTCATCCGTGACATTCATCACCGGCATACCCTCTTCGCCCACGCCCCCAGCGCCCGAGGCTTGCATCTCACCACTACTCGTCGTCACTGAACTACCCGCCGCCGCGCCGTTCCCACCCTTCAATTTCGTCCACGCAAAGTATCCCACGACGCCAACCGCCGCGGCTCCGGCGGCTACCAGCGTCACGTCAATCGTCGGTTCCGGCGCCGCCATCCCCCGTCCTCGCGTTGACGCGTACGTCTTCGACTTTGACTTTGACTTCTTCTTCCCCGACGACGATTTCTTTCGCGGCGCACCGCCAGCGGCAGTCGCGGTCGCGCGCTCGGATGTCGTCCGCGCGCCCTCTGGCGCCAGCGCGCTCGCATCGTTCACCGTCGTCGCACCGTCGCCAACCGCCGTCGCCGCGCCGTCACCGACGTGTAGATCAACCACGGCATCGTCACCGCTCACCACCGGAGCAGCAGACGCGTCGACGGATTCGTGGCGCGCGCCGACAGTGTCGTAGCCCTCGCTCGGAGAGGGCACCGCCGACGCGCGCGCGTCGTCGCCCTCACGCCGCGAATCGTCCCCATCGTCCGCGCTCGCGCGCACGACGGCTCGCGCACGACGCGTCGCGCGCGTCACGCGCGCATTCGCGCGCACGGGTGCCGCACCGCGCGGGGAGACGCTCGACATGGCGAGCATCATGGTGCGCTGTAAACCTCAGGCGCGACTGCGTTCTCGAGCGCCGTGCGCGCCGTGCGACGCCTCGCGCGCGCTCGCGCGAATGCGAACGGGTGCGTGACGCGGGGTGCGTTCACGCCGTGCGCGTCGGGCGCGACGTGCGGGCGCGCGTGCGGGAAGCTCGAGCGCCGTGCGCGCGACTTACAGTGACGGCACTTTTGCACACGGACGGCGAATGGAGACGCGATCGCGCGCGCGTTCGCGATGGCATCGCGCGCGCGCGGCGATGATGATGTGTGCGATCGCGGCGTGCGCGCGCGGGGCGTGCGCGCGACGGGATGTGCGCGCGATTGCGGTTGATTTCGTGCGGCAGGCGCAAGATGTTGGGGAGATCGACCTGTCTCCGGGCGTGGAGCTCGGTACGGAGCCTTCGGCGGCGAACGGGCGCCTGGGTGTCGTCGCACGCGAAGGGCTCGATGCTATGGATGCGTACGCGCGCGTGTCGTGGCGCGCGGTGCTACATCCGGCGACGACGTACGACGCGAACGAACCCGGATTGGGCGCGACGCTCGCGCAGCTCAAACTCGAGCACGGCGCTGACGACAAGGCGGCGTTGATTTTGGCGTTAATTTATGAAAAATACGAGCTTGGCACGCGATCGAGGTTTTTCGAATACTTGCGAGCGATGCCTGAGGAGTTTGACACGCCGACGTTTTGGAGCGAGGCGAACACCAAGGAGCTCGAGGGGAGCGACTCGTACGAGCACGACGTGCTGGAGGAGTACAAGATGGTTAAAAACGTGTGGACTGGACTTACGCGACGTGTGTTTGATGTGTATGGCGATGTTTTTACGAATAACGCCACAAAATCATGGCACGCGTTGCGTTGGGCGTGGACGGTGGCGCACGCCAGAGCGATTCGCGTGCGAGGAAAAGAAGGTTTAGCCATCGTCCCCGTGATTGACATGATTCAAGAGTGCGCTGGAAACGAAACCGCTGCGGATGCCGCCGAACACGACGAAGATACGGGGTTCGCGGTGTACGATCACCACTCAGATGCCGCCGTGGTGTACGCCAAGCGCGAGTACGCTCCGGGCGAAGCCGTATGCGAGCGATTTAGTCGAATGAATAACTTTGACTCGATTCAGCACCTTGGGTATTTGCCAGACGTCGATGAACGCGATACACGCAACTGCGTGTTGTTTGTCATGCAAGCACCCGATCGGCACGCGGAAAAGGTGAAGAATGCTGGATTTGAAACGCCTTGGCGCGCGTGCGTGGCGGCGGACGCCAAGGCGTCGAGCTTGGACTTGCTCGCAGCCTTCATCGAGCTCGCCGATGGACGCGATATCGATGTTAACGCCGCTGGTGTACCAGTTGATGTACGTAAAGATGCGTTGCTTGACTTGATTAAAGCTCGCATCGATCGATACCCGACGTCGATTGAAGACGACAAGGCGTCGCTCGACGCCATGCGAGAGTCGGTGCGTGACTTTAACGAACGTCTTAACGCCAAGGGATTAGACGTGCTCGAACGCACACAAATGGAACTTCACCTCGACAATGCGCGCCGCGGTGCTTTAGCCGTAGATTTTAGAATGCGCGAAAAGAAGGTTCTCGTCGCCTTGCGCGAGCGTGTCGAGACGCTGCTCACTATGCGCGACGCGCGAGACGAATTGTAATATGAACTGCCGCCGCCGCTGCCATTCGCTCTTTTGAATATGTCTTTAATTTGTTTTGAACACGAAGCATGAATAATTACAGGTTTGGCATGAATGTGATCTACTGTTAGGTTGGTGGTGGTAAATAAATCGCGGCGAGCGCGCGAGAAGTCGTTTCCGCCTTCCCGAGCGCTTCTGTGCGCGCATTGATGAAAGAGAAAAAATGAAAAAAAGAGATACAGTGTGCATCAGACTCTGCGCCAATTTCGTACCGTGCATTAATAAATAAGAACACGGATACAGTACGTTGGCAAAAAATTGGACATATACAGCATACACGTACAGAGTTGACTTGGCTCGCTCAAAAATTTCAAATACTCGTCGCCGGCGCCGTTTTCTGCGTGCAAATCTTTTGCACATACGATACGGTCGTAATGTTATGCGGGACGAATTTGGTGGTGC
This sequence comes from Ostreococcus mediterraneus, assembly GCA_012295225.1. Classification (NCBI taxonomy): domain Eukaryota; kingdom Viridiplantae; phylum Chlorophyta; class Mamiellophyceae; order Mamiellales; family Bathycoccaceae; genus Ostreococcus; species Ostreococcus mediterraneus. The sequence continues at coordinate 134,261 of WMKK01000009.1, forward strand.
CAAATTCGACGACGCCAGATTCGATGGGTACGCCAATCAGCGTACGAAGACCCGCCTGTTCGGCTTGTCGTATGCGTTGAAAGCTCCACGCCGGAAGTTGACGTACATCCTCGTGCCATTCATAGTTTCCAGTGTACCCAATGCGACCGGGCATACCAAATCCCGTACTCCAACGCGTAAACATCGTATACGACGTGTGCACGAAAAGTGGCACTCCCGAATTCGCCACGCTCTCCATCGTGACGTACGCCGCCGCGTCGAGCCCTTGTTTGCCCTCGTCAAACTTCCAAAAGATACCAAAGTCAAATCCTTTGGACGAACACACGAATCGCATTCGTTGCTCCATCGTAGAGTCACTCGCCCCAGCGGCGTTCGACGCCGCATCCAACGGATTCACCAACGGTCCGTCCCGGTGAAACATCGCCAACGACTCATCCAGCAACTTGTCAATCTGCTGCCTCGAACTCGTCCGCGGAAGCTCATCCGACACATTATACGCCCTCAACGTCCCCATCCCATGCACGCTGTTATCCTTCTCATTACCATCCTCGCCGACAGACCCAGCCGCACTGGACGCCGCCGATCCAAACTGCCCGCCCTCGAGCGCGCTATCGGGCGAAATGTGTCGATCATCCCTATGCGCGCTCGACATCCCGTGTTGCGCCCTGGCCGTCGTCTGCGCCGTGGGCTTACACTCCCATGCCTCCGTGGGCGTTTGCGACGCCATGATCGCCACCCGTCACGAGCGCGCAACGCCCGAACGACACCCTAGACGCGCCCGAAACCGCGCGCTTTGGCGATCACTCGCACCACTGGCACTTTTTGGTGCCCCTCGCGACGATCACTCGCACGACGAAATTCCACGCCCACGCGTCGTCGCGTCGACCGATCACGCGCGATCGCGCGCGAAATATATCGCGCGAAACCTCTCGCGCGCGTCTCACCACGCACAGCGCTCGCGCGACGCTCGCGCGCGACGATGGACGCGTCCGACGACACGCGGGTGCGTGCGACCGCGACACCCGGGACCGGGCACGACCGCGAGCGCCGGCGTCCCGCGCGAACGCTCGGGGGCGCTGTGCGAACGCGCGAACGAAACGGACGGCGCGCGCGATGGAACGGCGCGCGCGGTGGCCGGTGGCGACGGTCGACGGTCGCGCACGCGACGAAGGCGACGACGCGATTGTGACGCTCTGACGTCAGCGAGAGGTGTTTCACACGGGATTCGAGTGGTTGTGATTTGACCAATCATGACCAGGGACAGTGCGAGGGGGTCAGGAGATCCGAAAAAGTGCACTTTTTGACAGCGCTGGCAGGAAAGAAGAGAAGAAGAGGACATCGGGAACGCGATGCGAGCGACATATCGCGGGATGTATGCGTTCGGTGGGTATGCGTAGATGTGATTAACTATGAGTGTGTATGTGTGGTATTTCACGCGTGAAAGTGCAATGGACGTCGCGCGCGAGCGCGAGCGGGGGCGTCGTCGGCGGACGTCTACGCGACGCCGACGAGACCGAGCTTGGCGATGAGCTTCGGGACGACATCGGCGTCTTCCTTGTCGCAGTCGGCGCGTAAGTCGGTCAGCGTTGTGCCAGAGGCGGCGTATAGGGCTGAGACTTTATCGGCGTCGTCACACATGTGTTGAGCGCGAGCGAGGACGGCGGCGAAAAGGGTGAGGGCGAAACCTTCGGCGAGGCAGTAGCCGGGTTCTTCGCCGTCGGGCGCGGCTTTGCGCAAGGCTTCGGCGACGTCGGATAGAACGATGGTGCCGTCGAGCACGGGACCGGCGATGCACGCCGCGATGTGATCGCCCGCCTTGGGTAAGTCGCACATCACGTCTTCAATATTGTTGAATAAAGGCGCAAACCCTTCGAGGAGCTGGGCACCAGACATCGGACCATCCGACGCGACGAGGGCACGCGCGAGCCCGTAGGCGGCGTTCCAATCCATATCCCGTCTCTCAAAGCTCGTGGTCAAGAAATATTCCACAAAGCCTACCATACGCGCTTCGCCCCACGTCGCGATCGCCTTTACGGCTTCAGCGACATCCTTATCGTCGTAAAAGTATTCTGTAATCTTTTTGCGCTCCGCCGCGAAGGCGTCATCATCCATGCCCCCATTGCTTGCCGGTGTCGCTTCAGACTTGGTTTCAGTCTTGGGCGTCGGTACATTGGCGCGCGGGGAAGGAATAGTGTGCGAAGGACCGCTGTCACGAACGTCTTGACGCGGCGCGGGTTTGGAATCGCGTCCTTCATCGCGACGGGCAAATGAACCGCGAGAATCAGTGCGCTGGAATCCAGCTTGCGGGCGGTCGCCTCGGCTTGGAGGGCGCTCGAATCCACTATCGCTGCCGCGTCGGCTGTCATTGCGAGACATTTGCGAGAACGAACCCGCGCGCTCAGGACGACCGCCGCCACCACCGCCCGCGCGTCGAGTTTGCTCCATCGCCGCGCGCTGCGCATCGCGGTGCACGTCCTCAATTTTCTTCGGGCCTTCTTCCTTTCTGCGTTCACGCCAGTTCTTCGCACGCATTTCGATGACGTCTTGCAACATAAATCTGTGGCGAGACGACAACGCCTCTGTGTTCTTACTCAACAGATCCATGCGACGGAAGTACGCATCCATGTAAGCCTTGGCTTTTTGATGATCGAGTCGTCCACCAATAGTCGCCATGAGCTTGCACAACGCTTCAACATCTTCCTCGTTCGGCGGCTTTTCGTTTTCGCCGAGGAGTTTCATGATACATGTATGCATGATGCGTTCAGTAAGCATTTCCTTCTTGAACAATTCGCCAATGAATCGAATGTTCCCGAGCATGCGTCTACGGGCTTGTAAAAGCTTATCTTGTCGTCTCGCCTCTTTACGACGCGCTTCTAATTCAAGCTCCGCCTCGGTCTTCGGTACGACAACCTCACCTTCCTCGAGCTCTTCTTCCTTCTTTTCTTCGCCTTCTTCACCTTCTTCACTCTCCTTCTTCTTGGCGTCGTCGTCATCTTCGTCGTCGCAGCCTTCGCCAGCTTCGGCGCTCGCGATAGCCTTATCGCCAGATTCAAACTCCTCTTGGCACTTGTTCAACAACACGCGCTTGAAGGTGATGGCTTGCTGACCTTCGGGCGCTGTAGGATCTGAAAATTCTACACCATCCTTCAAAAAGCGCTCAGAAAGCACTTGGCATAACTGCGCATACAAGGAGGAAAACGTCGGCTCTTGCAACGCCTTTTCAAACAATTGTCCGATGAGACCAACCAGAGTGGCCGCTTCGGCGATGCCGACATCGAGCATCTTTTCAAGCAACTTTTCAAAGTTATCTGGCGTGAGCTTGTTAAGAATGCCCTTGAACGAACGCTGACGTTTCTGTTCTTCGTCGTCGACTTCACCGATAACGTACTTGTTATCCGTTTTGTGCAACTTGGGAAGTTCGCCGGCTGGAATGCGGTATTGAGACTGATTGTACCCACCACCGCCACGTCGGCCGTCGCGACCACCGCGCCCACCTTCACCGGCGGGAAGGTTTCTGTGCGCCCACTTATCGTCACCCTTTTTGCCATCGTACCCGCCGCCGCCACCACCGCCACCGCCACGGGACCCACCGCCGCGACGACCGCCACCACGTCCTCCGCCAAACGACTGCACACCTGGAGGGCAAATAAACCCAGGCACGGGCCAGTAATCGATGTCATCAGGAACGACCCAGTCTATGGGTTTCGTCAACGACAAAGGCGAGTCGCGCAAGGCAAGCATCGCTGCACGGTCATACTTGCCATCCTCCGGCTTGGGCACGAGACCAAACTCTGTGATGGGCGGTGGGACCGATCGCGGGCGTTCGCCGCCAGCAAACGTCGAGCCGTTTTCAGACATGCCGTCGGACATATCGGATCCTATGCTTTCGGATTTGGACAACGACACGGCGCTGACAGCCTCAGCGAGGTCCTCCACAGCTTTGTGTTTGGGTATCTCGGGCGCTTGCGGCTTAGGCGCCTCCGCCTTGGGTGCTGGAGCGGGTTCAGGCGCCTTGGGCGCCGGCGCCGGCGCGGGCTTCGGCGCCGGCGCGGGCTTCGGCGCCTCGGGAACCTTGCGCAAGATATCCGACAAGGACGGCTTCGCGGGTGCCACGGGCTTGGGGGCTTCAGTCACCTTGGATGCTTCCACCACGGGTGCTGGCGCGGGCTTGGGCGCCACCGGCATCGGCGGAGGCGCGGGTTTCGCCGCCATCGCCGCGAAGTTAATCGGCGCCGGCACCGCCGGAGCAGGCGCCGCAGGCTTCGGCGCCACGGGTGCGACAACCGCCGCCGCAGCAGGCGGTGCGGGCGCTGGAGCCGCTGCCGCCGGGGCCGCAGGCGCTGCCGCCGGGGCCGCCGCCGGAGCCGCGGGCGTCGGCGTCGTCGGTTCCACCGGCTTTGCAATTTGCACCTCTTGCTTTGTCTTGGGATTGACAATCTTAATCGCCTTACTCGCCACCTTAACCGGAGTAGCCGCACCACCACCCTGCGGCGGCGTTGACGGTGGTTTCGCATACGCCGGCATGCCCATCGGCGGCATACCAGCCATCGGATGCATCATCCCCGGATGAAACGGCGCTCCGCCCGGGACGAACATCCCACCCGGCGGCATCCCTGGCTTCCCTTGCGGCATTCCCGGAGGCATCATCCCCATCATCTGCCCCACCGGCGGCATCCCAGGTCGTCCCATCGGCGGTGCGCCCATACCACCCATCACTCCCGCACCCATACCACCCATACCGCCCGCGCCCGGCGCGCCGCCCGGCCCCGAAACCTTACCGACGGTGCCAAACATAAACTGTTGCGGTGGCATCCCCGACCCAGGCGCCGTCGCGATCACCTTCTTCTTCACATCATCATCCTTATTATTACGCGGCGATGGCACACCCCCCGCGCGTGGTCCCGTTCCGCTCATCGTTCCGTGCCAAACGCGCGCGCACGAATCAATCCAAAGATCGCGCGCGTCCGCCGCCAAAAATCTGGATTCGTATCGAATCGATCTCAACGCCCGCGCTCGTGTATCGACAGATGTCTCGAGGCGGGATGAAAAGAGAGCTGTGAACTATCGGGTTCGGGTGCAATATGCGATGTACTGACCCTCGCGCGCCGACGAATGCCACGCCGGTGACGCGCGCGACCGAGGCTTCGTTTGACCTCATCGGTCGTCGTCGGGGCACGTGGGCAAAACCCTAGCTTTCGGATCATGATTGGTCGATCGACCCCCTCGGTCGTTCGGACATTCGGCGCCAGCCCGACCTCGCGCGCCGCGCCCACGCGCACGCTTACGGGTGCACATTCGCGCGTCTCTCGCGCGCCGCGCCGCAGACGCCGCCGCCGTGCGCGACGCCCCGCACGCATCGCGCGTGGGATTTTATTTCCTCCCCATCCGCACCGCGAGCATCGCGTGATTAGCCGACACCGAGGCACAGACGATGCAGTCGAGGATGACGCTGGGGTGCGGCGCTGGGGTGCGCGCGGCGCCGCGCGGCGCGGAGCGCGCGCGCGGTGGCGCGCGAGCGGTGGTGCGCGCGCGGCGCGCGATGGCGCGCGTGGTGAAGACGTTCGCGGCCGAGCATGAGCTCGATGCGATGTACATGGGTGGACGTGCGGAGCGTGATGAGCAAACGCTGACGTTGGAGATTGGGACGTCGCGCGTGACGCTCGCGCGAGGAAAGATTGGATTACAAGCGAATGGTGCGGTCATGGCGACGGAAGGGGAGACGATAGTGTATAGCACGGCGTGTGCGAGTCGTGATTGCACTGGGGATGGGAGTTTTGTGCCGTTGACGGTTAATTATGCGGAGAGGTTTTCAGCCGCCGGGCGGACGTCGGGTGGGTATAAAAAGCGCGACGGCGGTTTGCGCGAGAATGAGACATTAAAGGCGAGATTGGTGGATCGTCCGATACGACCGATGATGTATAAGGGGTGGGGGTATGAGACGCAGATTTTACAGTGGGTGATGAGCTATGATGGGACGCGATCGACGGATGCTTTGGCGATTACGGCGGCGTCGGCGGCGCTCGCGGTGAGCGACATTCCGTTGAAGAAGCCCGTGGTTGGCGTGCGCGTGGGCTTGGCCCCGGGGTCGAATGAGCCCATCATCAATCCCACGGCGGAACAAATGAAGACGTCGCGGTTGGATTTGGTGCTCGCGGGCACCGATGAGGCTGTGCTCATGATTGAAGGTTTTTGCGATTTCTTGACGACGGATGAAATGTTGCTCGCGATTGAAAAAGGTCACGAAGCCGTCGCCAAGGCGTGTAAAGAAATCGACGTCTGGGCCGCGGCCGTTGGGAAGCCGAAGATGATGGAAAAGCTCATCGTCGCACCTGACGGTATTGACGAAGAAGTCGAAGCGCTTGTGGGCGAGGACTTGACAAAGGCCATCGTGATTCCCATCAAGCAAGAACGCGGCGCCGCCATCGGCGGTATTCGCGAGCGTGCAGTCGCCGCGCTCAGCGAGAAGTACAAGGTACGTCACATGATTCTATATTTTGTCGCCCTGATGTTTTGTTTTTGTTGTGCTTGCTTTTCCCGTCGTCGCGCTCTCCGAAAAGTCTTCACCGCTTCTCTCGAGAAATTGTTGGCGAAAACTCAACTGCCGAGCGCGTATATTAACGTGAACGAAACGAACGGGCGGCCAGCCCACCTTGGCGTCGCACCCGAGTACTTCTGGACTCGCCCTTTGCAATCGTTCCATATTTTTCAGCGCGAAGTCGATGGCGATAATGATGACTGACGTTTCGCGCTCGCGCCTCGACGCGTTTCACCACGCCTTTCCACAGAGTTCAGACGTCATCAATGCGTGTGGCAAGATTGAATCTCGCGCGCTTCGTGATGCCATTCGCACGAATGGTCGGCGTCAAGATGGTCGCACCACGAGCATGATTCGCCCCATCGCGTGCGAAGCTGGACTTCTCCCGCGCACGCACGGCAGCTCGTTATTCACGCGAGGCGAAACGCAAGCCATTGGAGTCGCCACGTTGGGCGGCAAAGGCGATGCCCAGCGTCAAGATGACGTTGAGGCTGGTGAAGATAAACGTTTCATGTTGCATTACTTCTTCCCACCGTCCTCTGTTGGCGAAACGGGGCGAACTGGTGGGGCATCCCGTCGCGAAGTCGGCCACGGGAATCTCGCCGAGCGTGCGTTGAATCCGGTGTTGCCAAGCGAGGCGGATTTTCCATTCGTCACACGTTTGGAAAGCACCATCACTGAAAGTAATGGTTCATCATCCATGGCTACTGTCTGTGCTGGAACGTTAGCGTTACTCGACGCTGGCGTTCCCATCAAGAGGTGCGTTTTCGTTTTTTTTTCCGTCGTCGTTTCGCTCGCTCTCGTCAAAAAAGCCAGGTCCTTAAGAACACTCTTCGTCGCATCACTTCTGTGATGTATGGAGAGAGATCGAGTCATAACTTGGCGACATTCAAACGCCTCTTGCGTCGCGTTTTGCGTCGCGCTCGGCCGCCGCGCTAGCGCGCAAAACGCTGGATGAACGCCGATTCGTTGGCTCAATGTCGTCCCGCATTTGCGTCGCCGCGTGGACATTTTTCGCTTTTTCGCCCTCTTTCTTCATCATTCTGACCGTCACTATTTTTGTGTCTACCTTTGTCCCTGAACAGAAAAGTTGCCGGTATCGCCATGGGCTTAATTTTAGGCTCAGAAGCATCCGGCGGTGGAGACAAGCTTGATCCAATCGTACTGACGGATATTTTGGGTTCCGAAGATGCCCTCGGGGATATGGATTTCAAAGTCGCCGGCGACAAGGATGGCATCACTGCCTTTCAAATGGACATCAAGGTCGAGGGCATCACTATTGACGTCATGCGCACGGCGCTTCAAGAGGCGCAAACGGGTTTGGTGCACATTCTCGGTGAGATGGAAAAATGTAACCCAGCTCCGGCGGGCGCGATGAGCAAATACGCGCCGCAAGTCGGGTCCATCCCCGTCGCGGAAAAGTACTTTGGTAAAGTCATCGGTAAGGGTGGAGAGACAATTCGTTCAATTATTGAGCAAACCAAGGTTGATTCCATCGACGTGGACAAGGAAACACAAATTGTCACCGTCACTGGCGGCGCCGGGAGCGACGTCGGCGCCGCGCTCGAATATATTAAGAACCTTATCGCCGAACCCGAAATTGGAAAAATTTACCGCGACTGCGTGGTTAAGAAAGTTGTCGAGTTTGGTGCGTTCGTCGAGTACATGCCAGGTCAAGAGGGGTTGTGTCACATTAGCGAACTCGATGTTGCACGTGTGCCGAACGCGTCGGATGTCGTCACCGAAGGACAAACCATCGATGTCAAGCTCGTTGAAGTTAACAGCCGCGGTCAAACGCGATTGAGCCGTAAAGAGGTGTTACTCGAGGAGAATCCCGAGCTCGCGGCTGCAGCTGCGGCGTCGCGTCGCGATGGCGACTCCTCTGACGATTCTTCTGAAAGCCGCGAAGGTGGTGGTCGAGGCGGCCGAGGCGGCCGAGGCGGCGGTGGTCGAGGCGGCGGTCAGCGACGCGACAGTGGCGGATTTTAACGCTATGTCTGATCGTATCGCCGCCCCGGCGGCTCTGGCGGTCCTGCATCGCACATGAAACGCAAATTTAACCATATTATTTACAAAACGAAGCTAGAGACTAGTCAGATACCGTATGTAGTTTGCACAGCAAGATTTTCACAAAATAAACTTCCTATCCCGCGCATCCGGTGAAGGCTTAGCCTTCGGTTTCGCCTTGGGCGCGGGTTTCTCCGCCTTGGGCGAAGCTTTCGTATTTGCTTTTGGTGCGATCTTCTTTGCCTTGGGCGCGGGCTTTGTAGCTTTGATTTTAGGCTTTGGCTTGGCCGCCGCTTTGGTTGGCTTTTTCTTCGCGGCGGCGGCGGCGCTGGCGGCAGTTTTGCGACCACTCGGAGCCTTTGCTTTGGATTTTACCTTGGGCGATGGCTCTTCTTCCTCTTCTTCCTCTTCTACCTCTTCTACCTCTTCCTGTTCTTCGTCGTCATCGTCGTCATCCTTGTCCGATGCGTCTTGTACGTCTTCCTCTTCGTCTTCCTCCTCCTCTTCTTCTTCTTCTTCTTCCTCTTCTTCAGACGTAGAATTTTCAAACTCAGATTCCTCGGACGTATCACCATTATCATACGCAGCTTTTCGCGACTTCGGTGGCGACTTGACTGGCGATTTTGACTTATCAGGCGTCTTTGCTTTTTTGGTCCCCGCCTCGACTGGCGACGCGGGGTCGGCGGACCGTTCGCGCTTCTTCGCTGCCTCGTTCGACTCTGTCTCATGAACTTTCGCGGTAACTTGTTCGCCTTCACCATTTCTAACGTCTTCGCCATTCGCATGAACCGCCTTGATTGCGTCACCATCTCCGCCTTCTTCGTCCTCCTCCTCTTCCAGTTTAACGTCCGCCTTTAATTTCGCGTGCTGAATCCGCACCGCTTGGTGTCGATCCAACGCACCGAGTGCGGCGAGTAAACGCGAACCTGAACCTTCCGCTGCGCGCGACGCGCCTCCGCGCGACGCAATCGCCGCCGCAGCTTCCTTTGCTCCGAGGTCCATGAGCGGCTTTAATAATTCGCCCGCGTGCGGCGGGTAAAACAAACGCTCCGACTTTTTACGAATATGCGTCTCCTCGAGCGCATTCTCGACGCCTTGTGGTTCCGCGTCGGCGTCATTGATTTTCTCAACCTTGGGCGGGCGTAAGATGCCGTACTTGGCCGTGTCCTGCACGTGCGCGCGCGCTTTCAACGCAAACTTGCCGTAATCCATGTGCCATCGTAAACGCATGCTCTCGAGCATGGTTTGCGCCGTGCCGAGCACGCCCCCTGCCCCCGCCGCCTCGCGTTGTTCGATCCCAGCCCCGACATCCGTACCATACGGCATAAATGGTGTCACGGCGAGAATATGCGGCTGCGCCTCGCGCTCCCACACCGCCGTGCGGTCGTCGATGACGACGGCGAGCTCCACCGGGTACCGCGGCCCGCACGTCTGCGAGAGACTCTTCAATTTCTCCGCACTCACCGATTGCACGCGTTCGGTAATCAACGACGGGCTGAAAATTGTTCCATGCTGGTCCAAAATGCGCCACATCTCGCGCGCGTACATGATGTTCGACATGGTGCACACGAAAACCTCGGCCCGTTTCGAGCGACCGCTATCGACGCCAGAAAAATAGGCGCGCATCTCCTCCCATCCTGGACGCACGTGCACCAACATCGACGTCGATGGATCTGCGGGATTAATCTTCGTAAAAACTAACATTGACCCGCGAATGTGCGGCGATGGAATGCGAATCACGCTGCGAAACACTTGCTGCCCGTTCGGTAACGTTTCGATTTCGGGCAACGTCACCGCCCGTCGATTTTCGCACGTCACCGCGTCCTCAGCCACGTATTGCCACAACATCGCTCGATCCATCGTCAATCGCCGCAATCCAAGTTCACACAACTGCCTATCCTTCTTCACTTCCTCCACCATCACCGCCGACACGCGAGGATTGGTGATATCAAACTTCATAAGGCTCACCAAGCGCGCGCGCGCGGCTTCGATGCGTCGGTCCAACATCGGCAACGTCGTCGCTTGCAGCAACGTCTCATCGAGATCAAGCACCACCACGAGTCTATTCTGCACCAGTAACGGCTGCGCATACGCCGGGGACATCTCTTCCGTCTGAAATGCGATGAACATGCACGTCGGCGCGGTGTCGTCGACGTCGGGAACCGCCACGAGGTGCACTTCGCTCGCTCGCCCGCTCCGACTCGTCCCGGTCGCGTCTTCGTCGACGTCAACCTCCCCATCAAAAGCCGCAATCGTAATCACCGCGCTCTTATTCTCGCGCAACATTTCTGCGTGTAAAGAAAATAACTCGTGTTTGCTCTCCTCGTCGACGTCGCTCGCGGGCGCGGCGCGAAAAATCGGCGCTCCGAGCGCGCCGCGCGAGAGAAAGTGCAACGCCGCGAGCGGATCGAACGCATCTCGGCTTTCCCAGAACCCCACGATGGAGCACTCGCCGTCGTTCGCGGCGAGACGCGCGAGTAACGCATCGCATGCGTCGCGCCGCGCGGCGTCGGCGGTTTCCGCGGCGTCGGCGCGCGCGGAGGCGTCGTCGAGCGCAACGCATGAAATCGCCAACCGCGCTTGGTGCGGGCGCTTCGATACCGACACGCGCAGCGTCACGGGGTCGCCGCGCGGCGGCAGCGGCGATGACGTCGGCGATGGCATGGCTCGCACGCGATCGCGCGGGCGCGAGGCGTGGGAAGGCGTCGCGTGCGGCGCGCAGTGCGGTGCGCTCGCGCGCGGAGCGGAGCGATGGCTCAACCGACGCGCGCGGGCTCCCATCGAGCGCGCGTGTAATCGCGCGCGCGCGCGTGCGATGATGGTACGGCGTGAACCAATGATATTACAACAACAGTGTGACGACGTGTCGCGCGTTCAATCGCGGCGCAAACTCTCCTTCGATCTCCTTCGGCGCGCGGCTTTGAGACGCGCGAGCGCCTCGACCACGCCGCCGCCGCCGACGGCGATGGCAACCGAGGCGGCATCGCCGTCGAAGGCGTCGATACTCCGTCGCGCGCTCGAACGCGACGCGCAGGTCGCGTCCCGCGGCGCGCGCGCGCGCGCGATTCGCGCGAATCGATGCGCACACGCGAGACGCAGCGCGAACGAATCCTCATCATCCCGGCGCCGCGCGCCCTCGACCCGTGCATCGTCGGCGCGCGCGCGCGCGAACGTCGCGTACGATCGCGTCACGCATGTGTGCGCGACTGTGCGGCGCACATCTCGCCTTGGCGCGTCGCACACTCGCGTCAAGGCGATTCAAACCGATGCATTTAAATGGATAAACCAACGCATTCGACGCCATTCGACGCCATTCGTCGCCGGTCGCCGGTCGCGGTGACGCGCGCGATGCCCGCGCCACACGCGCATGCGTTCTCCGCGCGTGCCTGCGCGCCGCACGCGCGGCATCGCGCATCGCCGCGCACGCGATGCCGCGCATGGTCGACGTCGGTACCGTCATCGACGGCGTCAACGTCGCTGGAGCGCGACGGTTTCGTGGAGAGCACGCCGATGAAGGTGTACATCGAGGACACGGATGCGTACGGGGTGGTGTATTACGCGAATTACTTTCGCTTCACCGATCGCGCGGCGCAAGAGGCGTTCGAGTGCGCGCTGGAACAAGGGAGGGGTTGGTTTGAAGGCGCGTCGGCGAGCTTTAGAGAGTTGTCTTTAGTGTCTATATCGAACGTAAAGTACGCGCGCGGGGCGGTGTTGGGGGATGAGGTGATCGTGCGAACAACGATTATGGACGCCGACGCGCATCACGTGCGATTGATGCAGGATGTGATTGATAAACACGGTGGGTTGTATTTATCCGCGCAGACGACGTACGCGCGACCCGACGGGGCGCGAGCGGCTACGACGGGGATCGGAGCCGCACAAGCGTCGACTGCGCCGTCGTGGTCGACGACACGAGTTATGGTGTATAGGGATGAGCAAAGTGGCGGCGTAGGCGGTGGCTGCTCGCACGTGGATGTGATGCGTTTTTTTGAAAGGGGGCGGTCAGACGCCATCGGCGGTTCGGCGGCGCTCGCCGAGCTCAAGTCCAAGCACAACGTCATCGCAGTCGTGAGTCGGTTAGATGCGGTGTTTCCTATGAAGATATTTGCAGACATCACTCGCGCGCACGCGTGTGAGGTCCGTTCGACGGTGACGTTGAAACGGAGAAATATTCAAGTCGTGTTTCATCAAGAACTCTACGACGTGGCGTCGGGAGAACGCGTCGCGGCGGCTAATATTACGTGTACGTGTCTTGACGCCGCGAACATGAAGCCGATATCGTGCCCGCCAGCGCTGATAGATATATTTGCGCCGATCCTCACGACGGCTTAGCCTTCATACCCTATACTAGCGCATCGTAATAATTTTAATAGTGCACCGCTGTTGATATTGTTCACCGCGAGCGCGCACCACATTCGTCATCGCGCGCGCGCGACCCGCCCGTCGCGACGTGCGCACGTCGTTATCGCCGAGCGATGACGCACGCACGCACGAACGCGTCGCGCGCGTCTGGCGCGAGCGCGAGCCGGGGCACCACTGGATCGAGTAATCAGCCCGCAGCGCCTGCTCGCGCGTCGGGGAAAGCGACAGATATCGTGCGCATCGGTGGCGCCGATCTCGTGCGCACGCGCGAAGCGAATGGCGAGGTGACGTATCGACCAGTGGACTCGAGCACGGGTGCGGTGGTGGATGCGGCGACGTTTGAGCAGCGTAAGAAGGAGGCGCGCGAAGCCAAGCTTCGGGACGATCATCGCGCGAGCGACCGAGAAGCCTCGAAATGGGCCGCCGACATGCGTGGCTCGATAACGAAATCGCGCATGGATGAAGCCAGACGGTTGAAGCGCGAAGATGCGGAACAGAGGGAAAAGAATTCAGGCGGCGCGAACCCGCGAAGGCGAGCCAAGACGCTCGGCGTCGTGAAACCGTCGAAAGTGCTTGAGGAGTTGCGCGAAGAGATGCGCGTGGCCGAGACTACGAATTTGAAGACGAAGAATATTGGTAAGTTTCAGTTCTTGAAGGCGGCGCTCGATTTGGAGGAGGAAAAGTACGCAAAGCTCGTGGACGCGGCTCGCAAGCGCGACTACGCTAAGGCTCGTCAACAAAAGGGTGTTCGAGGCGACGCTGGATTAGATGCAGAAATGAGTTCGGGTGATGAAGACGACGTGCCACGTATTCGTGGCTCGCTCGCCGACTTGGATGATCCAGATTATCGTCGAAGCCCAGCGCCGGGCCTCAAGGCGGCAATGACAGCGCAGGCGATACCCGCCGTCCCAGTAGTCAAGGCATCACAGACTGCCGCCGCGACCAAGGGCACGTGCAGACGATGTAAGCTACCCGGACACTTCGCACGCGATTGCATGGCAATCGAGGAAGATTTGCCGGAACTCGTGGCGAGTGTGCAAGCGCTCGATATCGTCGAAGAAGGCGAGAAGAAAACCATCCCGAAGCCAAACATCGGGGGCGCCCCGAAGCCAAAGGCGCCTAAAAAGAAATCTAATGGGGCCAAACCGGCGAAAAGTAATCAATCATCATTGAATGCCGACGCAGATGATCCGGATTACCGCAGAGGTCCGCCGCAGACGAACTTGTCGCAAAAGCCCGTCGCCGCCGCGACGACGGTAGGAAAAGTAAACAACGGCAAAAGTGCCAGCGGAAAGGGCCACGCGAAAAAGACATCCGGTATCGGCGTCCTGGTATTCTCAAAGGATACGAGTAGTGGTTAAAATAAGTTTACGCTCGCTCGGTATATTTTACACATTTGTACTGGGGAGGCTATACACCGCATTCAGGGGCGCTTTCCGCGAGGTTGTACGACCGCACCACCGCCGCGTTCCAGCGCGCGTAGTCGCGCTCTCGATCTGCGTGCGATGTTTTGGGTGTGAAATCGATCGTTTTATCTTGCGTGCTTGATAGTTTATTGTCTCTGAAGATGTCGTCTTCGGTCATGAGGCCGGCGCCGACAGCCGCTGCGTACGCCGCGCCTCTCGCTGTAGTCTCTACATCCGCCGGGCGTATCACAGTCAATCCGAGTACATCAGACTGAATTTGCATGAGTAAATTATTGGCGCTAGCTCCACCATCGACTTTAAGAGTGAGTAATTGGTGCGATGTAGCCTCCGCGATGTCTTGTCGCATCGCTTCGAGAACATCTCTGGATTGAAACGCGATGGCGTCCAGAGCTGCGCGCGCAATGTGGCCTTTATTGACGTACTGCGTCAATCCAACAATCACACCGCGTGCATCATCACGCCATCTCGGGGCGAATAGACCGCTAAAGGCGGGCACGAACGAAACACCGGCGGCGTCTTCGACGCCGCGCGCCAATTCTTCGATGTCGCTTGCGTTTGTAATCAAGCCCAAATTGTCACGCAACCAATGAACGACGGCACCAGCGATTGCCACCGAACCTTCGAGTGCATACACGGGTTTCTTATCCATGCCTCCGAGTTGCCAGGCCATGGTGGTGAGTAAGCCATTCTTTGAAGGCACGATGGTTGAGCCCGTGTTGAGAAGCATGAAACATCCCGTCCCGTACGTATTCTTCGCTTCGCCTACGTCACACCGCTGCCCGAGCGTCGCCGATTGCTGATCGCCAATACATCCCGTTATCGCAATCCCACCCAATCTATCGATCGAGGCATCGATGCGCCCGAATTCTTCCGCGCAAGACACAATCTTTGGTAAGGCCTCGAGCGGCACGTCAAACGCCGCGCACATCTTATCATCCCATTGCAACGTGTCAAGCCTCATCAACATCGTCCGCGACGCATTTGTAACATCAGTAATGAACGATTTCCCATTCGTAAGCTTGTACACGAGCCAACTCTCTATGGTCCCAAAGCATAAGTCCCCGGCGTCGCGCGCCTCGCGCACCGCCTCACAATGCCTCAACAACCAGCGCATCTTCATCGCGCTAAAGTACGTGCTCACGGGCAACCCACACACCGGTGCAAACTTCTTCGCATCACCCTCGCACACATCTCGCACGAACTCTTCGCACATGTCCTTCGTGCGCGTATCCAGCCACACCACCGCGTCGCACAGCGCCGTGCCGTCGCTCCTCCGCCACGCCACCGTCGTCTCCCGCTGATTCGTCATCCCCACGCACGCCACATCTCCCGCACCGACGCTCGCCGCACCCATCGCCGCGCGCATCGCCGCGCACGCATTCTCAAAAATCTCATTCGCGTCGTGCGCGCACCACCCAGGCGCGGGATACCGCTGCTCGTGCTCCAACTGATGATTCGCAATCGCCACGTAACTCCCCGCCTCGCGCGGCGTCGACGTCGCGTACACCACGCACCGTGTGCTCGTCGTGCCCTGGTCTATCGCACACACGTACGTCGTCGTCGTCGTCATCGTCGGCGCCGACGCGCGCGTCCACGTGTGCCGATTCCACTTCGCCCAAATGCAAGCTCAACGCGCTCTTTCGCGCGCGCCACCGCCTCTCCGCGCCCTCGCACGACGTACAACGTTGTATAAAATTATCTTCAACTGATCCGTCGCCTCTCGCGCGCGCCTCGCGCGCGTCTCGCGCGACGACGCCGCGACAACCGCGCGCATCGCGCGCCCGTAAGTCTGATGAAACATTCAAAACGGCCGCACCGCGTCACGAAACCCCGACCCCGCGCGACCGCGTCCGTCGTCACTCGCTCGCCATGCGCGCGTTTTCCGCGTCCTCTGCGCAATGCGCCGCGCTCAACCAGACGTACGTATTATACTCGTTCGTTTCGCGCGGTGTGCTCGCGTCGAACGACGTCGCGACGGGACGTGGGCGAGGGATGATTAATCAACGCGAGTGACGTCGGACGCTGGCGTTGACGGCGGAAGAGTGGTGGATGTGCGCGTGTTTCGTGCGCGGTGACTGACGGAGGGTGGTGTGCGTGTGTGCGTAGGGTGTCTGTGCGTCGTACGCATGCGCGTCGCGCACGGACGGTCGTCAATGCGTCGTCAAACGTGCGTCGTAACCCGAACATGGCGCAGTTGAAGGCTGGGTATTTGTTTCCTGAAATCGCGCGCATTCGTACGGCGCACTTGGAGGCGAATCCGGATGCGAAGATTATTTCTTTAGGGATTGGTGATACGACGGAACCTATTCCGCAAGCGATTGTGGATGGTATGGTTGCCGGGGCGGCGGCGCTCGGGACGAAGGCGGGGTATTCCGCGAAGGGTGGATACGGCGCCGAGGCTGGGCAAATGGAGTTGCGCGCCGGTTTGGCGGAAAAGTTCTATGCCGGTACGCCGATTGAGAAGACGGATGTCTTTGTTTCTGATGGTTCGAAGTGCGATATTTCTCGTATGTTGCAAATGTTCGGTACTGGGCGTAAGATTGCTGTGCAAGATCCGTCGTACCCGGCGTACGTCGATTCCTCCGTCATCATGGGCAACTCGACTGGGTTTGATGATGCCACCAAGCAATACCAGAACATTACGTACATGCCGTGCAACGCCGATAACGACTTCTTCCCGGATCTCTCCAAGGCGAAGAACTCGGAATTGATTTTCTTCTGCTCGCCGAACAACCCCACGGGTGCCGCCGCTACGCGCGCGCAGCTCACCCAACTCGTCAACCAAGCGTTGGAGACTGGGTCTTTCATCATTTATGACGCCGCGTACTCTGCGTTCATCGGTAACGACGACTGCCCGAAAACGATTTACGAAATCCCAGGTGCGGAAAAGTGCTGCATTGAAACGTGCTCCTTCTCCAAGTACGCAGGTTTCACCGGTTTGCGTCTCGGCTGGACCGTCTTCCCGGAGGCGCTCAAGTTTTCCGACGGCTCCTCCGTGCGCCAAGATTGGAACCGTATGATGGGTACGGGCTTCAATGGTGCGTCTAACGTTGCTCAAGCTGCAGGTCTCGCGTGCCTCACCGATGCCGGTATGAAGGGTATGAAGGACATGGTTGCGTTTTACAAGGAGAACGCCGCCATCCTGAAGAGCACCTGGGAAGAAATGGGCTACAACGTGTACGGTGGCACCGACGCCCCATACGTGTGGGTCTCTTTCGAAGGCCGAGACTCTTGGGAAGTATTCACGGAAATTTTACAAAAGACGGACATCGTTGTCACCCCGGGTGCTGGCTTTGGTCCGGCGGGTAACGGCTACGTCCGCTGCTCCGCCTTCGGCTCGCGTGAAAACATCAACGAAGCGGCGCGCCGTCTCAAGGAGAAGTTCTCCAAGTAATTATTTTACACATTATTACGTTCTCATACGCGCGTATCACAGTACATCGTCCCATGAATTGATTTAATAAACACAACAGCATAATTAGAACAAGAGTGGCCTCGTTCGCTCTTCGTCTCGATGATTTCGCCGCGCGTTATCAATAAATATATTATTGTATGTTACAAGCTATTGCCAAATCCTGAAAAAATGTGATACATCTCAACCCGTGATCCATATGGAATGGGTCAAACTCGGCAAAAGAACGGAGGAGACGAGTCTCGAGCGCAGCAATCCTAAAAAAGGCGCGCAATCCTCGCCACCGTTGGCGGCGTAATTTATATATCTTTGTCGCTGCTCGTGTTCTGGAAGTGTGACTACTCAGAACGAAAAAAATGAAAAAGAATGAACGTCGAAATATACAGCCCCAAGGGTTGTATATGACTCACAGTGTACTAGCGTTCATGTGTGGCCTAGATTGCTCGCGCGTCGCCGTGTGAGCTCAGCGGCCACTCGCCGCCTTCATCTTGGCTTGTTTTGCTGCGAGCTCTCGCACCTTGGCGAGAAGCTCTTGCGGGATTTCGCGCTTCTTATCACCAACAGTTTTCACAGACTGTTGTGGTAACATCGCAATTCTCAAAAGGTTGCGCCATTTATCCTTCAAATCAACCGCGGTGCGGTGCTCAATGGCTGGGAAGCCGAGCTTTTTAATGTCGGCCCACTTGCCGCCACCGCATTGGGCGACGCCACGCACGAGCGCCTCAGCTTCTTCAAGCGCCCACGGGTTGTGGTGTTTGCTTCGACGACCGGTGCCATTCTCACCAGGTTTACCTCGACCAGCATTCTTCTGCGCGCCGCGCGCGCTGCCCTTTTTGCTGATGTCTCCGTCGTTGGACTCGGCGTCGCTCACGCTCTTCGCCTTCTTGTGCGGACTCTTCGGGAGTGCCGCCTCGATCGCCGGACGCTTGAGACCCTTGGCACCTTTGCCTGACATACGAGTTTTACCCGCAGCGTGGCGACCGCCACGAACCGGGGATTCCAACTCGTCCATGTCCTCGTCAAACGACCGGGACGTCTTCACTTGACGCTTACCGGCGGCGCGCTTACTCACGGGCGACGACGGTTGCTTGAATCGCGTTTGACCGATGTGCACCACAGAATCTTCTCCCGAATGCGGAGACCCGTGTCTCGAAGATGGCGGAGAAACTTCGTCGCCGTTTCTGAAAGCTTCCAATCGCCGCAAAATCCATTGTCGGTTGTTAGAGTTGGTGTCCTTGCCAAAGAGCGCGCGATACTGCGAGCGGAGCGAAGCGATGGATTCGACCTCGGTGTGTCCGGGGACGCCAAACTCAACAACGGCTGGGAGTAGATGGTAACCGCTACCGCCATGGCTCGCCCACTCGGGCTCGTGGCCTTCAGGCGCAACCAACGCGCACAAGTTCCCGTTGCTCATCCACGCGCTCAGCGGCGGCGCGTGGCTTTCGACATAAATCTCAGCCCCTTCATCGTCAATCAAGCCAATGGCGCCATCAATGATTGGCGCACCAAAATCGCACAATAAATTCTCAGCCGCGTCATCCATATCTTCAGGAAACGGCGAATACGATCGAATACTCGCCGCTTCCAGCGTCTGCGTCCCGTAAAAGTGCGCCACGCTTTGCGTCGACGCCTTATCGTCGTCATCGCTCCCAGCCAAACGCGAATACGCCGCGTTATGATGATCAACCCCAAGCTTCCCAAGCATCGCATCAAACTCACGCCCATGTATCAACAACTGCGCGCGATCCGCCGCTGCTTGCGCCTGCGCCGCCGACGCGCTTAAAATTTCCCGCTCCGCCGCCTTGAGCACCGGATCCGCGTCAAACTCCCGCTCAATCGCCGCAACATCCGCCGGACCCAGCGCGCCACCCATCATCCCCGACGATGGATCTACAAACTTATACCCTCGATACGCCCCCATCGCGCGATCGTGTCGCACCGCCGCGGCAGGCGACGACGCGTGATGCCTTCGCAGCGCCGCTCCGCTGGACCCTAACATGTCCCGCCAACCACCCTCGGACGCGCCGCCGGCGATTGTCCCGGTGCCTGCGCTCGCTCGACGCCCTCGCTCGCGTCTCACGCGCGGTGAACGTCGCGCACGCGAATGCGATTCAACGCCTGCGTCACTCGCGACGCGCGCGATCGCACTCGCGACGGCGACGACGACGAACGGCGA
The DNA here is from genome assembly GCA_012295225.1 of Ostreococcus mediterraneus. Taxonomy (NCBI): domain Eukaryota; kingdom Viridiplantae; phylum Chlorophyta; class Mamiellophyceae; order Mamiellales; family Bathycoccaceae; genus Ostreococcus; species Ostreococcus mediterraneus. The sequence goes on from WMKK01000009.1 coordinate 154,180, forward strand.
CGACGGACGGCGACGGCGCGGTGTCCCGAGCGCCGGCGCCCGACGAATCCCACGCACGAATGCCCGCGCAGAGACGCGAGTGCGACGGCGATCTCGCGCGCGCGGCGACGCGAATGAACGATGAAAAACACGCGCGATGCGTCGCGCGCGAGTGTGTGCGGCGACGGCGTTCGGGGGCGCGGTAAAACGGCGCGCAGATGCGGATCCTCGCGATCACCGCGAATGCGCGTCGGCGTGTGACGACGGCGGCGCGGCCGTGGGCCTGGACCACTTCATACTGGACGTGCCCAATAACCCATATAGGAGGATCTTGTCGCTGCGTTGGGTGCCACGTGGATGCCCGTGGATCGGATGATAGCCATGTGTACGTACGCAGTATGTCTGTGGACGCCCGGCGGCGCGGCGCGCGTACACGTGGGTATTTTCTCGCGATGTGTGTATAGCGTTAGTGTGGTGTTGAGTATTGGTTTTGAGTGACGTAGGAGCGTACATGAGGGTGTGGCGTTGGGTCGTGATTGGTCGAACCTAAACCCTTGGTTGAGGCGGTGGGATCACGTCGCGCGCGCCCGACGTCGGCAGTTCGCGTCGACGGACGACGGGCGTGAGGGCGTGAGGGCGACGGGCGTGATGTCGGCGGCGCGAGAAATCGCGCGCGCGGCGCTTCGCGCGTCGGCGGTGAGCGCGAAACCGTACGGGTTGCGCGTGCATTTTAGCAACAAGTTCATCTACGCGCAAGTGGTGCGTCGGGAGGATGGGCACGTGGTGGCGAGCGCGTCGTCGAGCGAGCGTGGGTTCGTAGATGACGCGCGCGCGGCGGCGGTGGTGGCGGCGGCGGAGCGTGGGCGCGCGCTCGCGGGGGTGGAGTCGACAGCGAAGCGAGTGAGCGTGAGCGATAAGCGCGCCGCGGCGTTGGTCGGGGCGAGACTGGCGGAACGCGTAAAGGCGATCGATCTGGACACGGTCACGTGGAATAGGCCGTATGGTGTGCGGTATCATGGGAAGCATGCGGCGTTGATGGAGGCGTTGAAGGCGAATGGTGTTGGATTGGGGTGAGTGCGAAGGGTCGTCGTCGGCGGCGAAGAATTGGAAGAGAGACGTTTGCGCGCGAAGGCTTCCGTTGCCTTGACGACGCGTGTGCGCATGGCTTGACTATTAAAACCTCGACCGTGCGATCGTCGTGTGACTTTAATGGTTCGGTTCTCGTAGTGTACTTTAGCGTTTAATGACTTCATATATGGTTTAGAATTTGACGTGAAACGCGAACGCGCGAGCGCGAGCGCCAGCCGCCTCACTCCCTCGCCCGCGTCCTCGACGCGCGCGTGTGAAAGTAGTCGACGCGCAAAGGCGTGAATACGTCCAACACTTCGTCTCACACGCCTTAATCGCGCGACCGTGTCGTCATGCCGTCTGACGACGGCGAAAAGGCGGCCGCCGACAAAGACAAAAAAGGAAAAAAGGAAAAGAAGGAAAAGAAGGAGAAAAAGCTGAAGCGCGACAAGGATGGCGAGCCGATCACGCGCGACGTGCCACCGCCGCCACCGCAAGAGATTCACACGCTTTTCTTTGGGCAAATGCCGTTTGATACCAAGGTGAGCGATATCATGCCGTGGTTGAAGGCGAATTTAACCAGACACGGCTGCGGGTTCGACATCAAGGACGTTCGCATGGCGGGCGGCGACGGTACGGGTGTTCCGGGTCAGGCTAAAAAGTTTAAAGGATTTGCATTTGTTGATTTTAGTACGAGTAAGGCGGCGAAGAAGGCGATGAAGTTGCACCAGACGTTGTTCCGCGGGAGGCCAGTGACGGTGGAGCGGTGCGCCAGGAAAGAGTTTACCGCGCCAAAGAGCGAAAAGCGAAAGCGTGCGATAGAAGAAGCGAGCACGGATGGAGCCGCGCCAGACTCAAGCGCGCCTCCTGAAAAGAAGATGTTGAAGACGTTGGTACAGCCGGATGTGGTCAAGGCTATGGTGGCGGAGGCGGTGGAGAATAGCGAAGGCACGCTCGCGCCTGGCGACTGCGACGAAAAGGTTCTCAGCTTTTTGGGCCTGTTACCGGCGGAAGTGTGCCAAAAAGCTGTGAATGAGATTAAAAAGGTGTGCATAAAGGGTAATACCGCGAAGAACAAGGGAGCGTACTTCATGGGGATTATCAGAAAGGTGTCGAAAAGTAGTTGGGATGAGCGTAGCAAAGCGAATGACGAAGAAAAGGCGGCGAACAAGTCGTGAGATTTTAATAATTATGAGAGTGTTTGTGTGCGTTCTTTTTGCAATAGTCAAGCATGCGTGTGCTAGTATACAACAAGAAATGAATCGAATTTGCATGCGCCATCGTTTAGACTTGATACTTTATTCAGTAGAGGGCGCGGCGTAACCGAGAAGCTTGTCCGCAATCGCCGCCGGCGCGTACACGGCGACAGTGCGAGACGGAAGGTAAGCCAAAAACGAAGCCGGACGGCCGTTGAAAGCGTAGTCTTCGGCGGAGTACGTCGGCGCGGTGTACGTCCACAAGTTGGAGTAACCGCCAAACTCTGGGTTATCGGAGCTCAACACCAACTTGTAGTCGCACTTGTCGCGGCAGCCGATGCGGTAGTCGCTGAAGGACTGCGTCGGGTTCCAATTGAACACGAATACGCAGTCACCACGCTCGAACACAACCACCTTGTCCGCGTCACTCTTGCACGACGTGTACTGGTGGCTGGATGCGAGGTACTTGAAGGCACCAGCCACGTGGTTCATGGCGGCGTCAAACGCATTCAAGTACTTGTAACGCAAGTGGTCCATGTCGGCCAAATCAAAACGTCTACGGCACAAGTGGTAAGAGTTACCGTTACCCGGGATGAATTCGCCCGTCGAGGCTTCAACACGGTCGTCGCGCGGGAAATCAATCCATTCAGGGTGACCAAATTCGTTACCCATGAAGTTCAAGTAGCCTTCACCACCGAGACCCATGGTGAATTGGCGAATCATCTTGTGGAGGGCGATGCCACGGCTGACAACGGGGGAATCCGGAACCAAAGTGGACATGTTGGTGTACATTTCTGCATCCATCAACCAGAACGCCGTGGTCTTATCACCAACGAGCGCTTGATCGTGCGATTCCGCGTAAGAGATGCACTTTTCGCCGTAACGTCTGTTTTCCATCGTAAACACCAAGTTGCCCATATCCCAGTTCTCGTCGGAGCCCCATTCGGATAAAACCTCAATCCACTTGTCCGCGATGGCCATCTGAAGACGGTAGTCGAAACCGACACCACCTTCGTGCACCGGTCGGCAAAGCGTGGGCATACCACTGACATCTTCGGCAATCGTCGTCATCTTGCCGTCGTACAACGTGTGCAACATGTCGTTCGCCATCATCAAGTAAACCATGGCGTCGACATCTGTGGCCATGCCGAAGTATTCGTCGTAGTTACCCGTGAAGGCGACTTGCAAACCGTGGTGCTTGTACATCATCGACGTCACACCGTCGAAACGGAAGCCATCAAACTTGAACTCTTCAATCCAGTAACGCAAGTTTGAGAGCAAAAAGCGCATGACTTCCCATTCGCCATAGTTGAAGCAACGCGAATCCCACATCCAGTGGTAACCTTCGGGGCCAGAGTGGAAGTACTGCCCGTTTGAGCCATCAAACATGTTCAAACCATCGAGGGAGTTGGAAGACGCGTGAGAGTGCACCAAATCCATCAAAACCGTCAAGCCCATGGAGTGCGCCTTGTCAACCAAGTACTTCAAGTCGTCGGGCGTACCGCAACGGGAGGACACGGCGAAGAAGTTGGTGACGTGGTAACCGAAAGAAGCGTAGTACGCGTGCTCTTGGATAGCCATCAACTGCACGGCGTTGTAGCCGAGAGCCTTGATGCGCGGCAACACGTCGTCTGCAAACTCGATGTACGAGTTGATCTTCGGCTCAGTGCTTGACATACCCACGTGCGCTTCGTAAATGCGAAGCTCTTCCGGGGCATCCGGACGTTCGTACTTGAACTTGTACTGCTCCTCCTTGGGAGGGTCGTAGTACACACCGTTGAACGGGATCTCGCCAGGCGCTTGCACTGCAAACTTGATCCACGCCGGAATGCGATCGATGGGCGCGCCGTTTGGTACTTCAAAGCGAACCTTGACGCGGCTGCCGTGCGGGATCGCAGGCGAGCCATCGGCGTTGTTGGGCAAAAAGATGGAAAACTTACCGTAGTCATCCTTCTTCATCCAGCAACCGTTACCGGACAAGTCCCAGCCATTGAAATCGCCAAAGAGGCACGCCGCCGTGGCATTCGGCGCCCACTCCGTGTACGTAATCCCCTTCGCGTCGCGCTTGAAACCCATGTTTTCGTACCCGCGGCTGAATTGCTCCAATCCGCCTTCGTGTTCGTCAATCGCCGCACGCAAATTCTTGTATTTGTTGAAACGGTGACCGAGGTGACCTTTGTGGCCTTCGAGCGTGGAGTCCAACGCGCACACGCCAAAGCCGTCACCATCGAGCGGCGCAAACTTAATCCCCTTCAATCGATCTTTGTCCTCCGTACCGAGCTTGCCAGTAATCGGCGCCGCCGCCGCAACCGCAGCAGGCGCTTCCACAGCCGCCGCTGCGGGCGCCGCAGCCGCCGCTGCGGGCGCCGCAGCCGCCGGCGCCGCAGCCGTAGCCACAGCGGACTGCGTCACCTCATCAAACTCCATACCATCCAACTCCGCCTTCAATCGCTCATTCTCAACACGCAACTTTTCCACCGCAGCCGTCACCGCTTCGAGATCAAAATCCTCCTTCCCAGCCGCCCGCGTCTTCGAGAGCGTCGCGCGCTTCGCGATCGCGCGCTTCGCCTGCGCGTCACAAACCCCACATCCACCGTCAGTCACCACCCATCACCACTCGCGCGCGCACAAATCCCAACCCAAAACCCACCACCCACCACCCACCACCCACCACCCACCACCGCGCGCGCATCCGCACCGCGGCGACGTCAATATTCCCCTAATCCATCAGATCCGCGCGAAGAGGCATATCCACAATCATTCGCGCACGCATTCCCGCGCACCTCCCTCTCGTCGCGCGCATCCCGCGCGACGAAACGCGATCGCGCGTCATCGTACCTGTCGCACCCCGCGCGCGACCGTCGTCGCGTGCGGGCGCGTAGACATCATCATCGTCGTCGACATCGCGCGAACGAGTGAACGGGCGTCGCGCAATGGCGTCGCGCGATGGCGATCGATCGATCGCCGTCGTCGAGTGGCTGAGAACCGCGAACGCTTTCATCGTAGTGGAGCGTACGTTTGCGCTATGTAGGGCGACGCGCGTCTGTGTTGGCGGTATGCATATGCACAAATGGTATGCGTATGCATATGCACGTGCATATAGCTATATGCAGGATGCACGCCCCCCACGCGTGCACGCGGCCATAGACAAACGACTTTTATGTGGGGCATGATTTTTATAAATACATTGATAGTCTAATAAATTACGTAAATACGGGACGACATGACTGGTCATGTTAAGGTACGCGACGAGGGGTAGCTAGGGTTCAGAAATACGGGTTTACATGGCGCATGTGTACACGATCGGTGCGCAAAACACTCGTATGGAACACCACATACACGGTATGTAGTACTCAAGTGGTATATTACATAAGCTTATTATGTGTTAAGTATGGTATGCACGCGTATGCAGGCCCGGCCTGCATATGCAGGATGCACGCCCCTAGTATGCTGATTCCGCCAACACAGCGCGCGTGGGGATACGACGCACGCGCGCGCTGGGATCGCGCACTGTGTCGGACGTCCGAGCGGCGGTGCTTTCGCGATCCGCACTCGATCGATATCGCGATCGATGGGATGCGGATGATATCGATCGCGATATCGATCGAGTGCGGATCGCGCCTCGATCGTCATCCGATGGGTGATGACGACGATGATGATGATGATGTGGGCGCGCGGCCGTCGACGGCGCAGAGCGGAGCGGTGCGGCGCGGCGCGGCGGACGACGCGCGAGGGACGCGCGGGATGTGGCGCGTGGCGAATTCAACGGCGGATTTTGAGGATGTGGACGCGTACGGAGGAGGGATTCCGACGTTGAACGCGCACGTCGGGCGGCAGGTGTGGGTGTGGGATGACGCGGCGTCGGTGGAGGATATCGCGGCGCAGGATGCGATGCGTGCGGCGTTTACGGCGACGCGTTTGACGAGGAAGCATAGCTCGGATGAGTTGCTCCGGGCGCAGTATGAAGCGAGGCGTGAGGCGCGTGGGTTGAGCGCGAAGACGCGACCGCCGGCGCGCGAGGCGTACGCCTCGGGGAAAGGTGTCGACGGCGACGCGATCGATGCGCGCGCGGTGGAGCAAGCGATGCGTGCGGGTATTGAGTATTATCAGGGCATTCAAGATGACGATGGACATTGGGCGAGTGATTACGGTGGGCCGATGTTTTTAATGCCCGGGCTTATCATCGCCGCGCACGTCATGGGTAAGGAGCAGGAAATTTTAGGCGGGCATCGACGGGAAGAGATGTTGCGATACTTGGAAAACCACACCAATGAAGATGGCGGTGTTGGCTTACACATTGAGGGACACAGCACGATGTTTGGGACGGTTTTGACGTATGTGGCGTTGCGCTTGCTCGGGAGGTCGGCGGAGACGCCGTCGTGCGCCAAGGCTCGAGAATGGATTTTAAGTCGCGGTGGCGCCACCGAGGTGCCATCGTGGGGAAAATTTTGGCTCGCGATACTTGGCGTGTACGAGTGGCACGGTCTCAATCCGGTGCCGCCTGAATGTTGGTTGTTGCCGTATTGGTTACCGATGCACCCGGGACGCTACTGGTGCCACTGCCGCATGGTGTACTTGCCAATGAGTTACCTGTATGGCATTCGTGCCACTGCGAAACCGTCAGCGTTGACGGATGAACTGAAATTGGAGCTGTACGTTCAGAAGTCATACGCGGACATCGATTGGAACAGCGCCCGCAACGCATGCGCAAAGGAGGATTTATACTATCCGCATCCTTGGATTCAAGACGTCGTGTGGGCGGCGTTGATGAAGTTTGAACCTCTATTGGTCAACAGCAAGTTGCGTAAGTGGGCGTGCGAAGAAGCCATGAAGCACATTCACTACGAAGACGAGAACACGCGATATGTGGACATTGGTCCTGTGAATAAGGTGTTTAACATGTTATGCTGCTGGTTTGAGAATCCGGATTCATCCGCGGTGAAGAAGCACATCCCCCGCATCGCTGACTACCTCTGGGTCGCCGAAGATGGCATGAAAATGCAAGGTTACAACGGGAGTCAGTTGTGGGACTGTGCTTTCGCGGTGCAAGGCATTGTTGCGACGGGTATGGCGAAGGATTTCGGTCAGTGCTTGAAGCGCGCGCACGACTTTATCGAAAAGAGCCAAGTCCGCGACGACTGTCCGGGAGACTTGAGTAAATGGTATCGTCATATTTCGAAGGGTGCTTGGCCATTCAGTACGCGTGACCACGGTTGGCCGATCTCTGATTGCTCGGCCGAGGGCTTGAAGGCGGCGTTGACGCTTGCATCGCTCGATGATGACCTCGTCGGCGCGCAAATTTCTGTCGACCGCCTCGCAGAGTGCGTCAACGTCATTTTGTCTTATCAGAACAAGAGTTCGGGCGGATGGGCGACGTATGAAAACACGCGTGCAGGAAAATGGGTGGAGGTATTGAACCCGGCAGAAACGTTCGGGGACATCATGATTGACTACCCATACGTCGAGTGCTCGAGCGCGAGCTTGCAAGCTTTGTGCAGATTTTCCGAGCGCTACCCAGACGTTCGCGCAGCTGATATTGCGCACGCCAAGAAGACTGGACGACAGTTTTTGAAGAACATTCAGCGCGACGATGGAAGTTGGTACGGGTCGTGGGCAGTGTGTTTCACTTACGGCACGTGGTTTGGCGTTCTCGGTTTAATTGCCACGGGTTCGACGTATGCGACATGTCCGAATTTGCGCAAGGCGTGCGATTTCTTACTCTCCAAGCAGCAAGCTGAAGGAGGCTGGGGCGAAAGCTACCTGTCGTGCGAAAAGAAAACGTATCATGAATTGATTGATCAGCAATCTGGCAAGCCAACGGCTCACGTCGTCAACACGGCGTGGTCTTTATTGGCGCTCATCACCGCGGGGCAAGCCGAAAGAGACGCGGCGCCTTTGCATCGAGCTGCGCGCGTGCTCCTTTCCATGCAGCTGCCAAACGGCGACTGGCCTCAGCAAACGATCATGGGGCAGTTCAATCAAAACTGCATGATTTCTTACAGATATCATAACTCATTTACATTCTGGGCGCTCGGCGAATACCGCTCAAAAGTTCTCAACGCATAGCCAGACGCTTCATTGATTTTAGCACCCATAGTAAATTGCGGCACGCGCACGCGTTGCATAACATTTGATTTCATTTATCAAAACATAAACGGCTAAGCTATAACACAAACGCTTCTTAAATAATTCATCCCCACTCATAAAAACCACTTGATCCTCTTGTCAGACTTCAACGCTTGATACACGCTCAGCACGTCGTCCCCCGAAAGCATTTCAGCAATCACATTCGCACTCACATACTTGCCCTTGGAACTCGGTCGTGTGGTGACATTTTCTGGATGAATCACGCGCCCGCCGAGCGCATTTGAAATCAACGTCACGATGTCGTCCACGAAACCTTCCTCATCCGCGCCGATGGCTTGAAACTTTCTCATGCTCGGGTACTCATTCACCTTGGCGTCGAGCTCTTTCCACTTCTCATCGGTGTCTGCGCCCACCATCACGGTCGTACTCCCAGTATTCCCCTGTCCCGGCGCGCTCGTCCCTGCGTTTTCTTTGCGCTGCTTGGCGAGCTCGGACATTGTTTTAATGAGCTGTGCATCGAGCCCTTGCGCCGCCTCTGGGTCGTCGTTGAGCGACCCGGCGCCTCGAACGGTGCGCTGAAACGCCGCGCGCGAGACGCGAGCGTTTGGTTTCGCAGATACGCTCGCGCGAGCGAGGTTGGAGGCAATCATGGACGCGCGAAGCATGTCTTACACTGGCGTTGAGAAGAGACGGCTCACCAAAGGACCCAGAGGTCCTTTGGCGAGCATCAAATGAATACAACACACGCGCTGTAGCTTTATAAAATTGATTCAACTGTGAGTTAACGCGCACACGTGATCTATCGGCCTTGTCTGGAGCGGTCGCGCTTAGCTTCGCGAGCGGCTGCTGCTGTGGGGCGCAAATCTGAACGCGCGATTTCAGTCTTCACTTCGAGCGAGCCGCGAGAAATGCCGTGCACGTTTCCGTTGGCGTCTGGAAGCATCGATAAAAATCGCGCCGCCTCTCCCGGAGACATATCGCCATCGAGTACTGATTTATACGTTTCGAGTATATCGCGCACCGCCGACGCGGGTTCGTCTACGAGCTCGACGCGGTAATGTTTTACGCCGCTCGCGACCCATCGCTTCAAGTACGAAACGCCCGTCTGCGCTTGAGAATTGAACACTGTATTTCTGCACCCCATATCCGCCAACACCAAGTGATCGGCGCCGTGATTATCACGTAAATGTAAATTTTTAGTCTCGCATGGATGACCGCAATCCTTATACGAATTCCCGTCGGACATGAAGCGGCAAAATACGCAGTGCTCGGTGTGGAAAATCGGCAAGTGTTGATGCAGGATGATTTCAATCTTCCCGGCGCCCACGGGCCCGAGCGCGGTGGCAAGGTCGCGCTGCTGATCGGCGTTCAAATCATGCGTCGGAGTCAAGCGCTCGAGGCCGAGTTTCAAGAATAAATCCGCACCGATTGCGTTAGCGGCATTCAAAGAGAAATCGCCTCTGAGCTCGGGGACGACGACGTCCGCATCTGTCTCGCGCAGCTCAACGAGCGTCTGCAACAATCCCGCCGAGCGAATCAATAAACCATCGGCGCCGAGCTTTAAATAAAACCTCCAAAGTTGTTCTTCTTGCGGTTTTAACACACGCGGAGTGGCAACGATCGCGCGCTTGCCTGCAGCTTGAACGGCCCGCGTCGTCTTTTGCAACCCGTGCACCTCGAGAAAATCGAGCGCGACTTCATCAATCCAGGCAATCTCCATTGCCGCTTCCGCCTGTGCGCGCGTGCGGCATAGCACGGATATCGAAGCACCCTGCGCTTTGTTTGACGACGCACTGCGAGCGCTGGCGACGAATTCCTTGCTATCCTCGACGGCGCCCCACCAGGCGTCGGCTACGAGCTCGTCGCGCACCGAACGCTCGGCTAATCCTTCGGCGCGGTTGGGTCCCGAGACCAATCGCGTGGCCAAAAGCGCGTCTACGGCGTCGCGACGTGCCGCTTTTATTTCTCCTGGGGAAATGTACAAACCATCTTCGGCGCCACTGGCGCTGTCGTCCTCGACGACGCCGCGAAGCGCGGAGGCGTCGACGCGCGACACTTCGAGCGGCGTTCCACCGAGCTCACCTATAGCCTTCTTCAGCGACGTCAGATCCAACGCTCTGTTCGTGCTCTTCGAAAGCGTGGATGCAGTACATCCCTCGCCGACACGCCCTGCATCATCGATTATTTTAATCACCAACTTTTCGCCGATGGCGCCGCTGACGACAACCGCGCAGGGGTCCCGACGGCTCTCCCGGCTCGGCGTCGTCGCCGGTCCGGTTGGCACCATCTTCGCAAGCTTTGCCTCAAGTGTGGGGTCCGACGTGCGCCACACCAAGTCCCCAGCCTCGACGCGATCAAAATCGATTTGGTTCGCGCCGAATGTTACGGAGTACTCGCCAATGGTCACCGCACCGTCGTTCGCGCCGCCGACCGAGGCTCCGCTTTGGTCAAAAATTTCGTACACGCGGCCGCCTTCTTCGCGTTCCTCTGGCGCACCGCGATCAATCACCACACCATCGCCGCGTTTCATACCCACGGAGTCATTATTCATGCGAATCGTCAATGAACCGTGCGATCTTCGTCCTGGGTGCTGCACGCGCGTGACTTCACCGAGCAAAACGCCTCGATGGCGAGGCGCTCGGCCGCGCACCAGACGCTGATGCATTGGGCCCTCTAAAAATCCAAGCGTCAACCCATCGTAGTCGGCATCTTGCCCACGTGCAAACACCTGCGTGAGTTCCAGGCGTTGCTCTTCTGTTAACAATTCCGAGCGCGCAACTTGGCGATTATTCGTCCTCGCATCCCACGCCGCGTCCACCGCGCGTCTATACGCCTGCGTGGCGATGGCGACGTACTCGGGCCCTTTCAATCGCCCTTCAATCTTAAAGCACCCCACTCCGGCGTCGATGAGCTCCGGCACGAGCTCCACAGCCATTAAATCCTGCGGCGAGAGCAAGTATTTCACATCGCCCATCTCCTGTAACGCGCCATCGACGACTAAACCGTACGGCATCCGACACGCCTGCGCGCATTGGCCTCTATTCGCCGACCGCCCGCCCCATGCCTCTGAACTAAAACATTGCCCCGAATAACTCACACACAACGCACCGTGCACGAACGCTTCAACTTCAACATCCGGACACTGCGCTTTTACCGCAGAAATTTCATCCACGCTCAATTCTCGACCGACGACGACGCGTTTACAGCCGAGCGCTCTCGCGAATCTCGCCCCTTCCCCGCTCGTCACCGACATTTGCGTCGACCCATGAATCGGTAAATTCGGCGCCAGGCGATGTATGAGCTTCGCCACGCCTACGTCCTGCACGATGACCGCATCGACGCCCGCGTTGGCGATGCCACGAATGAGCTGTTCAGCCACATTGAGCTCTTCGTCGAATACGAGCACGTTCATCGTCACGTACGCCTTGCGTCCGCGAGACTTGACGTACGCCATCACCTCTGCGAGCTCATCCAACGTAAAATTACTCGCACGTGCGCGAGCATTGAGGCTATCTAAACCTAAATACACGCAATCTGCGCCGCTTTCGATCGCGGCGCGGAGCTGCGGCCAACCGCCGGCGGGCGCGAGCACTTCTGGCTTGCGCGAGACGGCGCCTCTCGTTTGCGCCTCTCCTCGCGCCTCCTCGCGCGCATCCGCGCCGCGCGCGCGCTCGGCGGATTCTTCGAGGTATCTCGCACCCTTTCGCGCGCCGTCTCTGGCGGCGGCGCGCGCGAGAGGCGCGCGGCGACGGCGAAAGGATGCGAAAAGCGCGGGACCGGTGGGGCGTTGGCGCGGCGCTTTTCGCGTCGCGCCGTCGCCGCGCGACGAGAGCGTGGGCGGCGCGGTGCGCGCGGTGGTGAACATCGCGCGCGCGGACGTGCGTCGATCGCGGGGCGCGCGAGTGGGATCGCGGGCGCGGCGCTGAGGGGGGCCTTGGCGCGCGCGCGTGAATGCGGCGGCGGCAGACGCCGACGCATTAGACCGCCGATGCGCGCTGCGGTGTCGCACGCGCGCTCGGCGGTGCGCGCGAGAGAGCGCGAGGCGCCGTGCGTGATTGTGCAGGTGGGTGACGATGGTTGAATGCGCGCACGCACGACAACGGACGCGTTGATGACGACGATGCACGTGTAACGATGCCAATGAAGAATTGAGACTGACGACGCACGCACGGCGTATGCGCACGCAGGACCGGAGCGATAGCGCGCTCGGTGCGCTTGTGTTCGAAAATTTCGTGCGCGAGCACGCGCGAGAGATGCGTGAAGACGCTGGGACGACGCGAAAGGTGGTGGCGTGCGTCGGCGCTCGAACGCGGTTCGCCGACGTCGGCGGAGGCGTCGCCGCCGACGTCGTCGTCGTCGACGTTCGCCGCGCCGCACGCGATGCGCGAGAATTCATGAATGCTGTCGTTGAGGCGATCGAAGGCGCGAATGCGGGCTCGAGTCGCGGTGGTGGGCGAGGGAACGGTGCGACTGGCGACGCGTCGGCGTCGACTTCAGCGAAACGCGGCGGTACATTTGGATATCGTCCGAGCGCGGAAGCGACGACGACGGTTATTATAGATTGTGCGAGTAAACTCGCTCGAATGTGCGGTGCGCGGGAGCTGACGGAGATGATTCGTACGTTGCGAAGGATTCCGACGGTGCGCTTGGTGGCGCTGCGCGAAACGGGCGAGACGACAGCGAGCGAGACGGCCGAACGCGAGGCCTCGTGCATCGTGCGCGTATCGAACGATGAATGCGATACAACCGCCACGATGGGATTCATAGATGTGGAGATTCGCACGCCGTGTGGAAGACGAAGACGCGAACGCGAACGCGTGACGGCCAAGGACGATTTAACCGTCGACTACGCTCCAATCGATGTCGAAAGCGTCGCCACCGCAGTCGCCAAGGCGCTTAAACTCAGCGCAAGCGACGTGAGTAACGCCGCGGCGGCGGAATCCGCGGCCGCGGCACGTTTGCAGTCATCCGTACCGTTCAATTTGGGCGTAGCCCTCACGCCCGAGGAACGCGAAGCCAAACGAAACGTCAAGCTCGCGTACGAGCATCAAGGCGTCGGCGTCCGCGGCGGCGACGCCTACGCCCAAGGCGACTTCATGGCATATCTCCCACCCGATGCTGGCGGTCGCGGCGTCGCCCTCGGCCTCACCAAGCCAGGTCGTGGTCACATTTACTACGAGCGAGACGCCGCCGACGACGCCGAAGACGGCGACGACCTCAACTTTGACACCGACGACGACGACGAACCCGAACTCTGACCTCCGAAAATCAAACACACCTATAATAGCCAATGTATTGTATCACACTCACGAATGCGATCAGCCAGAACGCGTCGTCGTCGCGCGCAAACTTTCCGCCAACATCCGCGAGGGGTGGGGGACTCGCGCGAGACGCCCCAAAACTGCCGCACTCGGCACCGCACGACGCCACCGACCGTACACCATGGCCTTCATGCGCCGCACGAGCCCCACGTACGGCGCCACGCCGCGCGCTGACGTCGAAAGCGACGACACGGGTGCGCGATCGCCAACACCCAAACGTGACCGATTCGATTCGTCAACGCTCCGCCGGCGCCCGTTCGCGGCGATCGCCGCGATCGCGGTCGCGTGCGTATCCATCATGTGCGCGCGCCACGGCGTGACGGACACGATCGGCGTCATCTCGCGCGCGCTCGGCGCGGGGACGAGAGAGATTACGTTTGTCGTGCACACGTGCGGCGTGCCGCAAGCCAAGTGGGACGAACACGTCCCGTGGCCCGTGTGCCGCGTGAAGCTCGTCGGGTGCCCGGGTGGTGGCCGCACGTGCTATCACTGGCGTTACTCCGAAGGGATTGAGATGCAACCGACGTCGTCGTCGCGGAATAAGTTTACGGTGACGACGAGCGCGTACGGCACCGGGGACGTGTACGGTTTTGCGGTGATCGAAGCGGGATGCAACGCCGTGCACGAAGCCGAATGTGTGGGTAATGCATGTAAAAAGGATGAATTTTGTGATCACAGATATGATTCTGGCACCGTGAGTGCGACGAATATGAAGTCGAAGACGACGAATGTCACGTGCTGGGAAGGCGACCGATGCACGTCGAAATCGCCCTTCGTGCACCCGATTCGCTGGCATCGACCGGGCGGACACGAATGCTTCACATTGATGGGGCAGTGGTGGAACCGCGTCGTTCCCGCGCGTTCATCTAAGCTCGAATACGTATGGGGCACGTGCATGCACGCGCCAGAAAATCCTGACTTGTGCGTGGACGCGGAGGCGCCAAACGTGTGCACGATGCTCGAAGAAACGAAACCCGAAGTCATCAACGCGGTCGAGGGGATATGCGGCAACGGTTTGAGCGTCGACGGCACGGCGTGTCGTATCACGCACAAAGTACCTGGTTACGAAAGTTACGGTGTTGAAGGTTCGTGCTGCGGCGGTTCATGCTGCGCGGCGGGAAAATTGTGCAATCGCGAGACGCGCACGTGCGAAGACAAAAAGACAACCATCGAAAGCAACGAAGGCTTGTGTTCTGATCCCGAAAACCTTGGTCTCAGTGGCGTTTGCACGCAAAGCTGTGGTTCTGGTAACGGTGACTGCGATTTGACGTGCGCCGCCGCCGCAGAAGTCCCAGGCTTCGAGTTGACGTGCACGCCGGGCGACCCCGAAAACAAGTGCAGATGCTCCAACGTCGGTGGCCACACCGCAAACGAGTGTAAAACGAGCGAAAATCCCGGCTGGAAGTGCTGCACGTGCAAATCTATTGTGCGTGTTAAGACGAAGGAAAACAACGGGAACAACGGGAACAACGAAAACAACGGTCAAGGCCGTGGCTCCAACAGTGAACTCAATTACGCATAACGTCGCCGTATTCCCCGATGGGTATTTTGACGATGGCGCCCCCTGAGTACGATGTCATACATACGAGTATATTAGTCATTAGTGAGTGCGTAAGACTTTCAACTGAGAATTTCGACCCGACATCGTCGCGCGTCGTCCCCGCGCCCGCACCGCACGACTGACTCACTCCCGTGTCGCGCGAAAAGCACCCATCGTTCACCACACAAAAGCGCGCCGCGCTCGATGCGTCCATACGCCCTCTATGTGCTCATCGCCGGTGCGCTAACGCTCGCACTGACGACGTGCTCGTCGTCCGCGCTGCGCGCCGCGGGCGAACCACAGGGCGTCGCGTTCGCGCTCGCGCACTGTTTTTTTCTGAGCACCTTTTTCGGGCGATTGAGCGCGCACGTATCGCCGACGCCCGCGCTGACGCTCCAAATGCTCGCGGGCGTGCTCGTTGAAAACATTCCCGGCACGCGTGAGGCGATTGGGGAGGCGATTACGACGGATGCGAGCGCGCTCGTGCGGAAGTTTGCGTTGGGGTGCATCCTCGCGAGGGCGGGACTCGCGATGGACGCCGCGAGCGCGTGGGCGAATCGCGCGAAAGTCGCCAAGTTGTCGTGCGTAGGGATGATTGAAATGACCACCGTTGCGGGGTTGTTTATTGCGTTGTTTAGTTTGGATGCCGCCACGTCGTTTGCGGGTGGGTTTTTGATGGCTGGTATCTCGCTCGCCGTCGTCATTCCACCCGTAGCCGAATTTCAACGCCGAGGATTGGGCGTCGAACAGGGCGTACCGGCGTTGATTATCAGTGCGTCGAGTTTTGATGGTATAATTGCCATCGTTGGGTTTGGTATTTGCAGCGGCATAGTCGCCGCCGGGGGCGGGAGTGGCGCGACGGCGATGGCGTGGAAAGTGCCGACGCAAATCGTCGTCGGCGGCGTTGGCGGTCCCGCGCTTGCCAAAGCGCTCGTGCGCGCGAACATATTAAGTTCATCGACAAAGCCAAGCACCGGTGTTCTCGACGCGAGTTTGGTGTTGTCAATGGTCATGGTTATATTGTACAGTGCCACGCATTTGGAAGTGAGCGGCGGAGGCGCGCTGATGGCCATCGCGTTTTGCGCCTCGCTCGCGTTGGAGTGGACCAACCACGGATGCAGCGACGCGCTACGTGACGCCAGCGTCGCACTCACGACGTTATGGTCAGATTTCACCGCACCACTATTATTTGTCATCATCGGTGCCACCCTCGATTTGCATTCGTCGAGTTTTTGGAACGTCGCGCCAAAGGCGTTAGCCATCATCGTCGTCGGCGGAGCGGCTCGAGCGGCGGGCGTCTTCGCCGCGACGCATGGAAACGAGACAATGAGTATTCGCGATCGCACATTTATCGCGTTCGCGTGGACACCGAAAGCGACCATTCAAGCGGCCTTAGCTGGTGTTATTTATGATCAAGCGGTGACGGCGTACGGCGCAGATTCCAGGCAAGCGGATGACGGCACGGTGTTGTTACAAACGGCGTTGTTGAGCATTCTGCTGACCGCTCCGCTCGGCGCGTGGTGTATCGCGTACTTTGCCCCCAAGCTACTCACGCAGAAGCAGGCCGGTGCAATCTAGATCTTCATTCATTCATTGTTTTGTAGTTTAACATGTGTTGTTGTAGTTTAACATGTGTTTATTAAAACGTGTGTGTGAGTAATTTAAAGGTCGACGGATTCCGCGGTGAACGCCGGCATTTCAAACGCACCCGCGAATGCTTCAACCTCGGCGCGTAGGGCATCCACCTTGGCGTTGTTTACGAGGCCCTTCTTCCAGTCCTTCAACATCTTACCGTGCGACGCTTGGACTTCCAAGCACAAGTCCACAGAACGCGCTAAAAAGTCGGCAATTTGCACGAAATCCTTCTCCACGAGGCCGCGCGACGTCATTGCCGGCGCGCCGATGCGCACACCGCCAGGCGAGAGCGCCGAGGCGTCACCGAAAACTGCATTCTTGTTCAACGTGATGTGCAACAAGTCGCACAAATATTCCATCTTACTCCCAGTCAAGCCGAGAGGGCGCAAATCCCAGAGCACCAAGTGGTTGTCGGTGCCACCCGTGACGAGGTTGTAACCTTTGCTCACCAAAGCTTCGCCGAGCGCCTTGGCGTTCGCCTTAGTTTGGATTTGGTACGCCTTGAATTCGGGCGTTTGCACGTGCTTCAAAGCCACCGCGAGAGCGCCGATTTGGTGGTTGTGCGGACCACCTTGCAACGCCGGAAACACCGCCATGTTGATGCGCGACTCGTAGTCGTACGCCTGGCCCGTCTTGGCGTTAAGACCACGGCGGAAGAAAATCATACCCGCACGCGGACCGCGAAGGGACTTGTGCGTAGTCGTTGTGACGATGTCGCAGTACGCGAACGGTTGCGCTTGCTCCTCCGCGGCAACCAAACCAGAGATGTGCGCCATATCCATCATCAGCATCGCCCCGCACTTATCGGCGATTTCTCTAAATCGCACGTAATCCCAATCACGCGCGTACGCCGAGCCACCGCAAACGATCATCTTCGGTCGGAAATCAAGTGCCTTTTCTTCCAACTTGTCGTAATCAATGTAACCCGTCGTCGGATCCACCTTGTACGGCAGAGACTCGAAGAAAATCGACGTCGCAGAAATCTTCTTCCCATTCGCGGTGTAATATCCGTGCGTCAAATGACCACCAGAAGGTAAATCCAAACCCATAATGCGATCATGCGGTTGCAACAACGCGGTGTACACCGCCAAGTTTGCCGGAGAACCGGAATACGGCTGCACGTTCACGCCCCACGCGTCCTCCGTCAACCGGTACGCCGCCAACGCCCGCTTCTGGCACAACACCTCAATCTTATCAATATTCTCATTCCCACCGTAATATCTCGCCCCAGGTAAACCCTCAGAATACTTATTCGTCAGCGCGCTTCCGAGAGCCTCCATCACCGGCGCGCTCGTGAAATTTTCGCTCGCAATCAGTTCGATGCCTCGGATCTGTCTGCGCTTTTCGAGCTGAATCAAATCATAAATCTCGCGATCTGCCTCCTTGAGCGGCGCGAGCGCTTCGGGAAACACGTTCTGCATGGCCATCGTCGCTCGGGGTTCTGTGTTCGAAGGCGTTCGCGCGACGGGATGTGACGGACGCGCGTCAGTGGCGGCTGGATTACCGACGGATTTGAACGCCTCTCGAAAACACCCGATATTTCTAGGGCTTTGCGTGTACATATTTATCTACGCTTTTAACTATGTACGATATACGAGGCATGTGACGTACTGTATCCACTGTATCTCTCTATACATTGTGTTCGTCGTTTTTACGAGACGTGATGCACAAAACGACGGTTCGTATCACCATGTGACCGTCGCACGCGGACCATGTGTCTTCAGAACTCGCGTCGCGTGGACGCCGGAGGGGTCGTCATGAGCGTTCGTCGCGCGCCGTCCTTCGCATCGATCGTGTCCCTCGTGTTCGCCGCGTGCGCGACGGCGGAGACGGTGCGCGCGGAGTATGGATTTGACGCGTCGAATTTTCAAGGCAAGCACGCGTGCGCGCGAGAGGTCCGCATGGCGTCACCGACGACGGTGCGAGACGTGTCCGAAATCGCGCACGCGTACGCGCGGGTGAAGGCGAATGGGGCCGGGCATTCGTGGCATCGCGGGTTGTTCTGTGCAGTGGGCGCGGAGGATGAAGAGGAGGGTGTGAACGTTGATACGCGAGGCGTGCGTTCGGCGACGGTTGGCGACGAGCGCTGGTGGATCGATGATGGCGGCGGGGTCGTGCGGTGCGACGCTGGGGTCATTACTAGAGATTTACTCAATGGTTTGGCGGCGCGTGGGTACACGTTGCCGGCGTTTCCGTGGTTTATTGACCAGACGATTGGTGGCGCGTGCGCGACGGCGAGCCACGGTTCGTCACTCCACGGCAACTCGCTCGCTTCGCAACTCGTGGCGCTCACCATCGTCCTCGCCGACGGCAGCGTCAAGTATTACGATGAAAAGACGACAAACACGGCGCTTTTTAATGCGCTTCGCGCGAATCTTGGACGATTAGGCATCGTCGTTGACGTCACGCTGCGTGTCGTGCCGAATACGCTCGTCACGCGACGCAACGAAAATCTTTCACCCGACGATTTCGTCGCCGACATGCAGCGTGTACAAGACATCGTGCGCGCGTGCGAAAAGCGACACGGTAAAGAAAATATTGATAACACGTGGGCGTGCGCGATGAAAACTGATGAAATCAAAGCCCTCGACGAGCAACAGCTGTTTTGGTACATTCCGCTCGAAGAATTAACGCGCGTGTCGTACGAACGGTCGTCGCCTATGCCGACATTTACCGCGTATGACAAACGCGCGCTGAGCCCAGAGTTATCGCAAAAGCACTTTGGCACATTATCCGCATCGAACGTCAACGCGCTGGTGAAACGTCAGCCGCGTTCGGCGCCCCGCGACGTCACGGCGGCTGTTACGCTCATGGGCTCTGAAAATCTCGCTCGAAATTGGGCCCAGCAATGGCGTCGAGCGACGGCGGAAAACATCCTACCCGAAACCGACGAGCAATCAGATTCATACCTCACCATGACGGAACGTCAGTATGAAATGCACGATCGATTTGGGTACGAACAACTTGAAGTCGGCGTTCCATTGCGTAAAGCTGGGACGTGCGCGAGAGCGTTTCGAGACGCCCTCTACGGCGACGCCCGGCTGAGCGGCGGATTCCGCTCGCAAGCGTTGCTACGATTCATCGGTCCCGAACAAGCCTGGCTCGCACCCACGCACGGACGTGCAGGCACCATGTACGTGAACATTGAGGATTTTGTCAAGTATTCGCGCGTCGTCGATCGCATGGCGAATGAGAAATTCCAAAAAGCTGTTGACGTGCTGCGTTCGAGCGCGTGCGACGGTCGGCTGCATTGGGGCAAGTTTGGATTTCCCAAACCTGGATGTTTCGACGGCACTGCAGAGTACGGCGTGGCATTTTGTCACTTTGGTTGTCAAGTACACGCGCTCGATCCGAATGGTAAGTTTCGCGGCGATTCGGACGCGTTAACGTTTGCGGGGATTGATTTTGAAAAGTGTTGCGGCGCGGATGGGTTGTTCCGGGATGGTGTCGACGGGTGCGCGTGCGCGTTGACTGATCGCGCCCCGGCAAGCGCGTGCGCGGATTGGAGCGAGGACTAGCAATGGGATAAATGAATACGTCATAGCTACACTTACGCTAACAACAATTCTAATGACCCGTCTTCTAATGACGCGTCTTCTAATGACACATGCGTAAAACGCCGTCGTCGCGCAACGCGACGAATAAACGAGACGTTGGAAGTACCGCGAGCGCGCAAAACGACGACGATGACGACGTCAACACCGGCGATGCGTGGTTTTCTATGCGCCGCGGCGGCATCGGCGCTAAAATGGCGTGATGTTCGTCGTCCACGTCGATGGACGTCGGCGTGAACGTCACCACTCGTGACCCGTCGTCGTCGCGAAGCGAACACGCGCCGAAGCGCGTTCCGGCGACGCTCAGCACCGAGTCAGCATTTGGCCCGATCGCTACGTCGTCAACCCCGCTCCGATGGCCGCGAAACGTACGCACACGACCGTCGTAACGCGTCTTGTGTTCCGCCGCGACGGCTATCATCCGAGCGTCCCAAAGCGCAATGGTCATATCCGCCGACGCGGTGATAAACGCGCGGGACGACATCGTCGTCGATGGCGTCGACGGCGCAACGATTGTAGAGATTTTCCCGTCGTGTGCCTTGACGTCAAAAATTGGACGTTCGTCGTTCGGCGCCCGCGTGTCAAACGCGCACACGTACCCGTCTCGATTGCTCGCGTACGTCACGCGTCCGCACGGCGACGACGATAAGGCCGAGACGCCGTCGCCCGACGGCGCCGACGCCGACGACCTCGGACATAAAAACGACCTCACGACGCGTCCCGCGGTGATATCCGCCGCGACGACGCTCGCGTTGGCGCCGCCTGCCAGCGCGAGCGACGCGTCCTCCGCGATGAGCACGTGAGTAAACCCGCCCGAGGCGCCGTCTCTGAATTGCCACACCCGTTCGCCCGTGAGACATTTCCACACGTGCACCGTACCGTCGTCATCGCACGACGCTATGCGCGACACGTCGCCGGCGGCGTCACACGCGCTGTTTACAAAGGCGCACGCCGCCGCGGTCGCCCGTTCGTGTCCCGCGTACTCGACAACCGCGCCGCGTACGGCGTCACCGCCGGGACCGCTGGCGCGCCAGACGCGCACGACGGTGTCGTGCTGTTTCGACATTCGGCTCGAGACGCCGATGGTGGCGATGAGGCGCTCGTCCGCGCTCGCTGACATCGCGCGCGCCGAGCGGCTGTGCGCTCGCCAGGACGCGAGCGCGCTCAATCGAGCGCGCCACGGCGCGTCGTCGGCGTCGACGCAACGACGAAGCACGCGCGACATGCGCTGATGGGTGTCGTCGACATGAATAGCGTCGTCGTCGTCGTCGTCGTCGTCCGCGGTCATCGACAGCGTCGGTGGGAGCCACGCCCACGGCTCGCTTGGGACATTCGCGCCGTCCAAATGCGACACCACGCGCGACGCCTCGCAGACGGCGGTGGCGTCGTCGTCGCATCGCAGCACGTGTCTCGCGGCGACGCGCGCGTCCAGTGCCTCAGCGACTGCGGTGAGGGCGTCTGCGACGACGACGTGGGCGCCGCTCCGCGTATCCGCTCGATTAGCCGCGAGCGCCGCGCGAAGCGCGCGTACAATGCGCGCGAGCGTCACTGGAAGCGGCGCCGCGCGAGCGACGTCGGCGAGCGCGGCAATCACCGCACGGAGCTCTTCGCTCGTTGCGTGCTTGAATTGCAAGCACGCGACGATCGCCGGGACGATGAGGCGATGAAATTCCGCGCTCCCGAGCGCTCGGCGAGTCGCGTGTAGCGCGCTCGGGTGCAGCAATTCGCGCTTGAGTGTCGGCCCATCGACATCAAGTCGCGCGCTCGGCGTGCGTAACGCGAGGACAAGGATTGGGGCGAGCGCGTCGCGGATGACCGCGCGAGGCAGTCGTCCGCACGCGGTTTCGACGAAACTCGCGAGGCACATGGCGACGCGCATGGTTTCGGTGTCGTCGTCTTCGGCGCGCGGATGAGGGACGGAGACGTGGGCGGTGATGTCGCTCGCGATGTCGCGCATGATGAGCACGGCGGCGGTGCGCGATGCGGCCTTCATGGATTCGTCGGCAGCCATGAGCCGCGCGGCGAGGGAGCCGCGCGCGGCGCGAGTCTTTCCGAGCGCCACTGCGGCGGCGCGAATGTCGGCAGAGAATAACACGCTATCGCGCACCGCAGATGCGGCGACGGGATTGGTGTCGCGCGTGAGGAGTTCTACGACGCCGCGGGTATCGGTGGGCATGTCGAGCAACCATGCGTCGAAAGCTTTTGACGTCGCGGCGTCGGCATCGACGTCGGCGAATAATCCAGCTCGCGGCGGCGTCTTCATGGGCGACGCGTTGCCAAACAAGCCATCTGCGCCATCGACGTCGTACAACTCGCGCTTTGGACACGGCACACCAGTGTATATGGCGCCGATGATGCGACCAAGCGCGCGTAAATCGCGCTCTTGCGCGCCTTTAAATGACGGTTCGAGCACCGTCATCATCGTCGACGACGGCGGCGCGTTTGTCGTCATCGGGCGAGGCACTTTACCACCGCTCACGCTGCGTTTCGGATGCGGCGACGCGAACAGGCACACGCGTCCACTCGCACATAATGCGCTCGCATCGACTGCACGTACCATGACGTTTTTAGCCTCCACGGCGGCACGGCCTCGCGTGGCGTAACCAAACGTCACGTCAATCCACTCATGCAATCGTTCGCTCACGCTCGCGCACTCCAACGCCTCGCGATGCGTCTTGATAAACGTCTGCGCGCACTCGTTGGCCCACGGCGGAAGCGCCAGGTTCTTCATGTCGTCGTGCGTCGACGTAAACACATCGGGACTGACATAAAAATCAACCGGGGCGTCATCAGGAGACGAAGCGTAGAGCCGAGCCAACGTCGCCGGGTATTCTTCAGCGACGACATTCGAGCGCACGACTCTGGCGAGTATGGCGCGGGGCATACGCCGCGCCAACGCGACGCACACGCCGAGCTCGCTCAGGCAATCATCGCTGATGTGATGCGGTGGGTCGGTGTGCGAGTACGCGAAATCAAGTTGAGCGTCTCCCTTGGTTAGGCGCCACTTGGTTTTCGATAAATCACGCGCGCCACACAACGCACCGTCGCGCGCAAATGGATGCGGGGCGGTAAAATCAATCACCCACGGAACGACGGTGTAGTACGCGCGGTCTTTGCCGCGACCGGCGAGTTCGTTCAACGCCAAAATGTAATCCAAATTGCTCATCGCGCCGAGACGCCACGCCGACGTCACGCCTCGAATGTACTCCTGGTCGCGGTCTTCAATTCGATGTCGCACCGCTACGTTTGCACTGACAACGACGCGACGCGCGCCATCATTCGTGCGACCATCGCGCACGCGCGCAGAATTGAATATCCCACCGAGTTGCACGAATGGCACGCCGACGGCTCCGCCGCTCAACGTACACACGTGAACATCCTCGAGCCGCGTCGAGCCGCCCAACGCAAATCCCTTTTCATGCGCGTGCGCCATCGCGCGAACAATCTGATACGCCGTTAAAGATTTCACGTGCGCCTCTGCAAACGCCCCCATGTCGTGCCGCACGCAACTCGCGAGCGTATACCGCGGCTCCGGCTCAAACGTCGTCAACACGAACGCCGGCTCCGACGCCGACGCCGGCTCCGGCTCCGCGTACCACGCGCACAGCGGCGCGACGTTCGGATGCGACGACGACCACGCCCATCGACCACCATCGCATGCAAGCCTCCGACACACCTCGCGCACCGCCGTTCGCACGTCGTCATCGCGCACGGGCGGCGCGAGCTCGACCGCTCGACCGCCGTCAAACGCTCGCAACGCATCCGCGCGGCTCGCGAGCTCATCCCGCGTCCACCGTCGTCGCGTCGCTCGCACGCGCGCCTGCGCGTCGCCATCGCTCCATTCAATCACATACGTCCCGTCACGCGCGTCGGCGTAGGCGATGGTGACGCCTGGCGTCGACGCGAGCGTCGATGCGAAATCATCGGCATCGCCGACATCCATCACTCCAACGTCAAGGCGCGTACACTGCGACGATCATGGCCGACGCGACGTAGAGCGCGAACGCGAAGACGAAGGTGAGGAGGCACGCCTGCGCGGTGACGCAGTTGCGGCGCCGGCGGCGCTCGGCGCGGTCGATGAGGACGGCGTCGTCGTCGCGTGCGGGCATGTAACGACCACATTGGCCGACGCCATGCCTCGGCGTCGTTCGCCGTCGCGCACGCCGTCGCGCGGGCGCACACCGACGACGACGACGACGATGACGGACGTGTCGACGCAAGACGCGGCGTCGACGCGCGCGGATCGCGCGATTGCGGCGGCGTTTCGGGCGCGTTCGGGGAAATTGATCAGCTCGGCGAGGAAACCGGTGCGACGGGCGGTGACGGGAAACGAGAGCACACGCGTGCGGGATTACGTCAAGCTCCCTCGGGTGATTCGACGCATTGATAAATGGTCGTTTTGTGCGGGCGTGGGGGCGCTGATGACGACGCAGTACGTGGCGACGTCGATGCCAGAGGAGTTTTGGAAGTACTATTGCGTGTGCACGCCTTTGATTTTTGTCGCTCGAGCGGCGTACTATCGCATGATTCGTTGGCAATATTTCTTGTATGACTTTTGTTACTTTGCGAACGCGGCGTGTTTGATTTTCCACGCGTGTGCCCCGAGAAACGTGACGTTGTTTCGGTCGATTTTTGCTTTTGCGAATGGGCCGGTGCTGGTGGCTATTCCGATGTGGCGCAACTCGTTGGTGTTTCATAGCGTGGACAAGGTACAGAGCGTATTCGTGCACGCCATGCCGTGTTTGTTGACGTGGTGTGGGCGATGGTATGGGCACGGCGATGACGTCAATAGATTGAGCGCTATGGATTTGGATTCGCCGGCGCTGTACGAAGGTTTGCGCGACTTGATGGTGTACCCGATATTCGGGTACTTGACGTGGCAAGTGTTGTATCTGATAAAAACTGAACTTTTAGACATGAAAAAGCTGGACAGTGATCCAACGCTCATGACGTCGTTGCGATGGCTCGCGGGCGACACGAAATCGGCGCAGAATAGAATGGCACTCAAGTTGATGCGACACATCGGCTTTTTTGGCGAGGATGAAATGTTCGACGCGAAGACAGTCAAGACCAAATTCGTCTTTATTTGGATTCAGTTGACGTACACGATTGTGACGTTCATGCTCATTCCATTGATGTATTCGAGCAAGACGGCGCACACCGCCGCGATGGCCATAGCGTTTTTCTCCTGCGTGTACAACGGAGCCGTCTATTACATCGACGTCTTTTCGCGCAAGTACGTCGAACGCATCGCCATGGCGGAAGAGTACGAGCGTAAGAGCGCCGATCTTTTTAGTAGGAGTGGTGCTGACGTCGACGATGAATACCGCGAATTACATTTTCCGATTGATTGATTCCCCCGCGCGACGCGCGTGACGCCGCCGACGATGCCGCCAAAGCCAGCGCTCGACCAAAAGCCGTCGCTTTAACTCCGACGGCGTGTAATGAATAACTACTATACGTTCTGACCATGTATATGACATTCTAATAAACACACCAAACGCTCTATCGCGACGACGTAAACGTAAATGTAAACTATTTCGCGTACGCCCCTAGGTTTCGCCCCGCGCAGACGACGAAAAAATATACGTATACTTGGAAATCAACTCACTGCGGCGCTTGACCCGCCGCACCTAGCATTTGCCCTACGATCGTCACGCTCTCCCAATATTTCGCCGAACACCTATCCACGCACGAATTCTCCCCGACGTTCAAGTCGCCATCCTTGAACTTTTTGTCGATGCATCTACGTGAAACAAAGAACCTCGTCGTCAGCACACACGCGCACACACCGCGAATAAACGCTCGCACGAACGCACACGCGTCATGAGCGACTATCCAACCCCACGCCATCGATGCGCACGCACTTTTCGTAGCAGCTCGCTACCATTTTGTTAAAGAGCTCCACTCTGTACTCCATCTCTTGTCCAGCCATGGCGAACGCGGCGTCGCGTTGCTCCGGGGACATCTGTTCGGGCGTCTGCGCCGCGGGTGCCATGTCGTGCGATGTGCGTCTGTCCTTTCCCGTCGTGTCCGCGTCGTCGATCGCGGCGTCGCGGCGCGTACGTCGTCGTCGAGTCGGAAAGTGAGGACCCAGCGCCGCCTCCGCGAGCACACTCCGCGACGCGCGACGCCGCGCACGACGCCGTCATGCGCCTCGCTGCGCCATCGACGGTACGAATGCGTCACCGTCCGCGCGTCGGTGGGCGCGAACGCGGCGCGCGCGCGACACCGCGCGTCTCGCGCGCGCGCGTGGATGACAGCGCGGGGGAACAACGTTCGCGTCCGCGAGTGGATTTCGACCGCGTTGACGGTKCGCGCGCGCGCGAGGGCGCACGAGAGGGCGCCGATGTGCGGCGCGTTGAAAGTTCTTCGCTGGCGACGACGACGACGGAGGGCGATGGGGAGGATGACGAGGCGTGGGCGCTTGAGTTTCCGACGTCGCGCGCAGATTTGTCCAACCTCTGGCTCGGCGCTCCGAGTCGCTACCGCGTGCTTTTCACCACCATCTTTGCGTTCGTGATATGCAACATGGATAAGGTGAATATATCTGTGGCGATTATTCCCATGGCGAAGGATTTCGGGTGGTCACCGACGACGGCGGGGTTTATTCAGAGCGCGTTTTTCTACGGGTTTGCGGCGTCGCAGCTTCCCGGCGGGTATTTGTCTACGAAATTGGGCGGGGCCAGGGTGTTACCGCTCGGAATGTTATTATTATCGACGGCGACAGTGATGATTCCATTCGTAGGCACGGATGAGAAGAGTTTATTCTTGGCGCGGGTGCTCGTGGGATTGGGGGAAGGCGTGGCGCCGACGGCGGCGACTGATATTATAGCGCGCAGCGTGAGCGTGAGCGAGCGTTCACGCGCCGTAGGGTTCGTGTTTAGCGGGTTTAACATGGGGTCTGTGCTCGGTTTGGGCGTCGCACCGTTGTTGATTCAAGCCACGAATTGGCGCAGCGTGTTTTGGGTGTTTGGTTCGTTTGGTTTGGTGTGGAGCTTGTGGGCGATGAAAATGTACGGCTCTGGCGGCATGGTGGAGGAAAGTTACAAAAATGACGGCGTCACCGGGTTGATTGGCGCGCGTGCGCCGGAAGTCATGGCAAACTCATCTGCGGCGGTCGATGAGGACGCGCCAATACCTTGGCGAGAGTTTATATCGAGTATGCCAGTGCGCGCTTTGATGTACGTGCACTTTTGCAACAATTGGGGATTCTACGTCCTTCTCGCGTGGTTACCGTCGTACTTTACCGACGAGCTCGGAGTGACGCTTACGAACGCGTCGCTCCTCACGTTGCTTCCACCGCTGGCGAACATCGCCGTGGCCACGATTGCTGGTCCCACGGCGGATCGTTTGATCAAGAAAGGCATGCCCGTCACCAAGGTGCGAAAGACGATGCAAACCATCTCCTTCATGGGGCCCGCCGTGGCCATGGGCACGGCGGCGTACCTGGAAAATCCAATCGCCACCGTTGGATTACTCACCGCGGGTCTGTCCCTAGGTGCGTTTTCCTACGCGGGATTGTACTCGAACCACCAAGATTTGTCGCCGAAATATTCTAGTATTTTACTCGGCATGACGAACACCTGCGGCGCGCTTCCTGGTGTCATCGGCGTGCCTCTGACGGGATATTTGTTGAAAGAAACTGATAACTGGGAGCTCAGTATGTTTATCCCCGCGATGATTTTCTATGTCACGGGAACCATAGTGTTCGCGAAATATGGTAGCGGCGACAGACAGCCGTTTACCGGGCAGCCAATGCCGTCGCCCGACGCGCCGCCCGAAATTCCAAGCAGTGGCGGTGGCCACTAAAACTGTACGTACTACCTTCCATGATATTATATAGTAGATGTATGTTGTATTACAACGCAATGAAACTAGCGCATCACGCCCAGTAATCATCCTCTGGCGCCGGACCCAAGCCTCGTTCGGCGCGCTCGAGCAACGCTCGCGGAATCGCCAACAAAATCTTACACCCCACAGGCACGCCGTACTGGCGCAACGGCGCGTCCAAATCCAACATGCGCTTTCCAGCATACATCATCACAATATCTTCCGCAGCGTTGACTTTTCTACGCGCACCAGTGCTCATCTCATCGCCGCGCCCCATGCCTCCGTCGAACAACTTTTGCCTCAGCGCGCCCACCGTCCCACCGCCTTCAACATCAAACTCGACGCGATATCGACATCCCGACCACCAGCACGCCAAGTGCGTCATATTTGTTCTCGCCGGCACCGTCGGCACGTCCTTCAAATGCGGAAACGTCCAGGCAAACGTCGGAATCTCCTCAAACACCGCCGCCTCGTCTTCGGGTGCTATTTCAGTCTTCGTGTCGCAACACCACGCGCCTTTCCCGAGCCCGACATCGGTGTACGCCGTCCCCGCCACATCCTCCGACGACATCCGCGCGCGACAAAATAAATATCTCTCGACCACGCCGCGACGACGCACGCGTCACGACTTCTCCACTAAAACGCACAAAAAAACGCACGAAACGTCACCAAACGCCACACCCACCCATGTTCGCCGACGTCGCCAACGCCCACGCCTGGCTCGAAGCCGCGCAGGCGCTCGCCATGCGCGCCGTCGTCGCCCCGTGCCCCGCGCACGTCCCACACCTCGCCCCAATCGTCACGCTCAGCGACCGCGTCACGCGAATCCTCGCGCTGAATCCATCCGCGCTCACGCTCCGCGGCACGAACACGTACCTCGTCGGCACCGGCCGCGAGCGAGCGCTCATCGATTGCGGCGAAGGACGAGCCGAGTACGATGCTCTTTTACTCCAAGCGATGCGCGAGCGCGGGGTGGAGCGCATCGCGTGCGTGGTGTGCACGCACTGGCACCCGGACCACGTGGGCGGGCTCGCGCGCGTGCGACGCGCGCTGGGCTACGACGTGCCGGCGTACAAGGTGATCCGGAAGAATAAAGGCGAATGGGTGGCGAGCGAGCAGACGAGAGGGAGCGTGCGGGCGTACGTGCCGGTGGAGGATGACGATGTGATACGCGTGGAAGGGGCGACGTTGCGCGCGTTGCGGACGCCGGGGCACACCGTCGACCACGCGTGCTTCGCGTTGGAGGAAGAAGGCGCGATATTCGCGGGAGATTGCGTGTTGAATGGCTCGACGACGGATTTTGAAGATTTGACGGCGTATTCAACGTCGCTGGGGAGATTAAAGGATGAACTTGCGTCGTTTGGGAGACGCGGGACGACGCTCGGCGGGGAGAACCGTTTGTATCCCTCGCACGGCGACGTCGTCGTCGACGGCGCGGCAAAAGTCAATGGATACATCGCGCATCGCGTCAGTCGAGAAAATATGCTGTTGAATACATTGCGCGAGCACGTGCGCGAGGGGCTGACGGCGTGGGAGCTCACGCGGGCGATGTACGCGTCGCTGGTATCGACGCTCGTGCTGTACACGTCGTGCGCGAAAATCACACGGCTGCATCTTCAAAAAATGCTCGACGACGGCGTCGTGCGCGAGAGCCACACCGCGAGCGCGCTGTCAAAGCTCACGTTCGGCGCGCTCGGCGGCGACGTCGTGCGGTATCACGCCGTCAGTCCGTAGCGACATAGAGTAGTATAATACAAACGTTGAACAAAGCGCGCGATCGATCGATCGAACAAACCGTCAGACACCAAAATAAAAAGCTTTTCAGCTTCACCCCTCGCGCGTGCGCGCACGCGGGAATCCATCAATCGCGCGTGATGGTCGTTCATCGCCCTAACCGTTCGAACGCATCGTTGGCGTCGGCGATCACATGCTTGAGCCAGGCGTCGAACAACCGTCGCGCCCGACGCGCTAAATCGTCACCCAACGCTCCTTCGCTCACCACGCGCACCAACACCCCCGCCCCGCTCGCGCGCATGACGTCCGGTTTCACATTCATGCTCGCCAACTGCGTCAACGCCTCGCGCGCGTCCAGCGTGATGTCATCGCGCGATACTTTTTGCGCATCATCATCATCATCATCGATGCGATGGCCATCGCATCGCATCGCATCGACGCAACGACGCAGCGTCTCGACGTGCGGCGCGCACTCCCGCGCGGTGGCGCGCACGAAATAGGAATTCGGTGACGCGCACACGCCACCGAGCTCGCGAAGGGTGAGCTGGCGCGAGCGTTTCGGGCGCATGACGGTTTATGTCGCCAGTCAGCATCGTCGGCGCGGCCCCGCACACCATGGCGCGTAAAGTGTCGCGCGCGACGCGGCAAGCCAACGGGCGGCTCGCACACGATTCGCGACACATGCGGCGTGTGTCGAAACGTGCGAGGCGCGATGCGGGCGTCGCGGGCGAGGCGGGCGAGCGTCGTCGTACGGTGTCGACGCAGATGCGTAACGAACGATGGGCAAAGACATTCGTGCGCTGGTTCCACATCGACGACGACGACAATGGCGACGACGGCGGCGATGGGAGCGGCGATGGACGCGGCGTGAATGTGGGTGCAATTTCGTACACGGCGACGACGAACGATGGCGACGGCGACGATGAAGGTGGGATGGTTCGGGTGAAGCGCGAGCGCGTTGACCGACGCGACGCGCGATACGACGCGGATTCGGTCCGAAACATCATCGCATGCCTCGCTGTGCATGCATACAAGCAAGATAGGTACAAGCAAGATATTGATAGCGTGCGTCAAAGCTTGGATGATAGTGCAGGCGAGATGGCGCGCTTGATGGCGGCATTGGATGACGCGAAGCGCGAGGCGGACGCGTACGGCTGTCGCGCGAACGCTTCGGATGCGAGATTATTCACGGTATGCAAGAAGATAAATGAAATCATCGTTGCGATGCGATTAGGTGAAGCCAAAACGCGAGGACTGGTGGAGTCGTTGAATGCAAACATGGCAGTTTGGGAGAAAAACTTTGAGGTTTTGAATGACGACGCGCAACGAGCGCGAGAGCGCGAAGAGGTGTCAAACTTTGCGATTCGACAACTTCAAGATCACATGCGAGCGTTTGAAGATTACGTCGAAAAGCGATGTAATGTGATGGAAGCGACGCTCAGCGCGCGCTTGAAGAATCAGGAGGAGATTTTGATGGAGAAGGTTTTGATGGAGAACGCCGCAGTGAATGAACGCGTGAACAAATTGCATCAGGCGTTTCGTCAGGAAATGAGCGATAAAATCGCCGGTGTCATCGTTAACATTGCGAATCTGGCGGACAAGAAGGTTAACAAAGCAATAGATAAGATGCTTGCTACAGTTTCGAGCGTGGGTGAGACGCAGTGCACCAAAATAGAACACAATCTCAACGAAAAGGTTGTTCGACTGGTGGAGCGCAAGTTTCAGTCAGAGCGAGCGAATCTTGAACGGGTGTACTTCAACAATGCCCGCGTCGGCCGAAAGCTTGGCGAGATGTCGAACGCGATAGAAATTTTGTTTCAAAACGTTCCGTGTTTACCGAGCAGTGAGCGCAAGAAGTGAGAATGCAAGAAACATTAAGAAGAGAATTTCAACATGCGACATTGATGGACACGACGACGAGACGCTTTACTGGCACATGAGAATATAAATTACAATGCTACACATATAAGCGCACGTTCGCGCATTCAACGCAATCAAGACGACGCGTTTTGCCGCTGTGCCTCTTCTTCCTCCGCGGCGCAGACCAACGCGTACATTTGAAACGCGTCGATGGTTGTGTTTGTTTCATCATCCGTATACACGGTGCGCTCTCCGTTCACGGGTGCGCTCCATATCGTTTTCTCGTACAACAACTCTGGAAGCGTGGCAAACTTCCCACCTCGCAACGTTTCTTGCACGTCGTGCTTGGCCCACATCATCTGCACCGCTGGTCGGGAATAGAATGCCCCCGTCGTCGCCGAACGCCACGCGGCGGGCACATCCAGCGTCTCGCACGCCGCGCGAAATCCAGTCCCATGATCCGCGCTCGTCGGTCCGGCCAACGCGTGCGCGAGTTCATGGCGTAAACATCCAATAGCATTGTCGAATTCCGGGTCGAGGCAGAGATACTTTGATACGAAGATGTCTCCGCGGTCGTCGTACATGTACGTGATGCCGACGTAGCTTTTCGCCGAGTGCCACCCGAGGTTCCACTCGTCCAGGGACAATCCCGCACGCGATGTCTCGAGCGTCCACAGACGCTTCATCAACGCCCATCGCGCGTTGAGGTCGTAGCCTGCGGAGCGCCACTCGCGCTCGAGCGCGCACAAATCGTGGGCGGCGCTCGAGGAGGAGCTTGCGGCGGCGCGCGGGAGGCGTGTCCTCGCCGCGCTCGAGCGCGACGCCGTCGAGCGCGCGGTCCACGGCTTCGTCGAGGCTGACGTCGAGGCTGACGTCGAGTGTGTTGTGCGCGCAGCGAACGACGACATGCGGCGACGTCGGAGCGAGGCTTGCACTGCGGCCGACGGGACGAGGAGCCGCAAGTTGAAGGCGAAAAGATTATTTTTGGCGATTCAAGACAACAAACGTTTACAGCGAGACAAATATGCGCGCGGCGACACGTGGGGTGTTTCGATGAAAACCACGATATAGGAAGATTTGATTACACGCATCAACCCCAGAGCGGTTGCCTAATCTGA
Organism: Ostreococcus mediterraneus; assembly: GCA_012295225.1. Classification (NCBI taxonomy): domain Eukaryota; kingdom Viridiplantae; phylum Chlorophyta; class Mamiellophyceae; order Mamiellales; family Bathycoccaceae; genus Ostreococcus; species Ostreococcus mediterraneus. Next base: position 187,105 of record WMKK01000009.1, read on the forward strand.
CATAGACTTTAGAACGAGCGACGACGTCTTTCGAGCCGAGGTACGCTGAAACGCGTCTACTTGGTGTCGCAGATGGTCACTTCAACCTCGACACCCGGTTCGATGGAGATGGACGTGATTTGCTTCACAACATCCGCCGGCGAGTGAAGATCAATCAAACGCTTGTGGATGCGCATTTCAAAGCGGTCGTACGTGTTCGTACCCTCCCCGTTCGGCGCCTTGCGCACGGTGAGCTTCAACTTCTTCGTCGGCATGCGCACCGGCCCCTTCACCTTCAAGCGCTTGTCCTTGGCACCACGGATAAGATCCGCGCACACCTTTTCGAGGTTCGCCACGTTACGAGACGTCAACGTGATGCGAATGCGGTGCATGCGTTGCACCTCCTCTTCAGCCTTGGCGGCAGGCGCCTTGTACGGCGCGGCAGCAGCAGCAGACATCGTTCTCTATAAAAATCTGCATCACAAAACGAAAACACAACACACCCACGGTCAGTATCGCACCATCGCGCGTTCGCACGCATCTCGCAACGTCGCCGACGACGCCGTCGATCGCCGCCCCGCGTTAGGGCTTTCCCGCGCACACCACGCCAGCGCGACGTCGCATCGCGACCGCGCGACCGCGCGCGCACGCATCAACACGCGCGAGCGCGCGTACCTGTGTGTAAATTGCCCGAGTCGAACAATCCAACTTGGTTTGGATCCGTCACTGAGGCGCGGTAAGACCGATCGCGCGCGCGCGCGCGCGCGTTTTGATGCGCGGCCGCGACTGGGGCGGTCCGTGTTTGAATGTATCACGAGTGGGTCGTGTGTCTCGAGTCACGATTGGTCAATGGACACATCGAGTGGGTACCCCTTGAGTCATGATTGGTCAAATGATCAAACGTTTTGAAAAAGTTCGAGGCGTTATCCAAAAGAAACCTACGACGCGCGCGAGCGCCGCACTCGTGGACGCCGTGCACGCGCGCGCACGACACCAAGTCGCGACCAGGACGTCAAGGACCGTTTTGTCACATTCGCTCGCCATGTCTGCGTCGTACAGCGCGCTCACGTCGCGCGTGAGCCTGCGAGGGGCGTCGGGGGCGCGCCAAACCCTCCGATCGACCTCGCGCCCGGGCGCGAGTGCGTCCGGTGCCGTGAAGGCGCGCACGCGCGTGCGCGTGAAGGCGGAGATTAAGGAGATTATGATGCCGGCGTTGTCGTCGACGATGACGGAAGGGAAGATTGTGTCGTGGTTGATGTCGGAAGGGGATACGATCGGGAAGGGCGACGCGGTGGTCGTCGTGGAGTCGGATAAAGCGGACATGGATGTGGAATCGTTTGTGGACGGTATTATCGCGCATATCATGGTTGAGGATGGTGAAGTTGCGACGGTTGGTGCGCCGATTGCGTATGTCGTGGACAGCGAGGATGAGATTGCGGCGGCGAAGGCGAAGGCTGGCGGCGGGGGCGCCGCCGCGCCCGCGCCCGCGCCCGCGGCTCCGGCCGCTGCCGCGCCGGCGCCTGCGGCTGCCGCGCCAGCGCCTGCGGCTGCCGCGCCAGCGCCTGCTGCGGTTGCACCCGCGCCCGCCGCTGCGGCTGGCCGCATCGTCGCCACGCCGTACGCCAAGAAGCTTGCGAAGAAGCACAAGGTTGACATTAACACCGTGCGCGGGACTGGCTTGAACGGCCGCATCACCGCGATTGACATCGAAACTGCGGCTGGTGTTCCGCCGACGCCGAAGGCTGGTGCTGCGCCTGCGGCTGCTCCGGCCAAGGCTGCCCCGGCGGCGGCCAAGGCTGCCCCGGTTGCCCCTCCGGCGCCGGTTGGCACGATTACTCCGCTCGCGCCGATGCAAGCCGCCGTGGCGAAGAACATGCTCCCATCGCTCTCCGTGCCGGTGTCTCGCGTTGCCATGAAGATTTGCACCGACGAGTTCGACAAGCTTTACGCCACCCTCAAGCCCAAGGGAGTGACCATGACGGCGTTGCTCACCAAGGCGGTCGGCGTCGCGCTCGCGCAGCACCCGCTCATGTTCTCCACGTACGTCGATGGCCAAGGTATCATCTACAACGACAAGGTTAACATCGCCGTTGCGGTTGCGCTTCCGTCCGGTTTGATCACCCCGGTTTTGAAGGACACCGCAGGTACGGATGTGTACCAACTTGGCCGTGACTGGAGCGCTCTCGTCAAGAAGGCGCGCGGTTCCGGTTTGGCGCCGGCGGACTACGCTGGTGGTACGTTCACCATCTCCAACATGGGTATGTTCGGTGTTTCCGCGTTCGACGCCATTCTTCCCCCGGGTCAAACCGCGATTTTGGCCGTTGGTGGTTCCGAGAAGACTGTCGTCCCGGTGAACGGTATGATTGGTGTCAAGACGATTATGACGGTGAACTGCACGGCGGATCACCGCCACGTGAACGGGGACGTCGTCGCGGCGTTCCTCGTCACCTTGAAGGAAACCATCGAAAACCCGAGCAGCCTTACGCTCTAAGTAAGGTTATTCATTATAGATAGCGGCGAGCGGGAAAAGGATGCTGATTCCGAGAACATTTTAATACAACAACAGTGTATTCAAACCATCATGACGGCAAGACGCTTTTGAGTGCGCGAGCGATTCGAAGAGCATGACGCATCGCGACTCGAAGATCAAACGCGACTTGAAAAGAATGCATAACAACTTAGAATTGGGCTATAGGGATGTGATGATGGCGGTAACATATATCGTATATCGGGTGTGGAAAAAGAGAGAAAATTCTCAAAGCTGTGACGACGACCACGACTTGGCGACGGCGTCAAGAAGTCGCTCGTGTAGCGCCGAGGATGCAGCGATGATACCACGATCCAAGTTTTCGATAAACCTTCCACCAGCGAAGTTGAGAGGCGCACCACCGGCGTCACTTACGCGCCCACCAGCCTCTTCAACGAGAATAACGCCCGCGGCGTGATCCCAAATTTTCTCTTGGTAACCCGCCTTGGGGAACTTCATAAACACATCCGCATCCGCGCGAGCGACGGAGCCGTATTTTACTTGAGAATAAATGCGCAACGGTTTGCTTTCAATGCCCAAGTTAGTCGCCACGGCGGCGGTGAAACCTTGGGAAGAGTTGGCCTTCATCACCGGCTCGGTGAACTTTGCCTTTCTCGGGTCAAACGCGTCGCTCACGCTTACTTGCAATGGATCAATCTTCAACGACGGGTCAGTTGGGAACATGTACGCCCCATGACCGCGCACAGCGGTGAAGATGCAACCCTTGTACCAGCCTAGAGAATCACCAGCGAGCATTTTGGAAACCAAGCGCGGTGAAAACCCATACGTGTAGCTCGTCTCAAACTCCAACACATCCCCCGACTTTGGCATATTCGGGCATCCCATCACTCCAACCTTTAAATCCCCTTCGTCCATGAGCGCCAACGCGATGGCGTACTGGTCACCACGCACGAATCCAAGCGTACCATCCACTGGGTCCAAAATCCAGTGTTTTCCGCTCGGCCCGCCGCTGCTTTGGCCCTTGTTAATCGCATTCACGACATCCATCGTGCTCAACTCCGGCGCATCGGCACCCATATGCGTCTTCAATGTTTTATTCACCAACGCCGTCACTTTCCCGAGCGTCTGTGCCCCACCTTCACCGCCTTCGGTGAGCGCTTCCGAATCCTCTTCGCCGACGAGTCGCATATCCGGAAACTCTTGCGCGATGCGCCTACGTTCATCGTAAAAACACGCACACACACACGCGTCAGTCACGCATAATCAAAAGCAATACCACCGATACAATCACGCGCGCATCACTCGCGACGCTCATTCGCGACGGCGCGACGCACCATGAAATAATAGCCTGCGCCGCGTAGTCAGCCAAAGTCACCAACGATCGATCCTCCTTCGTCTCAGCCTGCTCATCCATGCGCATGAGCTGCGCTTGCACCTCCTGGCACAGTGTACTCGCCATGCGCACCGCATCGAGGGCGACTTCGAGCTCGCGCGCGTACGCGCCGCCGTCAATCCCTAAAGATTCCGCGCTGTGCACATCCAAGGCGGCGGTGCGCGGCGCGCGACGGTGCGACGCCGACGCCGCGCGCGTCGTGTCTCGCGCGAGCGCGCGTGCGCGCGGCGCGGGAGATCGAAGGACGACGTGTGCGTGACGCGTCGGTGCGACGGCGGGCATGGTGAACGACCGTGCGGTGACGCGCGCGGCGGTGTGAGGGTGAGCCAGGCTGGTGGGGTTTCTGAGCTGAAAAAGCGCGCGACGCGTGACGTCGGGACATTTGGATGCGCGTGCGCGCGTTCGTGGCGGACGATGCGCGCGCGCGATGCGGTCATACGTATGTAAAAGTACACGCTACTATAGCAAACTATGTGAGTGTTCCCATGGGTTTCGTGGCTAGAGGTGTGAAGTATTAAGACTCGGGAACGCGTAAGACGACGGCGACGTTCTTGGCTTCGAAATCCCAAGCGATGGTGTACGAGAAGAAGATGATAGAAAACACCGCGAGCCATTCTCCAGCGCCAATAAATGAATATGCATCTTCGCGTTTAACCGTTGAGCTGAGACCGGTGAAGGTGAGAACGCCGATGGTGGCGCCGACGAGGGCGCAGCATTTTGCGCGATAGCTCACCGTCGACACCGCGCCCGGATGCGCTCGAAGCTGCGCCAACACGCACGCAATCCAAATCGATAGCGCAAACATAAACGTAAACGCTACAATAATATGCGCACCAAAACTCTCCCAGTAATTAATCGCCGCTGTCAATGCGATACACACCGCGCCGACGTAGCCGATGTACGCGCTCCGTCTCGCGTGTCGCGCCCACGCGTCACCCTTATACGACGCGTACGTCTCCAAGTACGCCCGAAACACCCAAATCATCGCAAATAACACCCACGCCGCGAATCCTAAGCAAAACTCCGCGATATACGACCCTGGTTTGGTGACAAACGTCTCCGAGATCACCGGAAATACATCGCTGTAAATGACGCTCTCCGTCGTCGCGAACGCAAACGTCACCACGATGCACAGCACCACGCTCACGCACGCGATGCGAATGAGGCGCCCGGGTTTTAATTCGTACGCCGCCGCCGCCGCCGCGCTGGGCGCGCGTTCGACGTCGGCGGTGGACATGACGCGTCGATCAATGGCGCAGCCGGAACTCAGACCGTCGAGCTGCCGCACCACACAGCTCGGCGCGCCGGCGGCGCCATGTCCGCGCGAAGCAAGGCCGATTTACGCGCCGCGGGTAAAGCAAAGGTGCGTCGATGCGCGCGCGCGCGTATGGGCGTCGTCGACGTCGGTGATGCGCCTCGGCGCGTGATGATGCGTCGACTGGTGACTGATGGTGTGTGTGTTCGCGGTGTAGCTCGAGGCGTTTCGCGCGCGCAAAGCCACCGGTGCGGGGTGTGATGTCGCTGAGGGTGACGCAGAGGCGCATGGTGAGGTGGTAACCGAGCCTGTGCGCGCGTCGGGGGCGATTCCGTTCGCGGATGTCGATGATGAGGCGTCTACGTTTGGCTTTGGCGCGCCTCCCACGCCAGAGCGCGCGCCTCGCGCGTATGCCGTTGAAGTCGCGCCTGAGGCGACAAGTGCGGTCGAAGATGACTTGCGTGCGAGGTTGGAACGCGCAGAACGCGAGGGTAAGGCGGTGAAGGACGAATTGGCGACTGTGAAGTCTGAGCTCGCGGTGGTGCGAAGGAGCCGAGAGGAGCTCAAAACGGCGTTGACACGCGCCGAGAGCGAAAGAGAGCTCGCTCAGGCGTCGGCGACGCAAAGCGCTTCGGTTGAGGTGCATGAAATACGGCAGGCTCTGGAAAGTCGTGCAAAAATTGCGGAAGAGGCGAGAATGAACGCTGAAAAATTATTGGAAGAGGCGAGGAACGCGACGCGAGACGCGCTCGAAACGCGCGCCGCGCTCGAGCTTGAATGCGAACGTTTGCGCAAAGAAAAGATTGAGGTTCAAGGGAACGAAAACGCGGTCGTTGCGCTTCGAGAAGAGCGGGATGTGGCTATGCGTGCAAACGAGTCAGCGAGCGCGCGTTTGCGCACTGTTGAACGCATGTTGGAGGAGAGTCGCGAGGAGCAATTCGCGAGCGCAGAGGAGTTATCGACGCTTCGACGAGCCATTCACGAGCTCCGTGAAGAACGCGGCATGCATCGCGACGAGAACGTCATCGCGTCAAGTAGAGAAGACGACAATAGCGAGAGCCGTCGTGGACAGTTCTTTACTGAGGCGGAAATTGCGGCGCAAGAAGAGGAAAAGTACATCATGCTCGCTGAATTGCAAGACGAGCGCCGTCGACGACAAGAGATTCAGGCTGAGTTGGAGGAATTAGTGCAAACACAAGACGCTATGAACGAACGCGCTGAGTCTGCTTCGCGCGTTGCCGCCGTAGCAGAAGGAGAAGCTGACGATTATAGAGAAAAAATGTCCAAAGTTCAAAAAGCGACGCGCGCGGCGGAACATAAGTTGGAAGAAGTCGCCAGACGCGCTGAACAGGCGGAGCGCGTTATCATCGCCATCAAAGCCGAAATTCAAGACACGACGAGCGGTAATGACGATGGACTTCCCGCGCGCGTTCGCAAATTCATCGAGCGCTCGAATCGCAAGACGGCGGCTTCGTTGAGCGAAGCGCTTGAAGAATTGCAACTGTTACATTCCAAAGCCAAGGATATGAATAACGACAAGACCGTGCACGAAGCGAACGCTGACGAACGCGTCACTAAGCTCGTCGAAGTACGGGATAGATTAGTTGAAGAAATGAACGCGCAAACGCTTGAGCTCGAGCGTCTAGACGAAGAAATCATTCAGCGCGTGGCGGCGCACGACGCAACGCGCGCTGAAATTTCCACTTTTGAAGAAAAGCTTGCCAGCGCGCAGGCGCAGAATGCGCGCTTGATTGAAATCATCGAAGAACAAGGGCAGTGGGTGGCGAGCGAAAACACCAAACCGCACGTTACGGCATCGGCTCCAGTGACACCGGTAAAGTCCATGTCTCGCCACGTCGACCGCCAGCGGCGAGAACGCGGCGACTTGCTCGCCGCCGGCGCGTTGGGATACAAACCCATGCTCGCATCCATTGAAGCGCGCTTATTAGAAATCCAAAACATGTAAAATTCATTGTTGTACTTTATTTTAAAACACTCTCCGGAATCTTCACATCCCAGCCTTACTATTCAACTACGACGGCTCGAACGCGCGCGTCCTCGCTACCCTACTACTTCTTCCCCTTCTCAAACGCCGCCTCCGCCTTCTCAAACGTCTCATGCACGTGATCGCACACCGAAATCACATCCAACAACGCGTCTCGCATCACCCCTTGCGCCGTCACCCCGCTCGCTGGGTTCGTCTGCACGCGCACGTTCACTTTGCGCTCCATTGGATGCGGCACCGAATACCCGCACAGCGTCACCGCCGGGTTGGCGTTGAGCACGTACCGCAGCGCGTTCCCGAGCGTGTGGTCTTCGTTCTCCAGCGTAAACGTCGCCTCGTGCGACGTCGATGCGCGCGACATGACGATGGGCGCCACCGGCGTCGACGTCTGGCGACGCGCGCCAGCGGCTGGCGGCGGCTGCGCTTTTGTGTGGTGTCCCAAAAAGTCGCGTGTTTTTGCCGCAGTGCGCGACGCGCGACGACGACGATGGCGCACGCTCGCGCGCATTACGCCACGGCGTTCGCTGGCGCGCATCGCACGCGCGTGCGCACCGCGCGGCGCGTCGGGTGGTGCGTGACCGAGGCTAAAATGCACGTCCCGAGCGATTGTTTTCAAGGCATGAGCCCAGAGGTGAAGGCGTCGCAGGCGTTGAAGAATTTGTTCACCATGGTGGCCGTGCGCGTGGTTTTGGCGCAGGAGGAAGGGTACGATAACGAGGGCGCGGGCACGGAGTTGTCCAAGGCGTTGGCGAATTTTTTGCACGAGAATCCGTTGCGGGATGGGAACGAGTGGTTGAGAAAGATGTTTTCACACGAGGATACCGAAATGCGGTTGCTTGCGCTTCGGTTGTTGGAAGTGCGGAAGGCGTACGCGGATGGTGAATTTGATTTTGAATCAGTACAAAGGGTGGCGGTGGAGGAGCTGACGAAGGATAACGATCAGTTGATGAGCGACTATGTGAAGCGAAGCATGGGGGCGTGACGGGTCGTTTTATTTTCGTTCTTTGATTGATATGTACACCATCGCGTTTGCGCTAAACCATTGTGAAATTTGAATTTAATTCTACTTTTGTGCTACATTTATCTAAAAAACCCGAATTCGTCGGCCGTCACGTTAGCACAAGTAACCGCGGCAGTTGTGCGCGCCGCAATAGCACGGTACCTTGCCGTCTTCGCTTTCAAATCTATAATTATACGTCAATTCCTCGCCAGCCTTGATGTCATTTCTGGCGAAAAATATGATGTGATTGTCCTGGTCGACTTTGACAATCTTTGAATACATGTTCGGGTTGCAACTGTGATTGGTGAAACGAGCAAAATTGCCTTGAAACGTACAATCGACGACAGTGTCGTCGTCTTGCTTGAGCAAGTAACAGTCCACACCAGCTTCTTCGTATCGTGCTTCACGGAGATCGGCGACTGTACTTCGACATGTTTCGCCCTTGAACTGCGTGACGATTGATCCTGCCTTCATAGGCGCCTTGGCGACCAATCCCCAGCCGTGGATGTTTGACTTGGCAAACGTCAAGCGCTCAGAGTACGTCGCAGTCATTTGCTCAAGTTTCTCTCGCATTGGCATTCCTTGTTGTTCCACCACGGGAGCATCACCACCGCGATTTTTACGTTCTGTCTGAATCGCAGCAAACTCTTCAGGCGTGTACTTTTTTGAGGGAATGAGCTCGCGCTTAAAGCAGCCGCGCGTCCCTCTGACAACATACGGCGTGAGCTCAACGTATTGACGTTTACCAGTTTTGGGCGGTGGACCAGAGACGGTGGCGTTCTTATCAATCTTGCTCAGCCCAAGTCGCTTGTAAACGTTTCTTTGAATTTCTTCGAGTTGCTTACGACTGAGCTTATGACTGTGGATGAGAGATTTATCAGAAGTGTCCACATACTTTTCTCGGCGAATCTCGCATCCCCAAATCGCAAGCCATTTCCCGAGTTGCATGACGTTTCCATCTTTCAAAATAACGCGAACGTTTTCGCGCCATTTTTTTGTCGATACTCCACAATGTGCACCGTAATCGGTAATCTGATGAAACACAGAACCTTCTTCGCTTGACGTACAATCCGAGCACAAACACTCTACTTTCCTCGTCTGCAAGTGGAATACCCCCAGAACAGCCTGACAGATAACACTCACGCACGCGGGTAAATCATCTGGGACGTATACTCTAATGGCATCTTCATCGCCATCATCATCGTCGTCCGAGCCATCCATGAACGGTGCGTCGTCGCCGAGAGCAATACGCCTATCAATTTCATCATCCTCAAATTCTTGTGGAACAGAACACACGGCGAAGCCTTGTTGGGGATTCTTCTCACACGTCCACATGTCGGCGTCGTCGGCCGAGAATTGTTCGGCGAAGCTGTGTGGCACTCGACGCCACTTACCGCAAGATGGATTCTCGCACTGCACCCACGCTTCCTTTTCGCGAGGCTTTTTGGGTCGTCCAAGTTCTGTAATCTTTGCCCGGTCTACAGCACTCGAAGGACGCGTGGCCGAAGGAAATTTTGCCTGTGATATAGCTTTCTTAACTTTGTGCTGAAATATTTCTTGAGCGCTCATCTTTTCTGGCTCTGGCAAGAAAGATAGGTCGGGAGCGTCGCCGTCGGTGAATTGCAAATTTGCCGCGTCGCGCGTAAATGTAAACATCTGATCATTGCCATCTTCGAATAGCACTTTGTGCCGGCAACCAGTTCGCGAAATGTTGTAATCGACAATCGATCCGCTCATCCACTTCGGTATAATCACACTACCGATGTTGACTCGCACACTTCGTCCGACGAACGCGCCCGCCTTGGATTCTATATCGATCTTGTCTTCAGTACGATCACTTTCAAACGTCCCAAGGCCCAAACCGATGAGCGCGTTCGCCCCACGAGAATTCTTTGTATATTTCTTTCTCACAGGCATTCCGGGAAGCAACGGGCGCGGTCTACGCTTAGACAAACCCACGACGACAACTATATTATTTTCGTCGAGCCATTCTCCAAAGTTCTTGAGGTCCAATTCATCCTTCTCTTCGTCACCCGGAGGAACAACCTTAATGGAAATCTTCCACTTCTTTGCATGCTTCATACCGCAGTGCGCCTCCCAACGGTGGCCTTGCCATAGCGCAGGGGCATCGCTATTCGCCTCCTTCGCGTCACGTTTACATTTGCCACACAGACATCGAATGTACGTGTCGGCGGGTCTGAAAATGCCCTTGAAAGTCTTGCAGCGCACGCCTATTTCTGGTACTTCTGGACGCGGAATATTGTCTTCGGGAACAGGAAGTCCTCCTGGTAATGGGATGTAATCATTGACGGGTTTCTTTGCGTTATCCGTGTTGACGCTAATTGGTTTGCCAGGAAAAGTCGACCCGCTCGGCGCATCGACTTTCGCCTTTTTAGACGTTGGCAGCTCAAAGGCATCTTCATTGATGCGTTTCATGTTCGATGGAAATGCGCCATCGGCGGTGTCTTCATCGGTAGACATGGCGTCAGACTCAGTCTCGTCGACATTTTCTCCTTCTTCTTCCGTGCCGTCCTCTTCCTCTGCAGCCTCGTCGGGCACCTCCGCCAAAGGCTCCTCGACGTCAGCATTGTCGTCGTCGTCAGCATCGTCGTCATCAGCATCGTCGTCGTCACCGACGCCATTATCTGCATCGTCGTCATTTTCAACATTCGCATGTAACACGCGTTTACGAATACGCACGGGCTTCGCGGCTGAACCAGGCTCGGCATCGTCGTTTTCATCCTTGACATCAGCCTCTGTCCGCGGGTGCCCTTGTCGAACGTATGGACGGAATTTCGCGCACATCATCGGGTCGTACTCCGAATCTGAACTCAATTCAGATTCCTCTTCGTTTACGGGTGCGTTTGCGGGATTCTCTTGCACTGGAACGTCGACAACGAAAGAAGCCACCTTGGCCGCCTTTTGCTTGCGCTGCTTATTCGCGCCGCACTGTACCAGTCGCCCTTCTTCACCAATCTTCAACCCCTCGGCGCCGGAATAAATCAGCGCACGCTCTGTGTCGACGCGACAATGTCTATGGCAATACGAAAGCAGCTGTAGCGGTGATTCATCGTCATCACCGTCGTCGTTGGCATCCATATAAAGTCCCGTCGCGCGAGCGCACAAGGGATGGTACGCGAGATAACATCCTGGATGGCAACATTGGATCTTTGCACCCATGCGCTGCTTGCACACCGTGCAAAGCAGCGACCAACGCTCCTTCTGGATATTTGCAATATTGTCGATAGGCTCCATGCGTTCGATATCCAGAACCGTGGTTTCTGGGATCCATTGACAACACGCGCTGTGCGCCCAAAGAGAAGGAATTGTCGTCGGTTTCAGCGCGCCGCCCGCGACTGGGCACAAGCAACATAACGGCGTTTCGCTCACTGCGCCTCCAGTGTGCTCGCAAGAACGACATAACCATCCCACGGTGTCGTCGGGGATGTCTGGTACGCCGTAACACGACTGATGTACCGTAACCGCGCACGCTTCGCACGTGATGAGTTGATCGAAATCAAAATCGCGCTCGTCGTCGCACACCGCGCATCTATCCACGCTCCAGCTCACCTGAACGATCTCGTAATCGAGCTCTTTCGGACCATTTTTCTGTTGATCACTACTCGAGACTCTGATTTGAGCGCCATCCAAAAATCGACCGATGGGCATTTTCGCTGGCTCAATCATGCGCAACGACGTCTTCCATTTTTTTGCCTGCGCCATACCGCAATGCTTTTCGAATTCCGTCGGCGACATGTGGCGATCTTGCCCAGCGCAATCGGAGCACATGCACAACACTTGATTCAGTTGCGTGAGATACGTTGCTAAAACACCGTTGCAAATAACCTCCAATCTTTCTGGTATCGCGCTTCCATCGGGAAGCCGCGACATCAGACCCGCCTTGGTGTGCCGAGACGCCTTACTATCGCGAGCATTGTGTTCGCGCTTGATCTTGATTGCTTCTTCATACGCCTCGGGGTTTAGAATTTTGTCGTATCTCTTCAGACTTTGATCGTCGAGCTCGCCACGCGCATTCATATCAAGAATCATTTCCCGGAAACGTTCGGCTTCGGTGGTGGCGAGTTCTTCGTATCGCGAGCGCTCCGACGCCTCAATCTCTCGCCAGGCTGCCCCTTGCAATCTATAGACTTCAGCAAAGTCAATATTGTCTTCGCCGTGATTTTCTTTATAATTCTGAAAAAAATCTGCCGCGAACAGCTGCCAAGAGCTCTTCGGTCGCTTGGGAATTGTATTTTGCTTCTTCAACGCCGCGTGCGGCGACTTGATGATTGGCGACCGCTTCAGCGTCAACGCAGCCTCCTTCATCGCCTTCGAAGGCCTTCCCACGCGCTTTTTACTGAGTAATTTTTCTAATCGTCGCCTTTCTTTCAGCTCCTCTCTCACCTTTGCCGCGTGCTCAGCTTCAAGCGCCTCCCGGCGCTCAATCGCGCGTTGCGCATCCGACTTGGAACGACACGACGGACACGAATACGCGCACTCCTCGCCATTTTCTTCCTCTTTATCCAACACCTCCGCGGCTAAACTATCGCACTCTCGATGAATCCACATATCGCATCGATCGCATCCAACCATAGGATCGCCCGTGCTCCAATGCCACACGCGGTCGCACACCGGACAAAACTGTCCCTCCTTGTGCAGCTTTTGACACAGCGCGCACCGCCCTTTGGCGCCGTGCGCGAGGACTTCATCCGTGCTCACGCCACACGACGAACACTTGGGTACCACGCGCACCTGCGGCACGCTACACGGCAACCCAAACGCACTCACCGACGGCGTCGACGACGAACGAGGCAACTCCGCGTCGTCCTCATTCCCGAAACCAAACGCCCCCGCGCCCAACCGCGCGCCGCCATTCTCGTTATACAACTCCTCCGCCTCCTCACACGCCGCGCGAAATGCCGTCGGCCGCATACGCTTCGCCACATGCTGCGCCTCCATCACGCGCTTATTCTCCCCATACGGCACTAAACGCGTCTCGGTGGCCCAACAAAAGTCCCGCTCGCGCCCGCGCGCCGCGCTCGGCCCAAAAAACATCACGCACACCGCATCGGCGATAATCTCCTTACGCACCGCTGCCGGCGCATCTCGCGGCTCGAGCACGACACCGGGCCAATACGGCTCGCTCTCCCGCGAGCTCGCGCGAGCGAACACTAAATCACCCCCCAAGTGCTCCTGCAGCGGCACGCGCACGACGACGACGGTTTGGGCGGCGCCTCCACCGCCCGCGTCGTCGCCGTCACCGCGGTGCTCTCGACGCGACATCCCGAACACCCACGCGACGTCGACGCACCGCGCGCGGTGGGGTCCACCCACGGCGACTCGACGACGACGACTCGACGACGACGTCGTCGCAGTGCCGCGCGCGACGAACGACCGCGGCGCCGACGACCGCGGACCCGACGGGTCGATCGACCAATCACGACCCCGCGCACCACCACCACAATACTGCGGGTGTTCGCGGCCCATGAGAGATCGCACTGACCATCGCCCGTGCGCACCACGCGTAGTGATGCTCTCCCATAGGTGTCATCATATGTATAGTATATACACATACACCATATACTACTATAGATATGGTGTAGAAGAGACGCCGTGTATCACACACCACACCCATCGCCCGTATCGCACGCGACACACACCCATCGTCGTCGTCGTTGGCGGTATGCACATGCACACATGGTATGCGTATGCACGTGCACGTGCATACGCGGGACGCACGCCCCTCGCGCGTGCACGCGGGCATAGACAAACGACTTGTATGTGGGGCGTGATTTTTATAAATACATTGATGGTCTGATAATTACTACGTAAATAATGGACGACACGACTCGTCATGTTAAGGTACGCGACGAGGGGTGACTCGGGTGCAGACATAAGGGTTCACCCGGCGCATGTGTACACGATCGGTGCGCACGACACTCGTATGGAACACCATATGCACGCTATGTAGTACTCAAATGGTATATTACATAAGCTTATTATGTGTTAAGTATGGTATGCACGCGTATGCAGGCCCGGCCTGCATATGCAGGATGCACGCCCCTAGTATGCTGATTCCGCCGACGCAGAACACGTCGTCGTCGCTCGCGGCGTCGCGGGCGTCCGCGCGCACCGCACCGAACGTCCGGCAAAGATTTGGCGCCCGCGTGCGCGCGATCGACCGATCGCGACCAGGGCGCACGCGCGCGGACGCGAAAGATCTTTCCACCGTCGTTTCGCGGTCGTGGGCGTCGCAGGGCGTCGGTCGCCCTGTTTGCGCACACGACTCACGACGCCCGTCGTCGTCGCCGGCGCGGCGCGCGCGCGGCGTGCGAAACGACGACGACGACGACGACGACGACGGTGCGTGCGTGCGATGCCGATGTGCGCGGTGCAGGCGCGATTCCGCGGATCGATGACGGCTCTCGATGGATGATTAATTAATTTCTTTCATCGTCGGGTGTTCGCGACGACGATGGGTGATGGCGATGGTGGTGATTGATGGCGACCGTTCCGACTGCGGCACTCCGCGACGCGACGTCTTTCGCGCGCACCCGCACGGCGTAGGCGAGGGAATATATAGCGTCTCGCTGTGGTTTCCGTACCCGCGACGCATCGCGCGCGACGGACGCGCACACGGTTCGCATCTTCCCCGTTCGCATCGCGCGGTTTCGGCGCCAAACCATTCGCGCGGGCATTCACCAACCATCCATCAATCAATCAATCGCATGTCTGTCACCGCCATGGGGCTGCCACGGAGCGATTCCGCGATGACGTTACGTGGGCAAAAGTCTAAGCCCGCGCCGTCGTGCGTGTATGATCATAAGGATGTCGCGTGCGTCATGCTTGACGTGGATGACCAGCACGATGCGCGCGCGTCGTGGCCCGCGCCCGGCGCATCATCGGCGCGCGCGCCGCGCGACGCTCCGTCGTCGGCGACGGTTGGTGCGACGCATGTGCGCGCGCGGTGGTATACGCTGGTTAAAATTCATGACGACGGCTCGTCGCGCGCGGTGTCGGATGCGGAACTCGCGATGTTGGAGGCGAGGATATTGCAGAGCGGGGCTGGCGCGACGCTGGCGTCGGTGCTGCGGAGAGCCGAGACGAATGGTGGCGAGCGCGATGAGGAGGGTGATGAGGAGACGATGTCGCTATCGATGGATGATAGCGCGGATGGGATACTTGGACGCGATGGGGACGCCATGGCGACGACGGCGACGACAAAGTTGATGAGCTCGAGCGCGAACGCCGCGCCGGCGGGACTGGGGCAGCCGCAGCACAAGCCGGGCGGGCCGTGCGACCACTGCGGGGCGTTGGATTCGCCGCAGTGGAGACGAGGACCGTCGTCGAAACCGATGCTGTGTAATGCGTGCGGGACGAGGTTCAGGCGGACGGGGAATCTTGGGTCGAGTCCGCTGAGTCGAAGCGCGACGCCGGCGGCGACGCCGACAAAGCGCAAGGCTGTCGCGGCGGCGACGCCGGCGACGCCGAGTGGGCGTAAAAAGCGTCACGCGGTATTAACGTGTTGATCCTCGGACGACGACGACGATGACGAAGAAAGTTATAATGACTTCTGTAGCTAATATTTTAACAAATCTGGTATTAATACATTCGCGTACTCTCCCTCGAAGACGACGACGTTTTGACTCGACTCGCGTTTGCGATGGCTACAAATGTCCTCGCTCCATGACGTGCTGACGAAGCCAGGTCTTTTTAAGCAGCAGCTGCGCGCGTCGACTTTCGAGACGCTCGTTATCTTCGCGACACGTCATCGCGAGTTTGCTCGCCTTGCTCGCTGACGTTGTCAGCGGTGCCTGGGGCGCGGAGGCGCCAGCGGCGCGCGGAGAGGCGAGCGACGCGGCGTCGCTCGCGTTTGTCGTCACACCCATATTTCGCAAGCGGTTACCGATTGTGCCGAGCTTTGAGCCGGCGATATCGGTGAGCTTTTCCATGTGTGTGGTGAGACCACCGAGAGAGGCGCGAAGCGATCCCGGGGGCGATGCCACCGATGGATCGAGCGCTCGCGCTGAGGAGAACGTCGGCGAACCCGCGCCGACGCTCGAGGCGGAATCGAGGCGAGATAGATGACCGTCCAGCACCCCTTGGACGTCTGAAATCGCTTGTGTGGATGTATCAATGATACTGACGTACTCTAATACCACTTGACTGGTGAGTTTGCGTACGAACAATGCCCACTCTTGAAGAATTCGCGCGCACGACATCCGCGCGCGGGTGCTCAATTCTTCGGCGAGCACGACGATATCCTCAAACTTATCCACAAAACCTAGCGAACTTCTCGCGGTCAATTGGCTCTCTAGCCACTCGCCAGCTTCAAATACGAGTAGTAATGACGCATTTGTTTGCGATAGCGTGCGTTCGGAGATTGCGCGCACGCTCGCGGCGGTTTGTTTTTCGCGCTCAAGGGCGTTGGCACGACGATTGAGCATCATTTCCAAATTTTTCATGTTTTGCAGCGCCGCCTGAAGCCGGAGCTCTTCCGCCGCGTGCGAGCGCTCGAGTTCCGATCTTGGAGTTGTAGTACGCAAGGGTGTCGTGACGTCGCCTGCAACGGCGTTCTCTTCGGAAACGTCATCAGATGCATCGACGACAAGCGATTTGGCGTCGTACGCGCGCAGTAACCCACCCGACGCGTCTCGAAGTTTGGCTTGCATCGATTGCTGTTTGAACGCGTTACGCTTTTCGGCAGCACTGGCCCATGAGTTTACTGCATCTTCTTCTGATGATAGTTCTTCCTTCAACTTACCAGTCGTCGTAGATAAATTTTTGCGCAAAACAGGTAAGTCGCGTACAGCGTCTTCGTGCGTCTTTGTCACCGCGGCTCGAATTTCACTCAGCTTATTTTCAGTCTCGTTCTTGTGCGACTGAACCGATGCATTCAGACACTCTGCGTCAGGTTCAGGCGTAATGGCTTCCATCAAGTTTACTGTAGCGAGGTCCTCCCAGCCCTCGGCACGCGGAATCTTTGGCGCGATTTCCTTCTTCTTCTCGCCGACAAAGACACTCACCATCCAGCTCAGCTCGGCTCGGATTTGTTCCAAACTTTCTAGCGTAATCTCTGCCTGCTCGACGGTGTCTTCAAACAATGATTCACTCCAAAGCGGCCACACTGACTTGGTGTACGCCTGTGAGCGAAGGACCAATTGTGATAAATCTGATACGCCGTCGGAATTTTCGTCGATGACGCGACGAAGCCTTTGCGTCTTCATAGAAAACTCACGGTCGAGGAACACGATTTCTTCTCGAAAGGGCTTCAAACGGGATTCTATAATCGCTCGCAATGGTCGCAAGACAGTATGTTTTACTAACGCAAGTACATCACTGCCGTGCTCGGGAAGCGTACACGCGTGCGCTTCCAGCGCGACGATTTGCGCCGCGATGGAATCGACGTCATCCGCGGTCAATCCCGAAGACGGTGGCGGCGCTGACGGCGGTTCAATTTCACTAGCACTCGGTCGAGGAGCATCGCCGTCGTTCATCGAAGCCTGTGGCGAGCTCGCTCGGTCATCCTCAATAGGCGCCGCTTTGAGCGCCGCGATTTCGGAGCGAAGCGACGTCTTCTCCTCGTGCGCTCCAGCGGCGGCGGCGGCATTCAACTGGGCCATCTTTTGCTGCAAATCGCGCGATACTAAACCAATATACAAATCATCCACGTCTGTAGACGCAGCGACGTCGGTGATGGCTTTTGGTAAGCGAATATCGCTCGGACGCCGCTGCTTGCCGCGCACGCGAGCCGTCAAACCATCCACGCGGGCGGGAGACAAATCCTTGGCAATCAGTTCGCGCACGCGCGATATAAATGTATCGCACTTAGTATCATCGTCTTCGCCATCGGCGGTTTGTAGTAGAGTATCACCAAGCTTTTGTAACAGTTCAATCGCTTCACCCATCTCTGTCGTCGCTAAAATGTCCTCCGCGTTTGGCTCCAATAAAGCGATACACGCGGCAAACAACGGGGCTCTATGCACACACGAGAACACCTCATCCCATAGCTCCATCGTCACTCGCGTGGGAAGCACGTTCACAAACAACGTCAACAACCACTGGCTGCTCATAATCGCCGCGATGATATCATCCGCCGCCAACGCCGCGACGTGCAATCCAACCGCCGGCAAGTGTTCTCGCAACAATTGCGAAAACACGCGCTGATCCAACTTCGCCCCGAGCATGCCCGATGAAAAGTACCCCGGAACGACTTCCTGCACCAGCGTCACGAGGCACCAAAACGCATCCTCCTCATCTGCGCCAGCGAGTAACAAAAACGCCGCAATCGAATGCATCGATTGCACGTACCCCACATCCGGCGCGTGCGACGCGAACGCCAACAACACCCGCCGCAATGCGTTCCACGCCACGCCACCAGGCGTTAAATCCAACTCATCGAACGCGCCGCCCACGCGCGGGAGATCCTTCTCGATCTGCGCGCACACCTCGAGCGCGTGCGTCTCGTCGCTCCGAAGCTCCACCAGCGCGTGGAAGTGCCCAGTGAACTCGCGCCTCGACGTCGACGCACCGCACGCGCGCGGCCACTGCTCGGCGCGCGACGCGCCTTGTGGGGTGTGGCGCCAGCGATCCATCGCTCGCGGCGGCGGCGGCGACGTGTGGCGCCCGTCGGCGCCGCGCGCGGAGGTTCCGCGGAAAAATAGCTTGGTCCGTTTTGAATACGCGACGAGTCATGACCAGGGACCGAGACACTCGCGTGATACACACGCGAGGTCCAGTGCCTGGTTTGCGCGCGCGCGACCGACGTCAAACGCGTCCACGCGCGACGCACGCCGCGCGGTCGTCCGCTCGCACGCGCGACGCGAGTTCGAGGGATTTTTACTGCGCGTGATTTCGCCTCGACGCGGGCGAACGGCGCGTCGCGACGGTGGGTGTCGGCGTGTTCGTGTTCGCATCTTCTCGGACGGTGCGACGCGATCGATTTCGTGATCGATACGAATCGTCAACGAGCGTGTGCATGCGGCGAACGGCGGTGCGCGACGTGCGCACGCCGGTGCTCGCAAAGCTTAATCTTTCGCGCGTCGGCGCGCTGGTGTTTCGATGCACGCCGGATGTGAATGACGGCGCGGCGATGGAGCAATGCAGGCACATCTTGGAAGACGCGGCGAATGATGAATTAATGTCTCTGGCGCGTTCTTTCGCCGCGGTTGTCGAAACTTCGGAGGAGGAAGAGCGCGCGAAACGGACAAAGTTGTTGCGCATCGTGGCGATGAGTAGTAATACGTTTGCGTGTTTGACGGAGAAGCGATTGATCGAGGCGACGAAGACGGTGTTGATGTCGATGCGAAAAGACGCGCGACTGGCGCCGTTGCGAATCGAGGATGTGTCGGATACTTTAGATCATGCGTCAGAGATGGATGTATTAATGAGCATGATGCCTATGATTGTTTTGGGGTCGTTTGCGGAATTGCCAAACTGGCGTATTTTCGGTGAAAATGATACGGGCAAGCGGTACATGGCGGCGAATTTTTGGCCAGCATCACCGGGCGAGATGACGACGGCGTGCGGGGTCGAGATCGAGCGTGGTGTGAATTGCTCGCGAGCACACGCGCGACTTGATCGCGATGTTAACGAGCATGATGATGTTGAGATTTATTTCCCGTCCATCACGGCTGTGGTGATGCGTTTGCAGCGTTTGGAAAGTGTGATCGATGTGATGCGCGAGGTGGACGTGAGCGAGAGCGCTCTTCGCGATTTCATTCGCGGTGGCAAGGTGATTAACATCCAACACACGCCCGTGATGGCGCAAGCGGCGCCTGAAATTGGTGTTGAAGTTGCAATTATTGCTTTTCGTCGTGAGTTGCCTCCGAACAGTGAGTTTCAGTCTATGGAGGAATTTCTTCTCGCGTTTACGTCGCGATTGCAATGTTCCCTTCCGCCCATGAAATCACCTGATGACGCGCTTCTCGCGGATGTATGCTTTCCAGGACACGCAATGCCATATCTCTGGCCCGTGTCGTTACTTCTCAAGAACACGGGAGCTACTGAGCTTACGGCACGCGCGAGTGCGGTGGCAAACGATCAAGTTTTGTCGTTTCTTTGGAACTGCGCGCAGCTTGACATTGCAAACGCCAAGCTGACATTTCAAGTCAAGCGCAGCGCTTTCATGACGAAGGAGATCACCCCAGTAGATGGTTGCTTGATTCCTGAATTTTTCCACAGCGCTTCGGTCGCAAATTCTCTCTGGCCGTCGGTCGGCATGCCGTCGTCGTTCGATACGTGGATTAATCCGTTTGCGAACCCGTTATCGATTGAAGTGTTTTCGCCGCAAGTGCCTCTTCCACCTTCGGTGTTAATGAATTCATCGTCTCTCCCGCCTTATATACCAAATCCGAGTCAGGACACGGTAAATTTGGAGGCTGATTCGATTCTCGAACGGGCCAAAGACTTATCGCCGGCGCGAATCATCGAAACCAAGCGAGTTCGTACGGATGACGAGGACGAAGAAGCCATGCCAGCGCCATTCTTGGGATCTCGCATCACAAAATCAGGTGAAGTTCAAGCGCCAGTGACGCCAGTTCCTCGAACAACGGGCCAACGCATGCCACGCCCAAAKCCAAAGCCAAAGCCGAAGCCTGAAACGTGTTCTACGGAGGCTACGGAGGCGGTGGCGAAAAAGCTTGGCATCGATTCCAAGAATGTCCCAAGACAAATCGTGCTGATGTATGAGCTCATCATGAGTGGAAAAGAGTCAGAAATTAACACCAAAAAAGGGCCAAGGAGCATTCGCGAAGCGGCTATGGCCTTGAAAAAAGTTGATCCCACAGTGACTATTTACGAACACAGTCGATGCCGAAAGAAGGAGGATTTGATCGCCTTGTTCCGCGACAAGTTCAAGTGAGGGCCTCGGCCATTATTGATATGTATGATATGTATGTTAGTGCGACTGCGCCGCGGGTAAAGTTAATATTTGATGAAATGTATTTGAATTAAATCGTGCGAGCATTCTGTTTCTAATCTTTCTACTTGTTTTATGCGATGCCGTCAAATAAAGCTGCAAACTTAGCCATGGTGTCGGCGGAAAGTTCCTTGGACTGGTTTTCGTTAATGTATTTCATTTCTTCGCCAAGCGTTTCGTTTGCGCGTTGCGTTGCTTTGGCGAGCAATTGCTCAACCTCGTCGGCGGTCTTGTTCTTTGTGTAACCCTTTTGAATCGCAAACAAACCAATGGTTTGCTCGGCGAGCGTGGAGACGTCACCTTGTTTTTGCTTCAAGAATCCGCGAATGGCTTCAGATCTCGTGCGCAGCTTGATTTTTTCGTCACCAGCGCAACCGAAAGTACCCATGTCATCCGATTGCATCAAATCGAGACGCAATTGGAGAAAGTTGAGCGAACGGAACGGACCGGCGGCGCCGGGCGCGCCGATGCGACTCACTGAATCCTTGGCGCTAATGATCCAGCCTTCTTGAGGGTCATAAGAGTCTACGAATACCTGACCATCGGTAATTGACATGAATTCTTCAACCATCGGTCGAGATTGCACGAATTTGGACTCGGGAAGCTCTCCTTCGCTCGCAGTTTTTGCGGCGGCGGCGGCAGCTTTAGCCTCGAGAGCCTTGCGCAGCTTTTCTTGAATCGCTGGCGGCATATCTGCAAAACCCGCAATAGAGTCCACGCTACTCGGGAGCACGGCGCCTCCGGCGCCAGCGCCTTCGATACCGCTCTTGAAAGTCTTTTTGTACGCCCCTTTCGGGTGATACATGACGCCCATGAGCGTGATGGATCCGCCCTTGAGCTTGTCGTTCAATCGAGCGATACGCTGCAACGTCATACCAAGGAATCTACGGCGTTCCGCAAGCGAGGCGGAGATTAACATCCCTTCGTATTCTTCCATTTGTTCTTGCGTGCCTTCGGGGACGTTCAATTGAGGCGCCATGCGCGACATGTCCGTCGTAAAGTTCACCAAGCCGGTGAAATCATCGAGCACCAAGAGCACGTCTTGCCCAGTCGCCCGCGCACCTTCGGCAATCGCAAACGCCGTGCACGTCGCCGCATACCGCTCCCCCTCGCTTGCTTTGGTGTTGCAAGTCACAATCGTCGTGTGCGCCATGGCACCATCAGCTTCTAAACGCTTTGTGACTTCGTTCACTCGGGACGCTTGCGCGCCCAACGCCGCGTACACGCATCTCACACCCGTGTTCTTTTGTGCCGCGATTGACGTCAACCCGAGTTCGGACAAACCCGTACCTGGTTCACCGCTCACCAACATACACTGTCCACGGCCGACCGGGGCGAGTAAATCCACGGCTTTAATCCCCGTCACGAGCGGCGTCGTGATGGGCTTTCTATCCTCAACGCTCGGTGGCTCGCGCATAATTCTCGACGAATCCACCGTTCCAGTCACCATCGCCACGTTCGATCCTACAATCTCCCCAAGTGCATCTACAACCTTCCCTAACGTCGATCCCGCGCTCGGTCCGAGCATGAACTCAACCTTACTCGCCTCGCAGCGTTCGCCCGGCGCCACCGCGTTTGCCGCGTCCCGAATAACTTTCCGCCCAGAACTATCCACGTCATACATCAACCCAAACGTCTTCGGCTCGCGGTGACTTAACAACACCGCGCGTGTACCACTTTCAAACGTCAATATCGCCCCAGCCGGGGCGGCGCTGCGCATGCCCTCCAACACGCACACGCCGCCCGCATCCGTCGCCGACAGCGCGCCGCTAAAGTTCAACCGAGCGTCTTCATTCTCGACGTCTTCCACCGTCGGCGACGCCGCGCGCGCGAGCACATCACGTGGCATCGCTCGCCCAACCACGCCTGGCACCGACGACGACGACGACGACGACGCGCGCCGGCGGCGCATGAGCAGCGTCGTCCCACTGGGTCTATCCGCGCCGCCAGCGCATCGCGTCTTCGACGACGATAACGACGCCGCGCGGCGCGCGAACGCGACGGCGGCCGCGCGCGGAGATGCAAACATGAGCGTTTCGACGCGGTGTGCGCGCGTGCGTGGCGGTGCGCGAGCTCGCGGCGTCGCGGTATGAGGCGTGGCGCTGGGCACCGACACAGCGCGACTCGCCTGTCGCTGCCGCCGCCGCCGACGACGACGACGACGACGACGCGCGCGCGATGGCGAAGCGTAAGAAGACCGCGCGCGATGGTGATGGTGGTGGTGCGTCGGCGACGGCGACCGCGGCGGCGGCGGTGACGAACGCGGGTGGATCCAATTGGGCGGCGCTCAAGGCAAAGATTGGCGCTGGAACGACGCCGATAGCGAAGAAACGCGCGGCGGAGAAGCGCGCGATGGAGGATGTGACGACGATGGATGGGCGTGCGGGTGATTACGACGAGGCGGCGGCGAAGAAGCCGCGGGTGACGGGGAAGAATAGGTCGGTGACGCGCGTGTTGGCGCTCGATTGCGAAATGGTCGGCGTGGGAACGGATGGGAAACGATCGATATTAGCGCGTGCGTCTGTGGTGAATGAGGATGGACACGTGATATTAGATACATTTGTGTTGCCTACGGAGCGTGTGGTGGATTATAGGACGGCGGTGTCGGGGGTGCGGCCAAAGGATTTATTGAGCGCGAATGGCGCCAAGAGCTTTCAGAAGGTTCAAGCGCAACTAAGTGAACTATTCAATGGGAGAATACTCGTCGGGCATTCGCTCAAGAATGATATGAAAGTTTTGATGCTGGATCATCCGAAGAAAGATACGCGGGATACGAGTTTGTATCATCCGTTGACGCGCCCGTTGCGCTCGGATGAACGCTGCGTGCCCGGAGCTCCGCGCGGACGAGGTTGCCGCGCCTTGCGCGATCTCGTCGCCCAGCATCTCGGATTAGTCATTCAAAAAGGCGAACACTCGTCGGTAGATGACGCCCGCGCGGCGTTGTTGCTCTATCAAAAGTTTCAGCGCAAGTGGGAAAATTCTTTGCGCGGCAAAGAGAAAAAGTCATCAAAGTGAAACCTTAGACGGCTCACCGTATCATGTAGCGATGTTATTATTAGTCACATTAGTCACATCACGAGCCGAACCGCGGCAGTGGACATGACATGTATGTTTCAATCGATCGCACTCGCGCGCGCGGCGTCGCAGCGGCTACGTCGCGCGCTGACGTCGCGTAAGTGCCGTGCCCACTTTCGCTCGCGGGAGCTCAGATTCACTCGACATTCGCGACGTTCGTCACTTCCCGACGCATCAAACGCGAAACGACCGCGTGCACACGCTTCAGACGCGCAGACGATGACGATGGTGGTAGCGTCGAACATGGACGTCGACGCCTCCCCCGCGGGTCTTCGCGCGTATTACAAGGCGAAGATTGAATCCATGGAGGTGGCGTTGAGTCAAAAGACGCAAAACTTGCGTCGCTTAGAAGCGCAGCGGAACGAGTTGAATGGGAAAGGTGCGCGCGTAGTTAGGATGCGCGTGATTCGTGTGTCGTGGCGCGCGCGGATGACGGTGATGGCGGCGTGAGGGGTGAATCGTGCGGGGCAGATCGCGACGCGAAGACTTGACTGTTCAAAGAGACTGACCAAGTCGCGTTTTCGTCTTTCAACGCACAGTTCGCTCGTTACGCGAGGAGTTACACATGTTGCAGGAACCTGGATCTTACGTCGGTGAGGTTGTCAAGGTGATGGGTAAGAAAAAAGTGTTGGTCAAGGTGCGATTTTGTAGATGTGACGTTGATCGCGCGAGTACGCCGCCGTACGAGACGGGGACGAGACACTGACGTCGCGCGCGTGAGCCGTTTTTTCCATCATACAGGTGCACCCTGAAGGTAAATACGTGTGCGATATGGATAAAAAGATTGATGTTACGAAACTTACCGCCGGCACGCGCGTGGCGTTGAGAAATGATTCCTATACGTTACACGTGGTGTTGCCTTCGAACATCGACCCGCTCGTGTCGCTGATGAAGGTTGAAAAGGTTCCAGACTCTACGTTTGACATGATTGGTGGTTTGGATCAACAAGTGAAGGAGATTAAAGAAGTTGTTGAATTACCAATCAAGCATCCCGAATTGTTCGATGCGCTTGGGATTGCGCAACCGAAAGGTGTCATTTTGTACGGGCCGCCCGGCACGGGGAAGACGCTCTTGGCGCGCGCCGTGGCGCACCACACCGACTGCTGTTTCATTCGCGTCTCTGGGTCGGAATTAGTTCAAAAGTACATAGGTGAAGGCGCCCGTATGGTTCGTGAATTATTCGTCATGGCTCGTGAGCACGCGCCGAGTATTCTCTTCATGGATGAAGTCGATTCCATCGGGAGCGCGCGAGACTCTGGCGGCGGAGGCGGGGGCGACTCTGAGGTGCAACGTACGATGCTTGAATTACTCAACCAACTCGACGGTTTCGAGGCGACGAATAAAATCAAGGTCATCATGGCCACGAATAGATTGGACATTCTCGATCAGGCACTGTTACGCCCCGGTCGTATCGATCGTAAAATCGAATTCCCCAATCCCTCGGAGGACAGCCGCGTGGACATTCTCAAAATTCATAGCCGAAAGATGAACCTCGTGCGTGGGATTGACCTCAAGAAAATTGCCAGCAAGATGGGCGGCGCGTCCGGGGCTGAGTCCAAGGCGGTGTGTACCGAAGCTGGGATGTTTGCTTTACGTGAACGACGCGTGCACGTGACGCAGGAGGATTTCGAAATGGCCGTGTCCAAGGTGATGCAAAAGGATTCCGAAAAGAACATTTCGGTGAAGAAGCTCTTCTCGTAATAAAATTAGTTAAAGACACGTGTGTAATGGAGAATTTAGTACCGATAAAATTTCAAACTCTATTCGATCGACGTTTGGTACGCAGACCAACCAGCGGCGCGGTATTCTTTAGCCGCTGCCGCGGGGTCAGCCGCCTTGTAAATGCCGCGACCGACGATGATGACGTCGCTGCCGTTTTCAACGATGACGTTGTGCGGGGTGTTGTACTGTTGGCCCATGGCATCGCCACCGACTTGGAGTTGTACGCCCGGGGTCATGTTAATCAAACCCTTACTCCACTCCGCCTTCCACGCCTTGGGGTTGGTGGAAATGAAACCCATGACAAAGTCTGGGTGTTGCGCCGCCATGCCAATCGCGGCGTCGGTGTATTCACCCTTGGCCATCGTGCCCTTGGAGCTCATTTCAGCGAGCAAGAGCAAACCGCGGCCCTTGGGGAGGCCGACAGATTTCAAACCATCGATGATGCCACTCCCCGGGACGATGTGCGCGTTAGTGATGTGACTCCAGTCTGCAATCTTGTGCACGCCGCTTCCGTATTGACCGACGACGGTGTTGCCAATGTCTGCAAACTTGCGATCTTCGAAAATCAAAAAGTTGTGCTTCTCCGCAATAGCCATGAGCTGTTCACCAAAAGTATCGGTGAAATCAGGGTAGAGATCGCAATGCGTCTTGAGCATGCAAATCTCCGGTCCAAGAATTTCAGCCATCTCTAACAATTCCTTCGCCGTGTCGACGTCGGCGGCGACGCACAAGTTGGTCTTCTTGGACTCCATCAACGCAAACAATTGCTTGGCGCACGCGTTATCGGTGAGCGCAGAGCGCTCGGTGTACGTCATACGTTTCGGCTTGGCAGCTTCGGCACCAGCTGCGGGCATCGTTTGGTTCGCCGCCACAAAATCCTTCACCTTTTGCACGAGCTCGGCACTGTCAAATGAAAAACAAGACGCGCGTCAGTATGCGCGTCGACACTCGCGAGAAAGATTTCGGTGCATATCCACCTCACCACTCCATTGGCTGGATTGGCGAGGGAAAGGGTTGCGGAGCTACCGTCTGTTTAATATTGCGTGCGTGAACAATTCGATATCGCGTAGATTTCGCGACACCGAGAAGACTATAAGCACGCCCTCGGGCGACGATTTCAAAAGAAAAACGCTCTCTCATTTTACGTACCTCATTTTACCTTCAGCCTCCAACGTCTTCAACACACGCGTCAACGGAAGGACGGCATGGAGACGCAAATTATTCGACGCCAATCGCGCCTCACCACCTTGTTCGCGATCGATGAGTACGACGACATCCTTCACCTTCAACCCGACGCTCTCCAACGGTTCCACCGTCTCCATGACGGATGCCCCCGAAGTCACCAAATCCTCAACGCACAAGCACGTTTGCCCTTCTTCAAACGCACCTTCAATTTGCTTCTTCGTCCCATACGCCTTCACTTCCTTACGTCGCATCAACATTGGAATATTATGCGCCAAAGACATGCACGTCGCGATCGGCAACGCCGTATACGGCACCCCGCACATGTTATCAAACGTCGCCCCGTTCGCCGCGAGCACATCCCACATGCACTCCGCAACCGACGTCAATACATCCGGATACGACACAATCACACGCAAATCAATATAAATCGGCGACATGATCCCAGACTTCAACTTAAACTCACCGAATTTCACGGCTTCAATCTCGTGCAAACGCAAGATGAGGGCTGCGCACAAATTCAAAACCAATCGAAAAACACATCGCTCAGTCACGCGTCACGTCGCCAATCCGCGCGCGAATGCGCCGCACCGCGCCATGTCCGCACGCCACGTGGACACCGCGCACACGGCGCGCGCAAACACCGCGACGCACGCGAACCGCGACGCAAAAAACACCAAACGCGCGCCGTCGTTCAGCCGTCAGTTTTTTGAGCGACATCGCCAGCGGCACGCACCATCGATGCGCGCATCCATGCCAGCCATGATGACTTGGGTGATGCGCGAGGGTGGAAGTAGAAATACGATGCGACGCGCGCGTGGGACGACCGACGACGCGACGCGCGATGGCGCTGAAGCACCGGCGCCGGGCGTGCGCCGTCCACGAGTATCACATTCAAAACGGACAAAGTAGGGTTTGGGTAGGGTTTTGCGACAGGGTGACGATTGACCCGTGACGCGCCTGCGCAAGACCTCCCACACCCTCGCACGCGAACAATGTCCAGCGCGTTATTCGCCACCGAAAGCGTTTCCGCCCTTCGCGGCGCCGCCACCGCTCGCCACACGGTACGTATAACGCGACTCGACGCGACGACGCGCGCGCGCATCGGCATCGTTCGCGACGCGACTCGCATGGGGTTTCAGGGTTTTTACGACGACCCCAATTTCCGTGGATTCCACGGTCGACGCACGCGATGCACGCGACGACACGCGGTGGACTGACGGGAAATATTTCGTTGTTTTCGTACGCGCAGGCGAAACCGACGCGCGCGATGTCGGTGCGAGCACAAGCGGTACGTTTATGCGATGCGGATGACGACGACGCGGGGTGGTGGGAGACCCTCGAGTGCGCGCGAGAGAGAGGGGTGACGCGCACGCGACGCGCGCGATGACGCGGTGGCGATGGTGGCGTGGTGGGATTTTTCGTGTCGCGCGCGGTGTGCGTCGCGGATGCGCACGCGGCGGCGATGGTGGCGTGCTAGGCGCGAGCGAGCTGTCGCCCGAGGATGGCGTGGCGTGTAGACCCTACGCGCGGGGCGCGATGTCGGATGGATTTGAGCGCGACACTAACCGCGTTTGTGATTGTTTTTTATCTATATGTACAGGCGCCGGTTGCGGCCCAAAAGATTCGCATCCGCCTTCGCTCTTTTGAGACGAACCACATGCAAAGCGCGTGCGATAAGATTATCGCCGCCGCCGCCGCCACGGAGGCGCGCATCTCTGGCCCGGTGCCGTTGCCGACGAAGCGTCGCATTTATTGCGTGTTGCGTTCGCCGCACGTGAACAAGGACAGCCGGGAACACTTTGAGACGCGTACGCACCACCGTTTGATTGACGTGCACCAGCCCACGGCGCAGACGATTGATGCGCTCATGGCGCTCGAGCTTCCGTCTGGCGTGGATGTGGAAATCAAGCTTTAAGAGAGTTGCCGATTTGTTGTGTCCTTATGCGAGCGCATGCATTATTTGATTTCATTTAGAGGGAGAGACGTACAAAAAACGATTAGATGAGTCCGCCGCGCGATGGCGTGCTTGTAATTAACAGATTAGTCTGCATACACGTAAATAATGTTACACTTCTCAAGTACACGGAGGCGCGAGGGGACTCGCTCGTGACGCTAGGCACGCATGTCGTCGTCGTCGAATTCACCCTCAAATTCACCACTAAAACCAATATCTTCTTGCGCATGCGCGGCGTTGGCGTGCATGGACGACGCGCCTGGTGTTTTGGCCGCGTCGACAATGGCACGAATATCTTCAATCGTCATCATATCCGACTCATCCACGTCGACGTCGACGTTGAGCAATTCGAGCGGCAAGTTTGTGGTGAACCACGGATGGGATTGTATCCCAGACACATCGATGCGCTTCGCAGCGTCGACGACGAAAATGCGACGAATTAAATCTTTAACTCCGTCGCTGAGCTCGACGTTCGATGGGAACTTGTAATCGCACGCGAAAATCTTTGTAATCGTACTCCGAAAGTTTCTCGGATCTGACTTATCTTCGAATGGGTACTTGCCGACGAGCATGACGTACAACGTCACCCCGCACGACCACACGTCCGCAGTCTTACCATCATACACCTGACGCTTGAGCACTTCAGGCGCGATGTACGCCGGCGTTCCTACCGTGGATTTCGGGTCGCTATCAATCTCACTGTGCTTGCTATAACCAAAGTCGCAAATTTTCAATCGCGGCACGGCGCCTCCGTCCAACAGCGTATTCTCAAGCTTCAAATCTCGGTGTGCCACGCCCTTGGCGTGACAATACGCCACACCAGATATTAATTGCTGAAAAAAATACCTCGCCTCGTCCTCACTAAACTTTCCTTTGGACGCAATGCGATTAAATAACTCCCCGCCCGCCGCGTACTCCATTACAATCGCCAAGTGCGTCGGCGTCAACATCACCTCTATAAACCTCACAATATTCGGATGCGTCAACAATCGATGATTCACCAACTCCCGCTTCACATTATCATCAATCTTTTCCCCTCGTTCAAGATACTTGATCGCCACCAGCGCGCCCGTGCGCGTGCTTTGCATTAATTTCGCCGTCCCAAAATTCCCCACGCCTAAAACCTTCGCCCCTGTCGCGCCTTCAGGCGCGCGATACCGCCCATCGTGCTCGTCATCCACCGCGCATGACATGGCACCGCGAAATCACCGCGCGCGCGATCTTGGCGCGCGCGCGACGCCGCGAAATCACCACTGTGCGCGTGGGTATATCCCGTCCCGAGGCGAGAAATTTCCTCTCTGTCTTTCGGGGACTCAGAGGGACTCGACGACCAATCATGACCAGGAAAGCTTACAAAAGTCAAAACTTGTCCCGAGCTGCTGATCCGCCGCACTTTTACGACGCACGTCACGCCGCCCGCGCGCACGTCCGCACGCACGACACGCACACGCACACACGCACGACACGCAACGCGTTTCGCGCACACGTTTCGCGCATTCCGCACCTCGCCGACGTTCGACGCTCGACGACACACCACACGCCCCATCGATTTAGGGGAAAGAGATCTTAATTTTCTCAATTCCCACCGTCAGTCGCGCGTACGAGACTGTGAGGTTTTGTGAGTGAATACAAGAAACGTATTGGAAAGAAGAGTATTGAAGACACGATGTCGGAGCCAGCGAAGATGAAGGTGGCGGAACTTAAGGATGCGCTCAAGGCGCGCGGGTTGGACACGACTGGGTTGAAGGCGGCGCTCGTGGCGCGTTTGGAGGAGGCGATGGCGAATGATGATGGTGCCGCAGAGGAGGATAACGATGACGCTGCTGAAGAGGAAGAAGAAGAAGCGGAAGAAGAAGCGGCGGCACCGGCGGCGAAGGATGATACGAAGGATATGAAGGCTAAGGCTGAGGAGATGGCGGCTAAAGCGATGGCGGAGCATGCGGCGGCGGAAAAGAAGCGCGAACGATCGCCGGATGGTGATGACGCTGAGCCCGAGGCGCAGCGCGCCAAGAGTGATGGTCATGTTGGCGCTGAAGGCCCGAAATCGGTGGATAGCGCGAATACCCCGAGTGGTCAAAAGCTCGCGACGTACGAGCTTCCGGATGGGCAAATTCGCAAGGATGTGCCAACGCAGTCCAACGAGGGACGCATCATCGGTCGCGGCGGGTCAAATATTCGTGAGTTGCAAGATCGTTTCCGTTGCAGAATCACTATGAACCGACCGGCACATTTGGCGGAGGTTGTTGGTCAGCTTGAAAACGTCAACGCGTGCTGCGACGAGATTACGCGCATCGTTGAAGAGGGCAACGTCCGTGAGGCGGCGGAAAAAGCCGGCTTACCCATCCCTGGTATTTCCGATCGCCCTGGTTTCGGCGGCGGCGCTCGCCCTGGATTTGGTGGTGGCATGGGCATGGGCGGTGGCGGCGGCGGCTTCAGCGGTCACATGGAGAAGGTGCCATGCGAAGGTCAAGAGGGTCGCATCATCGGTCGCGGTGGTGAAAACATTCGTCGTGTCGAGTCCCAAACCGGCACTCGCGTCAAGATGAATCGCGTTGATAACATTGCTGAGGTATACGGCACCCCACAACAGTGCGCTGAAGCGGTGCGAATGATCCAAGAGTACATTCACACCGCGCCGAGCCGTCAAGGCGGCGGCGGCGGCTACCAGCAGCAAGGCGGCTTCGGTGGCGGCTACCAACAGCAAGGCGGCTTCGGCGGCGGCTACCAGCAACAAGGTGGCTACGGTGGTGGCTACCAGCAGCAAGGCGGCTATGGCCAACAGCAAGCGTACGGGCAGCAACAAGGCTACGGGCAACAACAAGGTTACGCCGCGGCTCCGGCTGGAGGCGCGCCTCTTCCTCACGGTTGGGAAGAAGTCAACCCGGGCAATGGCGGACCCGTCTACTACTGGAACACGGTGACCAACGTGACGCAATATGAGCGCCCGAATTAGACATAAAAGATGGTTCGCAAAGGCAGGTTACATTTCTCTTCGCGGGGATTGAATCACAAAGGGAACTTATCTCACAAATTCAGCTACTCTTCTACAAAGTCATTCCACGCGACGTCGTCGTCGTCGAGCGAGCGAGCGAGCGTGCGAGCGCGATCGATTGATTTTCGTCATCGTCGTCGGCGTCGTCGTTCAGACACAAATCATCACGGTTAATAAACACAACTTTTTCTCGTACGTAACCTTTGCAGCTACTCGTCATCGAGAGTGACTAAAAATTCGCGCGGCATAATGGTGCCGTTACGACCTCTAAATTTACCTAAAATCCCTGGAGCACCCGCAATGACTTCTTTCATGTCTCCGCCTTTTTTGTCGTCAACCTCGACCCAAAACGCGCCCTCGACCAAACGTTTCGGACTCCACTCAAAACCGGATTGCTCACCAACCAAAGCCGCCGCGCGCGCGATTTCTTCTCTACTCGGTCTATCTCGTTCACCCTGTTTACGTTTCGTAGCGCTCAACACGACATTTACCGGCGACTCCATCACCGGGAACGAGCACACCGGCCCGATGACGCGCGCCAACGTCCTCGCAAACGTAGCTACAGCGTCGCGCGCGGGACTTCCGCGCACGCCGTTAAACATATTCAGCACCAAGCTTCCACCATCCGTGAGTGCTTCTGCGCACGCGCGTAAGAAATCATCTTCAATTAAGTGTGCAGGAATCTCGCCGTCGCCGTCAAACGCATCCATGAAGATCACATCAAGCGATTTCGGCGCGCACGTCCTCATCATCGTCGCGCAATCCGCCAAAACCACTCGTAATCGACCATCGCCGCGACTATCATCATCACTGAACGCGCGAACGACATCCATATCTAATCCATGATGCTCTCGAACGATATCGATGATCATCGGATCGATCTCCACCACGCAAACATCGCACATTGGAAATTTCCTCTGCGCAAACGCCGGAGCGGCGCCCGCGCCCAAACCGATATACAATAACCGTCCACCCTCGCGCACGAGATCTATGCCGCGCCACGACGACAACCCGATCGACACCGCCGTCATCACGCGCAAATATTCATACGGAAGCGCGCCATCATCAGCGCGCACGCCGCGCGCGTCCCCATCCTCGTCCACGACGTAGCTCAAGCCTTGCTCGACGTCGTTAAACCGCAACGACCGAAACGGCCCAAACGCCGCGATGCGCACGTCGCCGTTCACCGCCGACGTCGCGCGAAACACCGTTCGTTCATCCTCCGGCGGCCAGTCGAGATAGGCGCGCTCGCTCCGTCGCGCATCGTCGCGCTCCGCCGCCGCGGCGAGGCGCTGCTCCAGCGCATCAAACACATTCGCGCGCGCGACGCCACCGCGCGCGCGACGATGCGCGACGGAGCATTTCTGCCCAACCGCGCGCGCCGCGAAAGGTTTCGCGCGCGCGAACAGCGCGCCGCGCGGGGCGAGCGCGCGCAGCGAGAGGAGCATGCGGCGCGGTCTGCGGGGCGAGCACCCAGCGTGCCTTCACACATCGATGCGCATCGCGGCGAGCGTGCGGCGCGTCTATCCACGAATCGCGCCGATGAGGCGCGCGACGACGATGGCGTCGAGCGCGGAACCGGTCAAGTCCAACGCGGCGGCGTTTAGACAGCCGAACGGGGGGACGGATTGGGAATCGATGTGGAGCGCGGGCTCGACGGGGTTCGACTGTAAGCGCACCGAGCCCGCGCTGCAACGCGCCCTGGACGCGGGCGAGGTGGCGATTGGGCGAGGAAAATGTTTGGTGCCAGGGTGTGGCAGGGGTTATGCGCTCGCGAGCTTGGCGAGAGGTGGGTTTCGGGACGTCGTGGGACTGGAGATTAGCGAAACGGCGCGCGCCGCGGCGGAGGCGCACTTGCGAGCGAATGAAACCGACGTGCCTGGTGATGCTACGATACGTATCGTTGTGGAAGATTTCTTCGCGCATGCGCCAGAGGTGAAGTATGATTTTGTGTATGATTGTACGTTTCTGTGCGCCATCGAGCCGAGCCGTCGCGGCGAGTGGGCGAAAACGATGTCGAGGTGCATCAAGCCCAATGGAACGATTACATCTCTGGTGTTTCCATGTGGAGACTTTGAGGGTGGTCCGCCCTATGCGTTGTCGCCAGCGCTTGTGAAGGACTTGCTCGTGACGCATGGGTTTGAGGAGGTATCGTTGGAGGAGGTAGAAGAGAAAGATTGGGCGAGAGGCCGCATGGAGTATTTTTACACGTTTCGTCGCTCCGCGGCGTGAGCGCATGGGAGTTAATACGTAGATATGTACTGCATTCGTTGTTTTCGCATGCCGGACGTAGAGTTGAATATCTATATATGGTTTGTTGCTTGTTGCTTGATTAACGTAGACGTAGCCGAGACGAGGCGCAAGCAATCCAGGGTGTCATTTCAAGACTCGCACTACCGCTCCCAAACCATGTCGCCCTCCGTCTTTGCCTCGCAATCGAAACGCCACACTCTTGTTACTGTTTTCTGTCTCGTGCTCGCCATCATACCCGTCGACGCTGTCATTTACTACGGTACTATGCTCCGCAACAATTCCAATGTTGGATTTGACTCTTTGCACAGGTGCAGCAGTCGGACCGTACGGAACTACCGTCGCCGGTGCCGCCGTGGTTCGTCCCGGACGACGTGGATTTCGATACTACGGCCGCAAGCTTTTAGGTCAAGAAGAGAAACAAGCGAAATGCGAAACAATGTTGGACGTACGTATACATGTATACCGTATACACGCCGCCGCTCGGAATTCGCTGTCTGTCTAGTTGAACACTAATTTGCGTCGTATGGTTCGCACGCGCAGGTGATTGAATCTCGATCGATGCTTTCTGATCTTGCACTCGCGATTCGAGATTTACCCCGAATTCGAGAAGCGTTGAACAATTCAACGGCCACGGATACCTTTTTCGCGCCCAGCAACGCCGCTATCAAATCTCTCGTCGAATGGGGCGGATACGATTCCATCAAAGAGGGACTGAAAGAGTTCTTTTCTACCAAGGAAATCAAAGGATTGATCATTGCGTATCACGCAATTCCCAATCAAAAGCTGCTATACGGGCAATTGAATGCGATGAATGGGAAATTTCTCCAAACGGCGTTGTCGCGCGTTCTTGACTCGCCTGGAAGCCTCGAAGTAAGCTCATACGAAGGTAACATCTACATCAAAGGCTATGGCTCTGAAGCCAAGATTGTAGCTGCTGATATTCCCGCGTGTGGCTCCGTCGTGCACGTCATTGATGGCGTCTTACTTCCTGTTGATGGCGACGGCGAGCTGAGTGAAGAACAAAAGAATCGCATCGAACGCGCGCGCACAGCGCTCGACAAAGGTGGCGAAGACGACGATGAATACGCACCAGCGCCGTCGCCTAATGACGCTGAAGCACCAGCGCCTGCGCCTTCTGACGACAAGTTGCTCGAAGATATTGAAGACGAAATCGAAGACATCAAAACCGATGGCGGCGTCGAAATCGATGACAACATGTACAGTGACGACGACTCATTCGCCAGCGCGCCAGCGCCAGCGCCAGCGCCAGCGCCTTTGGCGTACCCTTAAGCACCAGTCACTGCTCTAGTGCTTCCAAGACCATGACCTCTGATACACGCATTCAAGACGCTACGCGGCGAATGTAATGTCCATGCAAGTTGCGATTTACAAAAGTCTTTGCATAACAATACGATTTGTTCTACTGTCAGCTACCAAAAACCTCTAAACCCTAAATAGCGAATTTAATGGGGAATCGACTTTTCTTTCGTCGCCTGAGCGCCGCGACGCCGCGGACGTGGCGTCGCGGCGTCCGTCTGACGTGTCCGGATCCGCGGCACCCGCGGTTTACGACTCATGCCGGCCCTAGGGTCGTCCAGAGACGCGTGTATGACCGTTGCAAAATTCCCCAAAACTGAGCACGTTTTTTGAAAACTCATCATCATGCGCGACGAACACCGGCGCCGCAGACGCACCCAGCGACCCACCGCGACCAAGTAAGTTGTTCGTAAACATGTTTTGTACGTTTCTAAACCGTTTGCGTGTAGTATGACGCCGCCCGTGCTTGATGCTGACGACGCAGCACAATTTGAATCTGACGTGTTGCGCGTGGTGTGTGAACTTGAACTTAACCACCGTCTACGTGCGCGTAAGGACAAGTTCGGCGTGAAATTAAGCATTAGAAAGCTCTGAACGAGTACAGTGAGTCATGTTTTAGGCATTGGCGACGATTAAGCTCGCGAAAGACGCCGAAAAACACGACGCCGAAAAACAACACACTGCGAAGCTATTGCGCAAGAAGAGTGAAGAGATGGAAGCCGAGTATCGCGCCACGAAGACGGCAAAAGAGGAATGCCTGCGCGAAAATATTGGTCAATTTATCAAGAAGTTCACGATACAGGAGATGTATCATATTCTGAAGCACCGTACGGTGGACTTAGTCAGCACCGCTCCAGCTCAAGTGCTGACGCATTTGTTGTGAGAGCACTTGCCCGAGTTCTACGACGCCCAATGGGCTTGCATGGCGCGGCGTACGCGCGCAACACGCTCGAACGAAGACGAGGACGCGTATTCCTCCGAATCCGACGCCTCCGAATCCGATGCCGACGCCGTAGACGACGTTGAGGATGACGACGCCGAGGACACACCTGTTGAAAGAATCGTCGACGATTTCCCCCTCAACTGCTCGACGTGTCACTGGAAAGGGGCGCGCGTGCGTTGCAAGGAGTGGTACAGTCAAGGTCGACGACGTATTGGCCCGAAGGAATGGTCTAGAGAGCCCATTCGGCCACCCACGAGCGTGAATGAATGAAGCATGGAGAGGGTGTGTCAACGCGTTGAACAACAATGTTTTAAAATTTTGGGGAAAATGCACCGCATCTAGTACGCGACGATAACGCGTCGAAACGCTTTAAAAACAACAAAGAAGAGTGTAAAAATAAGTTTTATCGTATTTCTAATCGTTTCAGAGTCGTCGTCGTCGATCTCGCGTCACGGCGTCGAGTTTCCCCAAAATATCAATGTTTTTGGTAGCTGACAGTAAAGAAGCTATATTACGGAGGTGGAGGCGGCGGTGGGACATTGGTGTACCCCATTGGAATCGCCCCAGCGCGTGGCGGCGGTGGTGGCACGCCGAATCTCACCCCGCCCGCCGGCGGCGGTGGCGGCGCCCAGCCCATCACCGGCGGCTCGCCCGCCGGTGGCGGCGGCGGTACCTCTTCGTCGTCCTCGTCAACCCCACCCGGCGGTTTCGGCGGCACATCATCCGAAGTCCAAGGCTCGATGGCAAATTCAATCGTATCCCCGCCTTTTGCGCTCGCGGGAATGACGAACCGAACGATAGGACCGTTTGGAAAAATCTGAACCCGCGCTTCTCGTCCGACGTCGACGTCCCGCGGCACGGTAAACTTTGCGTACCGCCTCCCATCGTGTTTCTTCAAATCTAAATCGCACGGATCCCCGGGTGGGGCATCAGGAATCCCCGTAATCGTCTGTCCTTTCGCCGCGGCGCCGACTGTGGCGGCGGCGCTGCTCGTCGTCGTCGTCCCAGCCGTTGTCGACGCGCTTCCGCCGCTCGACGCCCGCGCGCTCTTCAACGCTAAACCACTCGTCTTCAACACCCCAACCCCGCGCGCGCGCCCGACAGCGATCGGTACAGACTTCAACCCACCACTCGTCGCACCCGTGGCGCCGTTCGCACCCGTCGTCACCAATGTTTTCTTCCCGCTCTGCTTTTTCTTCGCATTCGCCTCCGATTCCACCAACTCTGCAAAGTACGCGTCGCGCTTCTTACGCAAATCGTCCCCCATCGCGTGCGCGATGACGTACGATGCGGTCTACGTCGTCGTCTCGCCTCGCGCGTACGTCGCGCGGCGTGCGTCGCGCTGTGCCGCGCGGAGCTGCGAAGTTGGTCACCCGTTTATTTAAAGTGCCAGCGTGTGATCTTGCGCCGCGCACGCCACTTTGCCCCGCGCGACAGCCGCACGCGCGACGACCCATCGCGCACACATAGGCGTGCATCGCGTCTGTGCGTGCGTTTCGATCGAGCGCTGCGCGACGAGGCGTGGGCGTTGGGATAAAGCGACGCATTTCGTGTGGTGTTTGACGTCGTCATCCGATCGTGAACCATGCGGACTGGCGCGCGATGGAGCGCGCGCGCGCGCGCATGGGCGATGGTGTGCGTGGTGGCGATGTTTATGATTGGGGTGTACGCCGATTGCGACGCGGGATGCGCGCCGATGAAGGAGATTGAGAAGATCGAGAAGGAGAAGGCGAAATTGGAGCGCGCGTCTGAAACGTTGCGAGCGCAAGGCGAAACGTTGCGCAAGGAGGTATCGGATGCGGCGGAGAAGGTGAAGAAGATGAATGCAGAGGCGGCTGAAGTGCGTGAAGCGAACTCGAAGCGCGTGAAGGAGCTTGAGCACGCGGAGGCGGAGGCGCGCGCGGAGGCAAAGCGAAACGCCGAGGCGGTGCGCGCTTTGGAAAAGAAGATTGCATCCGCTCAGGAAGAATTAGAATTGACCAAGGCGAGTGAATCCACGCGCTTGAGTATGTGCGAAAGCCGTGCGAGCGCGGCGGAAGAGGCTTGGGTACCGGTGTGGTTGCAACGCCGCGCGGAGCCGGTGACGGATGCGTCGACGCAAGTGCTGGAATTTGGCAAGGCCAAGAGTGCCGAAATTGTGGATTTCAGCAAGCAAAAGACCGCACAAGTCGTGAACTTTGGCAAGGAATACATTCCCAAGGTGGTCAACGCTGGTAAGAAGCAAACTGCCAAGGTAATCAGCATCGGCAAGGAGCAAACTGCCAAGGTAATCAGCGTCGGCAAGGAGCACACCACCAAAGTGTTAAACGCGGGTAAAGGCGCGGTAGACGTTGCCGTAAATAAAATGGCCGCGCTGAAAGAGCTTAAAGATGATTTGAAGCAAGCACGATTGATTCACGAAAAGCGTACGGGCAAAAAGAAGAACGACAAGCAGCTTCCAAAGAAATTCACGACGCGTCAAGCTGTGCGCGCGTTTGACTTGGCGGATGAATTTTCTTCCCTTATGAGCAGCATCATGGCGAAATTCTCTCTTACGCCCATCAAAGATCGAATTTTTAGTGGATGCACGCGCATCTACGCGGCGCTACAAAAGTCTTACCGCGAGCGTTTCATTCCTTTCACTGAGGATGTTCGCTCAGGCACAGCGAAGCACGTAGGCGTTCCAATTGCTGGATACATTATCGCAGGCGTTGCGAGCATCCCTGCCGAAACCGCATCCAAGCTTCCTTTCAGCATCCCAAAGTTCACGATTGACGCTCTTTCTGTGCGCATTGCGGACTTTATCTGGGTCGTCATCCTTTCATACATCGCTATGAAGATTCTCAAGGACATTTTCATCATTCCGTCAAACGAATTTGTTTCGACGTATCAAATCATGAAAGTTCCCGAGGAGGAAGGCGTAGATGTCGTCGTCCACCTTCCGAACGTACACAGCATAGATGAGGTGCAATTCAGCTTTGACCCCACATGGAACCAGTTGACGATTGATTGTGACGAAGCCGGTCACAGTGAGTTCATCACCGTGCCCAAGTGCAAGACGGGCATCAAGAGATGGGCACAACCTGAGCCAAAGTTCTTGGATGGTGAAGAAATTCTTCTCGTTGAACTTAGACCTGTCAATTTAGCGCGTTCTTTGTCGCGCAAAGAAGCACCCAGCGACGTGCCATTTACGCCTTTCGCAGCCGTGCCCAAGCGCGCCGACGCTGTCGCACCAGCGAAGAAGGCCGCCGCGCCAGTCAAAAAAGTGAGCGCACGTGCCTCGCGTACGCGCACCCGCGCATGAGTAGACACACATAATCACATTAATTCCACAACATTCCATATCCTCAAGAATGCAGCTACTGGTATTGATATTTCATCTCTATCTCTATCTATGTTTTCCTACGGACTTTGTTTCGTGCGCAATTTGACTCTCTATGAGTTTTTTCACACTCGGCGCCTCTTTCGCTAAAAACGAGCCATCCTTTGCCCCTGCGTGCACCTTCATGACCTTTTTCACTACTTTGCTCTCCACCACGTCCGCAACATCAGACGTCGTGAGTCCCTGGGCGATGAGAAATGCGAAATGCTCGCGCGTAAATTCTACAACGGCCGCTCTCGCACTCGGCGGCGCCTCAACTGCCTTTAATGACACTGGAAGAGCAGTGACGTTGTCGTCAAAAGTCAAAGGCGCGATAGATGCCATATTTTTCACATTCTGTCCATCAATGATTGGCGATTTGATCTCTACGAACGGTTCTAATAAAACCTCACTCGCGAGCGGCGACAACGGAGCCTCGTCGTGTGTTGACTCGTCTTCATCCGCAATCACTGGATCGAGCCATCGCGAATGTGCGTCACCTTTACGCCGCTTACACGCATGCACAAAAAATACTAGGGCATCTCCGCGCACCGTTCGTGCGTCGACCAAATCAATTAAATCTGCGGCGTTGCTTTGATAGTCTTGAGCCAATGCGCCTGGCGGAGGCTTTGGCGACGTTCCTCCGCGTAACAGTAATTGTGCCGATAAATTCCTATACGTCACCTTGCTCGTCGCTTTCACGTGAATCTTTATTTCTTCGTCCACGGCGTCTTTGACTGCGCTTCGACACGCGTCTATATTCGCGTGAATCCACGTCTCTAGAATGTCTTTGTGCGCGCCGACGCCCGCAGCTTCGCGTAGCTTTTTCGCGGCTAACGTGTTTAAAAACTTCTGACGCACCGCCTTTGGCACTTTTGCCGGTGCTGATAGCGAGAACGCCTGCTCAATGATCGGTTGATCTGTCTTAAGCTTGAGCAAGAGCTTTGCATCGGCTTTGGCGAGCGCTTCGGGGTCGATGCTCCGCGGTTTGACTGGCGCCAAGCTCATCGAGGATGGCGCGTCAGCGACGACCGGACGCGATCTCGGTGGCACAGGTCGATCACCGCGCGGTCTAAACGGTGCATTGATGCGTTCGGAGCGTTCTTCTAACGGTACAGTGGGTGGACGGCGGCGCAGCGCGCGCATGGAGTCGCCGTCGTCCTGAAGGAGTTCTGGTTGCGCGCTCGCAGAGCTCGAGCTTGAGCTTGAGCTCGCGAGAAGTGCCGCGCGGGCGAGGATTGCCTCACGCCGTGACATTATCGCAGTGGTTTACGTGTTTGTTTGCTTCGTATTGGTACATGTGAGGCAGAGCGATGTAGGTGTGGCATAAAGTGAGGTCTCAACGCACCCGTGAAAACGTTAAATTGTTTGACTTTTGCAACTATACGAAACTATGCAAGCTAGAATGAATTGTAATTAAGCGCGCTTCGACGATGACGGGCGCGTGAGTTCATGTACGACGCGGCGAATGAGCTCACTTGCGTCAGCGCACGCGGTAGCACCAGCCTGAACACGCCGAGCGCGCACGATTTCTGCACGGCGCCGAACCGAGTCAATGGCGGCTCGAGCTGCGCGAGGCGCTTCCGGTATCCGTGCAGCTTTGCCCAGAGCTGGAATCAATACGTCTGTGTTCTCTATGATAGCCGTGGTGGTAGATTTGAGCGTTGATACTGCGGTTTCAAGGGTAATATCATCCGGAGAGGATGACGCTGACGCCGTATCTTCAGCGAGCAGCGTCTCACACGCGTCCAAGAAGTCCTGCACAAGTTTCTCGCGTGTAGCCGACCCTTTTTCGCTCAACAAGAAATTCAGCGCGTCTTCAATTGCAATTTTCGTCGCTCGGCGTGCTTCTTCCTCGTTGTTAGTGCACTCACGTTCGCCAAACGCTAGCTCGCGAACGCCGGCGACAACCTTTTCAACCGCAACTCGACACGACTCAGCATCTGTACCTGGCGCGCTCATCGGCGCCGTTTCCGAGCCGTACGCCTGCACCAAGCGAATCAACCTTTTATATCTAATAGCGCCATCGTCGGAGAGCAACAACCTTCGCAAACTATCTCGCATCTCTGGACTACGATCGCTCAACACCCGAGCCAACACGAATGGATAGCTCCGCTCGACGACTCTAAAGGACGGATCAATCGTCGTTGCCGTGCCTTCAAGCGCCGCGAGCGCGCGTAAAATGCGCGAAAAATACGGCGGCAACCTAAAGCCGTGCTGCATCAACGCCGTGGAAAGCTGAGAAACAACACCCATGAAATCCATACTGTCCCGAACCTTACTCGCGCTCTCGCCCGAAAAAACCGTACGCAGCGCCTCGCGCGCGGCTACCGCGTCCACGTGCGGTGGCAAGAAATCCATTATTTGCAAATCCCCCACCAATCCCGCGGCGTCGCGATTGACAAATCCAATCAACCCGCGCACCATCGCGCGGCGAGTCTCGATTGGGACTTCTACAGTCATGCCAAAATCTAAATAAGTCAACCCGCCGTTGGCGGCGACGATTAAATTCCCCGGGTGCGGGTCGGTGTGCATAAACCCCGTCGTGAGGAGCTGGTGCAACGATGCGCGTAAACCGCGATCGAGAACTTCGCTCGGGGTGAATCCACGCGCAATCATGCCGTCAATGTCTGTTAAGCGTAAGCCGTCAACCCATTCCATGGTGAGAACGCTCGGCGTGCTCAACGCGCGCACCACGCGCGGGGCGCCAATGTACCCAGCTAATCCTACCCCAGCATCGCCATCCTCGGCGTAGACCTCGCGAAACCGCTCGCAGTTATCAGCCTCTTTGGTATAGTCCATTTCTTCAAAGATTCTTCCGACCAACTCGTCGACGATGCCGACAACATCGCTCTTAAAGTTGCGCCATTTCCCGACGACGGCGACAAAGCGGCGTAAAATGACGGCGTCGAGCGCGACGAGCTCCGCCAATCCTGGACGCTGGAGCTTGATCGCCACTTGACGCCCGCCCGGAAGCGTAGCGCGGTATACTTGCGCTAAGGACGCCGCCGCTACGGGAGTTTGGTCGAAGGCGTCGAAAAACTTGATGGGAACGCCTAATTCTCGCTCCAACGCCGCGATGCTCGACGCCGCGTCCGCCGGAGGCAACGCATCCTGTAATTTCGCCAATTCCTCAACATACTCCACCGGAAACACATCTGCTCGAGTGGACATGACTTGACCTAATTTAATGTACGCCGGTCCGAGCCTCGTGAGCGTCTCGGTGAACTTTCGAGCACGAATTCGTCGTTCACCGCGTTGCGCCGCGACCCCGACGCCGACGAGGCTCAATTCATACCCAACCACTAAAGCGCGCCTAAGCACCATCCAAGGCCGCCTAGCGAACCACGCCTCGAACGCTTGGACATCGTAGACTAACGCACGCACCCAAGGCGCGACGACGACGCCATCATCGGCGCGTATCGACGACCCTTTGCCCGCGTCCTCGTACGCCCCGCGAGCCACGCGCGCGAGCTCCACCCTCGCATTCATCATCCTAAGCTCCTCATCCGACGCCCAAGACGTCGATGACGACGCGTTTGATGCCCCGCGATCGTGTCCCCGCGCGTTCGACGCCACACATCGCGCGTACGTCGACGTACGTGCGGCGACATCATCAACGAGCATCGTCATCATCGTCCCACGAGATGAAGAACGAGACGCCGACGCCGACGCGCGAGCGATGCGACGCATCGCTTCGCGCGCGCGCATCGCGCAATTACGCGACTATGTCCGTCGACGTCCGTCGCGCGTCGACGGCATGGCGTGGGTGGGTGATGGCGTGCGCAAAGTGTCGTCGACCGCAGTCCCCGGCGCGCGACGGCACCGACGCACATCGAGGCGGCGACGACGACGACGACGACGGCGAGGAATGATGACGATGCGGATGATTCGCGCCATCGATGCCGCGCGCGCGTCGCCCGCGGTCGCGTCCGAGCGCGCGCGCGTGGATACGCGCACCGGTAGTTGTTATCCATCGGTAAAGCCATCGGCTACGGGCGCGCGACGCTGCGTGCGCGCGCGCGCGAGCGAGGATGAGAATGGATTTTGGACGCCTGGGCCGTTTTTGCGTCCAGAAGGGTCGCCGGGCGCGGAGTCGTACACGGGCCCGACGGTGTGGCGGTTGATGCAAGAGGAGCTCGTCGGCGCCGGTATCGAACAAATCGCGCCGGCGAGCGCGAAGGCGATGTGCGAAGAGGATGGGTATACGCTCGTTGATGTGCGTCCGTTTGCGGATTATTGTGATCGTCATTGCTGGGGTGCGGTGAATGCGCAATATTATCGCGCGATGGATGCGAAGGATCCGAGCCAGTGGGGCAAAGCGGCGTTATCGGCGATGATATTTCCTGAGCGCATCGGCACGGCGTATTTAAATGTCACGGAAAATGAGGATTTCTTGGACGAATTACAAGAGCACGTCGAATGGGGGTCGAAGATTATCTTGT
Organism: Ostreococcus mediterraneus; assembly: GCA_012295225.1. Classification (NCBI taxonomy): domain Eukaryota; kingdom Viridiplantae; phylum Chlorophyta; class Mamiellophyceae; order Mamiellales; family Bathycoccaceae; genus Ostreococcus; species Ostreococcus mediterraneus. Next base: position 231,370 of record WMKK01000009.1, read on the forward strand.
ATGATGATGTGGGTGGAGTTTTAGGCGAGCCTGGTGTGGATTATGAAAACGGCGTCCAGACGCCGAGTTTGATGGCGCTGTACGAGCTTGCGGCGCGAGGTTGGGGCACGGACAACCTCTTACACATGGCGGGAGGAATTGGATATTGGGACGAAATTGAGGGATTTGATTGCGGTGAGTGTGATGTTGAAGAAGAGTAACAGGCAAATCGTACGCGGCGCTTCGCGGTGTATAACGTTAGCGTAGCGGATACGTTGGCGGATACGTTGGCGGATACGTTGGCGGATACGTTGGCGCGTACAGATACAGTATGTAATGAACACCTTCTACGACTACTGCTGCTAACTACTACCAATGTGCAAACAAATCAAACTGTTACGTGCAATGCTACTAATAAAATCTACCACCTACCCGTGGTGCGTGTGGAAACATTGTTTCGTTGCCCATCAACCCATTTGCTTCAGCGTCTCGTAAATGTAGAATGAAATCGCAGAACCTGGAGCGACGGACGCCACGCGCGCACCCACACCCGCAAATAATCCACGCACGCCTTCGCGCGCGACAACGTTGCGCAACACACGCACGAGAGACGCCTCACCAGGGGCGAACTTCATCGTCTGCACGCGCGTCTTGGCCAAATCGAGCGGGTGCGTCGCCGTCGTCGCCGCCGCCGCCGCCCCCGTCGCACACGCCGAACTCACCCACGGCGACACGGCATCGCTGTCTGTATTCGCATTCGCAAACGCACGTCGTGAGGCGTCATAGATGACGAAATACATGGCCGACCACGGCCACCACACAAAATTTTGCGCCCAATACCCGCGAAACAACCCGCGAAACGCGCCCTCTTCTCTAATAATCATCCGCCCCGCGTCGATCCAATGCGTATACGCCCCAGCTCGTGCGTTCGCACTCAACACATTCTGCGTCTGTAAGCGCTCTTTAATGACATCCATGGGCGTATACACCACGCCAGCGAGCGCTTGCGCCCACGCGCCCGTCGCCGCCGCGCCCGCCGCGCCCTCACCAAACCACCTCGAGCCGCTCTCCAACCCGATAAAATACGCCCCAGACGCGAACGGCGCGAACGCCGCGACGGCACCGAACCCAGCATACAGCCCTCGCGCGTGCCCGCCCCCCGTACGCGCCGAACCCGTCGTCATCCGCGCCGCGCCCATGACTTGCGCTCGAGCCTTCATCGTATCCAATGGATGCGTCACCGCGCGCGAGAGCACGCCCGCGAGCGCCCCGCGAGCGCCCTCGCGCGCGACGCTCGTGACATTCTCCCCATTCGTCGCCTCGCGCGCCGCGTCGCGCGCCATGCGACGACGTCTGGCGCAGGTGTCCACGGCACGGGGCGACCTGGAACTTGGTCGGTTGGACAGTTGACCGTTCATGACTCGTCAACGAGTCCCTCCGAGCTCGTGACGTCGACCGCGGCTGTGGCTAAGACGTCAATCACCGGCGCCTTTGCGTCGACGCCACCGCGCACGATGGCGCCTTCGCACGCGGCGATGCGCGCACACGTCGCGTGTGACGCGCGATGGCGCGCAGGGGTGACGACGACGTCGACGACGTCGACGACAGCGCGCGGGAGCTCGCGACGATGCGATGCGGGACGTCACACCACAGTGGTGGGCACAGGCGGGGTACGGCGTCAGGCGTCGCGCACGAAGGGCACGCGCGCGAACGCGAGCGTGGATGATGATGTGTATTCACAAATGGATGCGGCGTCGACGTCTGGGTCGCCGACGCCCGCGGCGCCGGCGTTGCAGTTGCAGTTGAGCTCGGGCGCGAGCGGCGCGGGCGCGTTTGGGTCGTCGTCGCGCGTGATGGATTTCGTCGCGGCGTGGGATGCGATTAATCCGCGCTTGGCTGAGCATGGGGAGGTGAATAAGGAGATGTTGTTGTCGGCGTTGACGCTGGCGATTCCGAGGTTGCAGCAGATACCGATGACTGGGGGGCATAAGGAGTCGAAGACGGGGAGCGGAAAACCGGCGCACGAACGCGCGGTGGACGTGACGTTGACGCTCGTGGATTTAGGTATGGATGCGGAATGTATTTCTGCTGGGTTGTTGCGTGAAGCCGTGGTGCATGGGACGGTGACGTTGGACGAGATTGAGGCTGTATTAGGGGAAGGAGTGATGAAGCTCGCGCACGACGTCGGGCGCGTGCACGATTTGCCAAGACGCGTGCACTCGTACGACGAGGAATCCGCCGAGAGATTGAGGTCGTTTTACTTGTCTTTTCATGACATTCGAGCGATTGTGGTTGAGTTGGCGTGTAGATTAGACGTTTTGCGCCATGTGGACGAGTATGCACCCATTCAGCGAACGACTCTAGCGCTCGAGACGATGCAAATTTACGCGCCCATGGCGCACGCGCTCAACACTGGTACGCTGTGCGCCGAGCTCGAGGATTTGGCGTTTAAGATTTTGTTCCCAACCTCGTATGCGTCATTGGAACAGTGGTTGGCGTCGAACAATCCGGAGGACTCGGCGGTGTTAGACCGTACGTCGAAGCTCATGGCGGATGCGATGAACTCTGACACGACGTTGAATGCGCTCGTCGGGCGAGGGGGCGTGAAGGTTTTAGCTCGACGCAAATCTAGATACTCAACGATGAAGAAGATTATTCGTGATGGACGCAAGCGTGAACAAGTACATGATTTGCTCGGTATGCGTTTGATTTTAACCCCGCAACCAGGGAGTGCGGCGGAAATGCCGGATATTGGTGAAGTGAGCGCCGCAGAGGATGCCGAGGCGCGCGCTTTAAAGGCGGCAAACGCGGCGTGCTATCGCGCGCAGCAAATTGCACACTCCATGTTTCCCGCAGTTAGTGGTAGAACAAAGGATTACGTGAGCAATCCCAAGCCTAATGGTTACTCTTCGTTGCATAGCACGCTCAAGGTGGCGTTTGATACGAATGGTAAGCCGCTGTCGATGAGCGACGCGCTGAAGCGAGGCGCCAACGTCGAGCTGCAGATTCGCACATGCGCCATGCACATCGCCGCTGAGGCTGGTGCGGCGTCGCACACGTCATATAAGGGTGGTTTGAAGGAAGACACTGGCATGGTGCGCTCGTTGGCTGATCTCGCAACCGCTGCTAATCGCGCCGCTGAGGAAAAGTTTGGGTCATTCATGCACTCCGACTTGCGTACTCGCTGCGCCGACCATGATCGTCTGTTCGATACGTTCGATCTCGATGGCGATGGACGAGTCACTATCGCCGAGTTACGTCAAGTGCTGTCGAAGATTTGGAATACTGAGGAAGAATCTCAGCTGCGCGCCGAGGCGGACGCGTTGATGACGTTGTTGGATGTCAACGAAGACGGCACCATCGATCCGAATGAGTTCACCAAATTCCGAGCGTCTCTCACGGCGATTAGTGCGTTACCAATGGCGGACGCTGAAACGTTAGCTGCAATCGAGGCTGTGGCTCTCGTCACAGAAGAAGACGTCGTCGTTGAGGTTCAAACGGTTGACGTCGAGGATGCCGTCATCGACGTCGACGTTGTACCCACGAGCAGCAAGCTCGAAGACGAAGCTGAGCTCATCGCCACCGTGCGTGAAGCTGTGAATTCAAGCTATGAATACATCGGCAAGTCTGATGCCGCCGCAAGAAAGGCTGCGGCGGCGATGCGAGAAACTAATCCCGCACCGATTGAATGGCAACTGGTTTGGGATTTGATGAATTCGGGGCGAGCGGAGACGGCGCGTCAGTTGTTTTATCAACGCACCACGCGCACACCGAGCGAGATTGAAACCTGGGAGCAATGGGCAAGATTCGAACTTCTTCAAGGAGATCCGGAGCGCGCGCGTGGGCTGTACCGAGCCGCTCTCTTGCACTGCACCGACATGCCGCTGGTGCGCGCCGAGACCCTTCGTAAATGGGCGATGATGGAACTCGCGTCCACCGACGCGCTGCATACGACATCCGCGCCTGATTTATTCTCGCGCGCCATCGCAGTGCTCGCTGAAGCGAGTGCCGAAGGTAAGATCACCAAAGAAGAGTCCGGAAAGGGTCAAGCCAAGGTGTACCACACGTGGTCTCAAGGCGCGTCGCGCCGAGGCGATCTCGCCCAAGCGCGAACGCTTCTCGACAAGGCGGAAGCATTGGACGCGAACAACCCCGCCGTGGCGCACGCGCGCGGACAAATCGAAGAAGCGAGTGGTAACGTCACTGCGGCTATCGCTGCGTACGCCATGGGCGCGGCGTCTAATCCAACCGACCCATTCTTGATTCAGTCTTGGGCGCGTCTCGAAGCGAAAGCGGGACGCTTGGCCAACGCGCGCGCGTTGTACAAGCGCGGGATAGAAGCTCATCCGGATAATCATCACTTGGCGCAAGCGTGGGCGGTGAGCGAGTCCAAACACCGCGATGGAGACTCATCCATCGCGCGCGAGCAATTTCAACGCGCAAGCGCCATCGCGCCGTGGTCTGTGCACACGTGGGCTGCCTGGGCGCGTTTCGAAGCCTTTGCCGAAAACAACACGCGAAGCATCGAAACCGCCTTGGCGCTCTACACGCGCGGCTTGGAAGTCGAACGCGGTAACGTCGTATGCCTGATTGGTTTGGCAGAATGTCAAAGTCGTCTCGGACGTTTCAACGCGGCGCGCGACGTGCTCTCCATCGCGCAGCGCGCGCATCCCGACCATTGGGGCGTCGTCTTTGAAATGGCCAAGCTCGAGGAGCGCGCCGGTCAACCGGCAAAAGCGATTCATCACTACGCGCGAGCGCGCGAAATGAAACGCGCGTCCCGCGCGCGCGCGCCATCGACGGCACGCCGTGGAAAATCCTCCACGTGGTCGCCGCTCGAGCGGCTCGAACGCGACGAACGCGACGAACGCGCCTCCCGCTCCGCCGCCGTCGTCTCCGCCTCCGCCGTCGTCGACGCCTTACACCTCGACGACGACGACGACCACCACCACCACGCGCCCGATGCGAACCGCGAACCGTCGCCGCGGCGTCCAGTCCTTCGCGCCCGACGTCGTCGACGCTACGTCGACGACGACGCCTGAGCGCGACGACGCCGCACCGTCGCGCGCGCCGACGCGGTGCAATCGAGACTCGGATAGCGGTCATGGGACGTAGAGTATGCAATCATATATACTATAGCAGCCCGCCACACGCCTATGTGTCGTCGAGCCGCGGTGGTTCGGACATTCGGCGCCTCCAGGCTGGCCCGCGGACGCCCCGCCTCCGGTGACGTCGCGCGACGGCACACGACGACGGCGGGCGGTACGCGGACGACGGAGGGCGGTACGCGGACGACGCGGACGCGTCAATCGCGTGGCGCCGGGCACCAAGCACCGGGCACGGGGACGACGACGACGACGGGGATACGCGCGCAGACGTGGATCGCATCGCATCGCATCGATCGATCGCGCGGGCGTACGACGTCGTGGACGCGCGAGACGTCACCGCGCGCGTGCGCGGTGGTGGTGCGCTCGCGTAGACGTGCGTGGGTGTGATGGATGGGGACGGGGTGCGAGGCGATCGCGCGCACGGTATGGGGGGGTACGCGTTGGAACGGCGCGCGGGGGACGCGCGCGGACGCGGACGGGGGCGGGGGCGGGACGGGGACGGCGCGATCGGGGCGGGGATGATGCGTGAGAGGGGTGTTCGTGATGGGCAGGTGGAGGGTGGTGCGGGTGATGCCGATGCGGCGGCGTTGAGGGATCGCGTGGAGGCGCTCAAGGTGCGCATCGACGCGCGGTATCGCGCGTCGAGGCGGGACGGGGACGCGGCGGAGAGTTTATTCGAGCCGGTGAGCGGCGCGAGCTCGAGGGTGAAGGAGTTAGAGACTGAACGTGCGTTGGCGAGGTTGATTACGCGGGCGAATTTAGAGGCGCGGGCGCAGGGGCGACGGAGTGGGCGGTTGAATGATAGCGCGACGACGGTGCTCACCAAGGAGGAGTACGACGAGATTTTTAGCGAGAGATCCACCGAAGGTTCATTTCACGGGTATTCTACGGGAAAGCACGCGCGGAGGAGTTCGTTTGAAGATGAGCGTATTAAATTCGACAGTGCGTTGCCATCGGTCGTGGATGATGACTATTGCGCAGAAATTGGCGGGCGACGAAATCCGACGCCGGGACGCACGAGAGATTGGCTCGAGACGAGGACGCCGTCGAGCCCCGAGCGAAACTCTCGACGAGAGTTAGATCGCGACTTGGAGACGTCGTCGACGCTGTTAAAATCACCACGCCGTAATGGTTCATTTAAGATGCTTTCCCCCGAAGTGGCGAGGACGATGACCGCAGAGGAGGCGCTTCGTCCGCGGGTGAGACGGGCGCTCCGTCAGGCGGCGACGTCGTCGCCCGACGCCCAAGACTCCCCAAACTCTCCCTCTGAACGCTCGTTTAGTCGAACATCGTCGACACTTTCGATTGCGTCGCTGTGTACGAGCGATCGTCCGTCTTCGGCGTTTTCGCCCGTGGCGCGACGACAAGAAAAACAGTCATCCGCGACGACGACGCTCACGACGACGACGGCGATTCAAGACGACGCTCGAGAGCAGGCGAACGTTTCTATTGCTGCGCGCGCGCGTACGACGCGTACCATGTAATCAAATATTTTCAATGTATATGTGCTGCTAATATGTGTATTTCTTATTGAAACGAATGGGTGTGTGTTTGTTTTCGAGCGTGAATCTACAAGAGTAAAACTCTGGACGCGGGCGCCGCGCGCAAACCGGTGAATTTGACGTGAGCGCGAGCGCGTTGGGACACGCCGCCTCGCGTGGCGCGCGCAGTGACGCGCACTCCGCGTTCGCGAACACCGGTGATGGTCATCGAAGCGCTGACGGTGACGGAGTCTTTCTTCATATCAAACTTGTCCGCCGCGACGTGCACATTCTTCACCGCCCGGCCAGAAATGTCGCCGACACTCTTCTCCCATTCTGGATCCCAGCTCACGGCTTCGGGGGTGGAGCACGCGATAGACTTGCCAAAGGGGCACGTGGCGTACGCACAGTCGCCATTCTCAAACCCGGTGACGAAATGCTCTTCGAAAATCGAACGAAGCAAGTAGTATTCCTTTGTCGTTGGCGGGTGAAGAGGGAAGCGCTGCGCGCGCTTGGCAAATTCTTCATCCGAAACCTCTAATTCCGCGTGCGCGGCCAAGCCGTCGACCCAGTCGTAGCCGACGCCGTCACTGAATTGCTCTTTTTGACGCCAAAGAACTTCTTGCGGCAAGAACGGGTTCTCCTCGGTGTCAAACGCCTTGCGCAAAATGTACTTTTCGAGAAACGGGCGACCTTCGGCATCCTTTTTATTGACGTCAATCACCTTGTCTTCTGGGCGCATGTTCATCGCGAGGTCAACCACTTGTTGGGACAAAAGCGGAGTGCGAACTTCGATACCCCAGCTCATCGTCGCCTTGTTTGCACGCAAAACGTCCCACTGGTGCAATCGCATAGTTTTACGGCGGCACTCGGCGTGGAACTCCTTGGCGTTTGGCGCCTTGTGGAAGTACAAGTATCCCCCAAATAATTCATCCGCACCTTCACCAGAAAGTACCATCTTGAATCCCATGGCTTTGATGTGACGGCTCAACAAGTACATAGGCACCGAAGCGCGAACTTGTTCGAACGTTTCGAGGTGCCACACTACGTCTCTGAGCGCATCCAACGCCTCGGCGGGAGTAAAGTGCACTTCGTGGTGGATAGTGCCGAGTTGGTCAGCCACCTTTTTAGCGGCGATCAAATCGGGCGCACCCTTGATCCCAATAGAGAAAGAGTGCACGGGTTCATCGCGTCCATACGTGTTCGTCGCATTCTTACGCTGTCGCACGGCAATGGAGGTGATCAGGGACGAGTCGAGACCGCCAGACAAGAGCACGGCGTACGGCACATCCGCCATCAAGCGCTTTGTCACGGCATCCACAACAGTTTCGCGAATCTCCGCCAAATCCGCCGGCTTTGTCGGCAAATAATTCTCATCCATGATCCATTGCGGGTCGTACCAACGCGTCATCGTCGCCGGGTCGTCACCCTTCTTGACGAAAATGTGTCCCGGCGGGAAGATTTCATAGCTCGCCACCCCTGGGTCGTCGTGAAGCGTCTTCATTTCGCTACTAAACCAAACGCTCCCATCCTTACCCGTCGCCATGTACATCGGAATCTTCCCCATATGATCTCTCGCCGCAACAATCGTATCGTTCTTACGGTCCTCAATCACAAACGCAAACATACCATCGAGCTCCTTGACAAACTCCGTCCCGTGTTGCTCGTACAAGTGCCCGATGACTTGACAATCGCTCTTATTCGCACTCACAATGTTAAACTTATCTCTCAACTCTTGGTGGTTATAGATCTCACCATTCGCAATAAACGCAATATTCTTCGACGCGTCCGTAAATAACGGTTGGTTCCCGCTCTCACCAGGCGCGACGATCGCCAAGCGCTTGTGCACCATGAAGGTTTGTCGCCCGCTCGCATCCTCTCTCACCTCCATCCCGTACGAATCCGGTCCGCGATGGCGTAAACGCTTCGCCAACTGATACACGCGCTGTCGATTCTTACGCGCATCGCCCGTGAGGCGCAGTACGCTGAATATACCGCACATTTCGCTCGACGCGCGACGCAAAGCCCTGGTTGAGAGGGTTTAATCGAATCCCACTCCACCCTCTGCTCGAATCGCGTCCACGACGACGACGCGTGCGATGTGCGACGCGCGACGGGCGACGCGCGAGCCCGCTCTACGACTTCGTCTGTGCGCGAACCGCGAGGGATTCGATCGCGTGCGTTCGCGAGCGACAGACGACGCGTCGCACAGTGGCGCGGTGGAGGGCCCTATCTGCACCGAAGCCGCCGCCAACGGGGCGCGTGGAATGTCATACTGTTTGTGCATAGAAGATGATTGGATGGTTGGATGGCGCCTCGCGGGCGAGCGGGCGGGCGTCGAACGACGCGCGTGATGGGTAAAGGTTGCGAAAACGGGTGATGATTTACAAGCGTAGGAGGATTTTGTGTAATCCAGGGCGATCGGGGGCGGCGGCGTCGAGGGCGAGGGTGGATTGAAGTCGCGCGAGGGGAACGTCGCGGAATCGAGCGGCGTCGACGACGAGCGCTCCGGAACGGATGAGGGCGCAGATTTCGTCGAGCATGGCGCGACGACCGCGGCTTGAGTTGTGTGTGGCATCGTGTTCTAGCCAGCGCGTGAGCCAGAAGCCGCTCAGGGTGATGTCTTTGAAGATGAAGGCGCCGGTGGGGACGAGGAGCGGTTGTTTGCTCATTCCTCCGTACGTCACCATGCGAGAGCCTGCGTTGGGCTGTAGCAGCCGCAGCATGGTTTGCGCGCTGTACCCGCCGACAGCGTTGTATGCCACGCGCGCTCGCGACGCGAGCTCGCGCGTGCGCGCATCTAAACGTAATATTTTACCCTCAACATCTGGAAGCACGACATCGGCGCCGTCGGCTCGTAAAGACTCAAATACCTCCTCCGTCTCTCGCGCATCCTCGCGCGGTCTACACATCGCTATCGTTCTAATACCTCGTGTGCGTGCTATTTGCAACAACGCTCGCCCCACACCACTCGTCGCGGCGTTTATAACCACCGTCTCGCCTTCGCGCGCGTCGTAATCCTCCAACAACCTCAACGCCGTGCACGGATTCACCGTCAACGTCGCCGCCGCGTGCACGGGCACGTCTCTATCAATCACATCAAAATTCTCACACGCGCTCACGATATCTCGTCGCCACGTTCCATCGACGTATGATCGATTCGGTACCACCCGGTCGCCGACGCGCGCCCCGACGCACGCCGCGCCCGCGGCCACCACCTCTCCCACGCCCTCGTTCCCGCCCACCCCCGGCACCGCACGCGGCAGCGGATACTTGCCTTCAATAATATTCACGTCCGACGGGTTCACGGGCGCGGCGAGCATGCGCACGCGCACGTCCCCCGGGCCCATGGGCGGTAACGGTACCGTCGTCATCTCGAGCACCTCGTGCGCGGGACCGCGCGTGGCGTACGTCGCCGCCTCGGTGACGCTCGATGCGCGCCTCGAAGACGACGGCGTCGGTGCTGTCGTCGACGTCGACGACGACGCGAGGCGCCGGGACGCGCCGCGCGACAGTGCGCGCGCGACGAATGCCATGCGCGCGCGTGGAGCGTTGTGACGCCACTGTGCGGCGCGTATGGATCCCGAGTCATCGACGCCGACGTGCGAGGCGTGCACGAAATCGTATTCAAAGTATGCGTGCCCGCGATGCGCCGCGCGCGTGTGCTCGTTGGGGTGTTATAACGCCCATAACGGCGGGCGCTGTCGCGAAGTGTTTCACGGGGAAGGTTTGCGAGACGCCATGAATGGTTTAGTGGTGGACGATGAAGGCAAGAGAACGATGATTGAGGCGTTGAAGAGACAAGGATATGCGGATGGGGTGTATGATTTCGCCAACGGTGGGGATGAGGGCGAAGGTGAGAGTGATGAAGACGGTGACGCGGAGGTTGAAGACGAAGACGCCGCGCGGTGCGTGTTGAGCGAAACCAGCCTCGAGGCGTTGTCTCGAGGGGAAATGTTAGACGTCAACGCACTCGATGCGAGAGAATTAGCGAGTTTTAGAGCGGCGTGCGCGAGAGGTGAGCTCGTGGTGCCATGGACGCCATGGTGGATGGAGAAAGAGGCTGGGGAGACGCGCGTCGGCGCGAGCGGCGCGAGAGCGGTGGAAGAAATTAGCGAGAATGTGCGCGAAGATTTGGGTAAAGGCGAGACGAGTACGACAGAAACGTCATCCAGTATACCTTCACCAGCGACGGCGGCGGAAGCGCTCGAACCATTTGATGTTTTAAGCGGAGGCAAAACGCCGCCCGAAAGCTTGCGATGGCACTGCGTCAACGCGCTCGCCGCTTACGTCTTAGTCAAACGTATATTCAACGGAGATTGGACCGACGACGAAGCCACCGCTGCGAGCTTACTTTTGGACATATCCAGCGTCCTGGGCGCGCGAACTGCAATCGGAGGCATTGAATGTGCGACATCCGCGACGCACGACGTCGTCGAACGCGCCGCCCGTCTCGCCCCCGCCCGCGCTCTGCTCCCTCCACCATCCGCACTCCCACGCGTGATCTCCACCGAACTCTCCATCATCTTCTCCCGTGGCATCAATGTCATCATCTTAGCCTTCCTCGACCTCTCACGAGTGCTCAACAGCGCATCGATGTCATCCGGCGGCGCGTCCAAACCGGCGCGCGACGCCTTTCGCGCCGCGCGCTTGAAATCCCGCTACCTCGCCGCGTACTCGATATCCACCGCCGCGCGCGACCCCGACGCGCTCGACGCCATCGCGCGCGCGCTCGGTGCCCTCACGCCTCCTTGAATAGACGAATAGACACCCACGAGGCGCGCGCGCGAGGCGCAGAGTTCCCGGGACGTGCGTTACGAGACATGCGTTAAAAAAAAGGCACCACAGGGACACGCGTCTCTACTGTTTGCGCATACGTAGTAGTAATACACCACGTGGCAACTTATCATGACGACACCGCACACCGACGCGTTCGCGCGCGATATATAGGCGTTGACGCGGGTAATGTACGACATCGATCGATCCCGCGACCCCGCGGCCCCGCGGCTCCGGGGGAACGCTGCGCTGGCGATCGCGCGAACGTCCGCGGCAATCCACGACGCGCTCGCGCTCTCACCCGGTCACGCACGACCGCACGGACGCGCACGCGACAGTCGGAAATGATGCGCACCGCGTCAGGGACGCGACGGAGATCGGCGGCGCTCGCGGCGGTGCTCGCGGCGGTGTTCGCCGCCGCGTGCGCGATCGCCCCGGCGCAGGCGTCGCATGGGAATTACGTGACGACGGGTGTGAACACGAAGCCGACGACGGGTAACACTGTGACGAGTTGTACGGGGACGACGTTTGGTCCGGATTACGGCTGCACGACTGGGTCCCCGGGGTGCACGCCCTTGAGCTGCGGGTACTACACGTGGCAGTATGAGAATACGTACTACTTTGTTGATGACAACGTGCCGACGTTGCCCAAGCCCTTCACGGGTTTGCCGCGCGTGAACCCGCAAAATCAAGAAGAATACACGGGTCAAATGGTTTTGGATGAAGATTATGGCTTGAGCTTGGCGTCGCAAGCCATGCCTGGGTTGGTCATCGCCGTTTTGCTCTTGTTGTCGATGATTTTGGTCGCCGGCTTCTACGTGCTCTCCTCCGTCTGCAAATGCTGCGGCATGTGCCAATGCTGCTTCCGCCCGACGCCGTACACGCGTAAGCAGATGCACATGGCGAAGGGTATTCAGTTCGCTTTCGTGCTCATGGCTGCCGCTGGTTGCCTCATGATTTACATTCGCTCTCCCGATCTTACCGACGGCATTCTCGACATCGCCGACGGTTTGGTCAACTCTACTACGACGTTGGTCGGTGATGTCGAGGACATCTCGGACGCGATCACAGGTCTCACTACTGACGACAGCAGCGTGGACAGTGGTATCACGGATCTCAGCAGTGCGGCGGACACGGTGAAAACTCAAATTGTGAAAACCAAGGATCTCTTGGAGAAGTACGTCGACCAAATCCAGCTTGGCGCGGATATCATGGCTGGCGTCATTCTTGGCGTCGCTTTCATTACCATGGCGTTGTCCATCTTGAACTTCTGGCGCCTGCTCACCCTCTTTGCCGTGATCACGTCTCTCATCTTGATTTTGAGCTGGATTGTCGTCGGCGTTTTGGCCGCCGTCGGCGTCTTCCTCGCTGATTTCTGCTACACTGGCGATCAATACTTGATCAACCCGAAGTTGGTGGATATTTCCAAAGACATTCCGTGCCCGGATGCTCGAGACGTTGTTGAGTTTGGTAACGAATTCCGCCAAATGATCGTCAACATCGTCACGGATGTCAACACCGCGGTTAAAAGTCACAACACTGCCAACTCTGGTAGCGAGAAGGATTACATCTGCTTACCGTACCAAATGCAAAACATCGAAAATCTTTGCGGATCAACGGCCGCGACGAACGCTGGTTCGTTCCTCACCCCGTACTGGTCTGACGACTACTCCAACTATGTCTGCGAGGCGTACGCCAACGGTGAACTTTCGGACATCACCAACGTCTACCCGCCTTGGGACACTTTGAACTGCGCGGGCGGCTCTTCTGGAAGTGGCTACACCAATTACACCTTTCAACCGACAGGTACCACCAACAACATCCCACACAAGTACTTGATCAGCGAAGACTTGAGCATCTACAATGGGTTGACTGGTGTCAGCGCCACCGATTTGTCTGACCTCACCGCGCTCAACGCCGTCATCCCAAAGTTTGAAGGTATTCTCAAGTGCCAATTCATCGCGGATATGTTCGCTTCCATGAGCTCTGGATGCCACGGCACCGCTGAGGCGATTGCCGACATGTGGAAGGGCTTTGTCGTCATCTCCGTCGCGTACTTGTGCTTGTGGATCGCCATGCTTGTCACCCTCGGCCGCATGTCCAACGCGGATTTGATGATTGACGGTGGCCGTTTCAACGCCAAGAAGGCTGGCTTGCTTTAAGCAATCAAGTTGTGGATGGTGTTTAAGTACACACACATATATATACACATATGCATATGCATACACGCGATTCGATTCCATGATTCGAAACGGATAATAAGTTGAGAAAACTGTGGGGCTGCGCCGCGCGCCGGCGACAATGAAACACGTGACGTCGCGAGTATTTCAATCTTTTAATAACATCTACTTTTACAACCTCTATAACGTGTGTGGATCGCTACGCACGCGGTCGATGGGCCTTTCTCGCCGCTTCAGATTTCTCCACCAGCGCTACCCGTCGCGCGTGCGCTTCGGGATTAAACGCCATCATGCCCTCTGGCGCGCGCGTGTCCGGCGCCTTGACCAAAACCCGCGGCTCCAACTCCATGCGCACCAACTTTGTCTCATCAAAAGTATGCTCACGCCCAGGAAACACTCTCAACTTCCGCATCGTCTCTCTCGCATGTACATTCCTAGGTAACATCCGTTCCACAGCCTTCCTAAACACCCACGTCGGGTCGCGTTCAAACATGTCCCGCGCGCTTCGCTCCACCAACCCGCCGACGTACCCCGTGTGTCTGTAATACTTCTTATCCGTCATCTTCTTCCCCGTCAGCGCCACGTCCGCCGCATTCACGACAACAATCACATCCCCACTCCCCGCTCCCGGTGCGTACGTCGGCTTATCCTTGCCCTGCAACGCGCGAGCGACGCGAGACGCCAAGCGGCCCAAAACCTCCCCGCTCGCATCGACGATGCGATAGCGCATCCCGGCGAGGTTTGGCACGTTCTTAATCACGTTCGACATCTCCGCGAGCGCGCACACGACGAGGACGACGAGGACGACGCGTGCGGTGTGCGGCGTGCGCGGTGCGCGCGGTGTGACGCGCGAATGGACGACGAGCCGCAGGCGCGAAATGACGATCGCGCACCCGCATTCGCGCGCGCGAGCTCCAACGCGCACCGAACGCGCATCCGATGACCGCGATGGCGTGTCGCGCGAGTCGAGCGTGCGGCGTGTCGTGTTCGGCGCGGACGACGCGCGGTGGTGCGCGCGGGGCGCGGGCGACGACGTCGTCGGCGTCGGGGAAAACGGCATCGGCAACTCGCCTAGGCGCGGGCGCGGGACGCGCGACGTGGACGGTTCGCTCGGCGCTCACGACGCCGCAAGATGAATACGAGCTCGATGAGGTGGACTATCGAGGGAATTTGTGCTTGTTTCTGGACAGCGCGGATGAGGAGACGTGGAACGCGTGGTTGCCGACGGGGATGTTCACCGGGGTGACGACGAACCCGGCGATTCTTGAACGCGATGGCGTGGAGTGTAGCGTGGAGTCGTTGAGCGAACTCGCGCGTAATGCTTTAGAGTTTGATGCCGTGACGGAGTTCCAAGTGCAGACGTGGGGAGAGGATAGCGATGAGATGTGGAAGAATGGTATCGCGTTGGCCAAGCGAGACCCGGACGCGATCGTGGTGAAAGTGCCGGCGACTTTAGAGGGTATCAAGGCTGCGAATGCGCTCGTTGCGGATGGTGTACGAGTGACGATCACGGCAGCGTATGCACCGCATCAAGTGCTCATCGCGGCGTCGATTGGGGCGAACTACGTCGCGCCGTATTTAGGACGCATGAACGACGCCGGTCGCGACGGTATGGGCACCATCATTTCAATGCAGGAGACTGTCGATGCGTTGGAAAGCGATATGCGAATTTTAGTGGCGAGTGTACGAACAGCGGCTGAGCTGTCTAAGTTGGCCGCGAAAGGGTGTGATACGTTTACTATTAGCGAGAAGGTAGCGGCGGAGATGTTTGCTGACCCGCTCACGACGCAAGCGGCGCTCGATTTCGAAAACGCCGCCGCGCGCATGGCTCCGAAGCCGCCTAAGGAAGAAAAGAAGAAAGTCGAAAAGCCGGTGGAGCAATCAGTGGAGCAACCCGCGGAAGTTGAGGTGGTCCCTGCGGAAGAGTTCACGAATGACATCGATACAGATTAAAAACGCGCAACTTGACAGCAGCTGCAGCTCGGCAATATAAGCTAGAAACCTAAACTATTACCAAACCACACCGCGTCAGCGTACTACTATCATGCATCGACGATTATTCGTTCACGCGCGCGGCGTCAAAATCTTTGAACTGGTCTAGCAGGTCTAGGGAGGGTCGCGACTGGCGCGCGATACCACAGAGCGCGCCACCTCAACGGATGACGGAGGATGGTGCGCCGTCGTCAAAGCCGCAGAGCGTCGGTGCTTTAGAGTGCGTGTCGACCCGCAGTGGTGCGCGTTCGACGGAAATCTTAGAGACGAGTTGACAGAAGAGTGCGGTGTCGCAAGCACTTTACACTGT
Source organism: Ostreococcus mediterraneus (assembly GCA_012295225.1). Lineage (NCBI taxonomy): Eukaryota > Viridiplantae > Chlorophyta > Mamiellophyceae > Mamiellales > Bathycoccaceae > Ostreococcus > Ostreococcus mediterraneus. The sequence continues at coordinate 247,196 of WMKK01000009.1, forward strand.
GTTTGGTGCGCGACATCGTCGTCAACGAGCACAACGTCGAGAGAAAACAGAGATGAAAAATGACGCTGTCGATGAAAATGCTAAATCTTAGTGCTTGATTTTCCATGTCACTCATCGCCCATCGACGGCCGATGCTCATCGCTGTTTCGACTTTTAGAACTGCGACGCGACGTCGACTGCCAGCGTTCGATAGCCAGTAATGCGGCGTTCATCATCTTGCCAGAAGGGAGCGTATCGCCCCATAATTTTCGTCGAGATTTGTATTTTAACGCATCATTTTGCCATTGGGGATCTCTAAAGCATATGTCAGTCATCCTGAGATGGAAAGGACTTTCGCTGACGTCTTCGTCAGACTCATCGTTGTCTGAAGTCGGACTCAGCACGCGCATGATGTCTTCTAAATTCGACGGGAACGCAGCGTCATTCGTAAAAGTAACGTGTTTGTCATGCATGTTTTCATCGTAATCCATCGTTGTGGTGGAAGTCGAGCTATCGCTCGATTGTAAAAGCAAAGTCTTCGCTGACGATGCCAGTTGTGGTGATGATGGTATGTGTCGCATCATACGCGTGCTGGGCCTTTCCCGTGGCCACGCTGAGATGTCGTGATACGTACATGCTGTCCGAGTGTCCATGCCAGCGTGAACGAATCTTGGTCGTGGAGGACACGAGTTGTGAGAATGTAGCGAGCGCGCTCTACTTGGATGATGTGGCCTCACCACAAGTCTCTCCCGACACGCGAGCGCGAGCGCGTCGTCGTCAATATCCTCGTTTCGTGCTATTCCATCGATGTTGATACCTTGGTTGTGCATGTTTTGACTCGCGCGGATAGAAAAGCGCTTCTCGGGAATTGACCAGACCGGGTGTGTGCCAGAATGAGGCGTGTCCCGCAACGCGCATCGCACAAATGTTGCAAATAATACTTTCAAGCGTACCGGTACCGGTACCGGCATGATGTATTCAAATTTTCCTAACATTTACAAATATATGATAAAATGGCTAATGATTGAACGTGAATTGTTACGGATAAACATACGTCATGTATGAGTCAATGCGTCTCTACTGTTTACCGCGCGGGTTGCGAATCGACACCGTCGAGGCATCAATATAACGAGCAGGAACAAGCGTTACACTCTGCAACGCCATACCGGCAGCAGTCATATAGTAATACGCACCAATCGTATTCGTCTGAATTGATGACATATCACATTGCGTCCTGGTCTTCCGCTTCATGCGTTTGAACGCATCCAGGATGTTTCCAGTATGCACTACGATGGGCCCAACGTGTGCTGATGGCTTCTCACCTGGTAAACTCTTCTTCGATGCCCCACGCTTTGTACCTGATGGCGCATTTGTTGGGCTTCTAGTTTCGCTTTTATATCGTTCATCGAGATGTTGGGCAATCTTGGTGAGATTCTTATTCAGCTCAGTGATATTTGATCCCGTGAGCTTCTTCTGAGAGCTTCTCTTTTTCGGTGATTCTCGAGTAGTCGCAATCGCGGCATTCGCTAATGATGTGAGTTGCTCTGCGAGGTCCAAGTCATCGTCTGGAAGTGACATAGGTTCAGAAACCATCGGTACGGCAGTAATATCTTCAGCCTGATCTTCGGCTCGACTCACGGTTTGTACGTTGCGTTCAACGCGGCTGGCGACAGCAACCTTCGCAACTGGCGAAACTCCATATATATCCGACAATGCGCGCATCGGCTGCTTTCCTGACGCCGATGCAGTGTTACTCATGATCACATCTTTGAGTTTATTCATCTTGGGAGCTGCGAGCCGCAACGCCGATGGATCAGCCTTTGGCACCCGGGTCACGGGCTTGATAGTCTTCTTCCCGGACTTGTTCATCTTACGCTGTACCTTATCGTATTCATCTATCGAAAAGTTGCGCTCCGTACTAAAATAGGGCGCGGGTGGTGCAGATCGTTCTTCTTCTTCCGCCTCAATCACCTTTTGCTTCTTCGCGTCGGAAGCCGTTGCGCCCTCCTTTTTTATTTTCTCCAAAGATTTATTTGATTTCGCATCCTCACGCTTACGCTTAGTTTGCATAGATCCACCAGCCGAAGACGTTGATTTCATCGGCAAAATCTCTTCCAATACCGGTTTAGGCTTGACTTTCATATACTGTAACACTTCCTTCCCTGGCGCGACGCCCGCTGGAACGCGTAGTTGCAAACGTTCTCTCCCACCCCTCAAGTCAATCTGCCACGGTTTCGTTATCGTCAACGCTTGAATGACCTCAGTCGCCGGTAAATACGTCGTACCCCACAACAACTCCGACGAAGACCCATCCACGCCCGTCAACCGTTCACAAAACTCCCCCACCGTTTCCCCGTCGTACACCGGAACGCTCGACGTCTCCAGATCCGCAAACGTCAACGACGTCGTCCCTTCACCATTCGCGCCATTCGCGCCCCCATTCATTCGCCGCCTCGATGATTTCTATTTAACATTCATCAAACCCCGCAAAAACCGTCAGTCAGTCGCCCACGCACGCACAAAACACACGTGATTCCCCCAAACACCCAAAAAACACATCATATCACGCGCGTCGTTCCCACGTAACCGCGATCTTCGCACGCACCATGGTCTCCACCGCGAGCACGACGTGCCCGATCACGCGCGCAGCATTTTTCTCCATCACGCCTCCCCCGCGTCGGTGCGGTCACGCGATCGCAAATCGTCGAACGCGCGCGCACCGGCGCCACGGGCGGCACGCCACACCGCCGGGTCCGGGCCACGGGTTTTCCGAATCCCGCGTGTAAATCCCAACTCTACGCCGCGCCCACGACGCGATCCACGTCGCGCGCGCGCGCGTAAGATGTGAAGGAATATATGCGTAATCAATCGCACGCGGTCGCGGCGCGATCGCGCGGGCGCGCGCGTGCGTATGACGTCGGACACGGATCGCGCGAAACGGAAAGATGAAACGCTGCTGCTGCGCGCGCGGCGATGTGTGGGGTGTGCGCGACGCTTCGGCGGCATTTGTCGACGCGGCGCGCGCGCGATCGCGACGGGCGGGCGACGGACGGGCGCGGCGTATTTTTTATCATTCATTCGCGCGCGGGCGCGCGGGCGGGAGGGGTGCGTTGGGCGCGGCATGGCGCACGCGATGCGCGCGTTGGCGCGGGCGGAGGTGACGACGTCGATGGGGCGCGTGCGTGGGACATCGCCGGCGGTGCGCGCGATGCGGGCGCGAGCGCGCGCGAATGCGTCGGCGACGACGGCGGTGGAGGCGTTGGAGGTCGTGGGTGACGTCGAGGTGATCAGGGTGAGCGATGGCGTGGCGACGTGCGTGAAAGATGGGGTGATTCCGAATCGAGGTCGCGCGCTCGCGTGCTTCTTGACGCAGTTTGGGGACTTTGATTCGTGGGAGTTGGCGCAGACGCTGGTGGATGACATGGAGAGACTGAAGGGGGAAGGTGTGACGGTGGTGGCGATCGGGATTGGGAGCGTGGAGGCGGCGAGGTCGTTTGCGAAGCGGACAAGATTTCCGATTGAAAATTTGTACGCGGATCCAGAGGCGAAGACGCACGCGGCGCTGGGTTTCGCCCCTGGTCTCGGACGTAAAGGCGGAGCGTTTGAATGGATTGAAGATAAGGCGCCGTTTGTGAATGGCTACGCAAAGTTGTTGCTCATGTGCGCTGGAATTGGTAGTCCGGGGACGTTGCCGGCGGTGTTTGGTGGATATTTTGGGTCAAAGGATAAAGATCAGATCTTTGTCGAGGGGTCGAATTTAGACGTTCCCGCGATTCGAAAGGCGATGAAATTGACGCTCGGTGAGGGCTATTTGCGCCCGTTCGAATTGGCGACGTTGCGGTTGAACAACATGGTTGAAATTTTGAACAACTGGGAAGAGCTCACGCCGAAAGATTCAAACTTACTCATCCAGCGCGGGGGCGCTATTGTGTTCGACGACGGCAAGGCAGCATTCAGGCACGACGACCAAGGTATTCTTGGCTATTGCCCTGCTGCTCGACTCGTGGACAAAGCGTTGAGCGAGGATCCGGCGGCGCCGCCAGACGCGGTGGAAACGCTTCACCTCGCTGCGGCGACGCGCAAGGCGTACGTCGATGACATCTACACCTCCATTTCCGCTCTCGAAAAGGCCAAAGAAAAGAACGTCGCGGGCGAAGATTTAACGGGCAAGTGGCGTTTGATTTACACCACGGGAACGAAGAAGGTTGCGGCAAACGTCAACAAGACGGGCGGCGGTAGCTATTTCCCGATCCCAGCCGTGCAATCCTTTGACTTGAACTCTGGTCGTATTCGTAACGGCATCTACCTTGGACCCATCAAGTTTTTCTTCGATGGCCCTTTCATTTGGCGCGAAAAGTTGAACATGCTCGAGTTCACATTTACGAGAGTGTCGCTCGCGTTGGGTTCCGCCGGGCCGTGGTCAAAAGATATCGACGACGGCAAGTGGGATGCGGTGAAGATGGCGGAACAATCCGCCAGCTCTGGTCAAGGAAACGTCGAGAAAGGTAAAGCTTCGAAGCCTGGGGCAAACCCGTTCTTCAAGTTTGTCTATGCGGATGATAAATGTATCGCCGCTCGCGGACGCGGCGGCGGTCTCGCGCTCTGGGCGCGCGTCGGCGAACCCGAAACCGATGCCCAAGAGTAACACTTTCCATCAAAACTCCAAAGCAGAAAATCAAGTGAAAAGTTATCTTTTAATTTCAACGCATATTGCACGCACTAATTACTCGCGTTCAACTGACTTAACACCGCCGCCGCGTCTGGACACGCGCGTTCGAGAGCGTCCAATGTTTTCTTCGCTTCGCGTTTTGCCCGCTCTTCGGTTTGTTCGTGATTAATAACCGCGTGCATGCTCTCATAAATGTTTGGCACAAATTGTATCACTCGCCCGCGAGTGCAGTGAATGAGGGTGCGAATGAGTCGTAGCGTTTGAAACGCGATATCCTCGTACCATCCCGTTCCGGCGTGCGCCGCGAGCTCCCTGAGCGCTGGTTCGAGCATGTCGCCAAAATTTTGTCCCACGAGCTCTTCAAACTTCAACGTCCCTATGACATTCGAAACAACGTCTTCGGCGACAACTCTCACGTCATCGATATCATCACATAGTGCCGTGAGCACGTAAGGCAGCACGCGAGACGCCACGCGGTCGTCGTCTGCGAGACAACGTCCCAAAACTCGAGTAAACGTCGCGCGAACAGACGCAGAACGATCGCGAATAAGCGCCCCAAAATGATTCACCGACAAATAACACGACGCATCGCATCCAGTAAAATACGCCACGAGCGCGTACCGGTCACCAACCTCCAACGCCGCACCGAGAGCGACCACCGCGGCGGCGCGCGCCGCGCTCAACCGATGCCTCGCGCCAACCGCAATCGCGTCCCTCGCCGCGCGCGCCCACGCCTCGTCATCATCTCCCACCAAAAACACCACACCTCGCTCGAGCGCACGCATCACACTCACCACCACGCACCCACACGCATCACCAGCGCACGCTCGCGCGCACATCGCAACCTCACGCGCCCCGAGCGTCTTCCCCGACGCGCGTCCCGTCGCGCCCAACGCCTCCATCGCCTCGCGCGCGTCCTCCGCGCACTTCACCCGAATCCCCTCATCTCGCGCACACGACGCCGACAGCGCGCGTACGACGCACTTTTCATCCTCGTCCTCGTCCTCGTCCTCGTCCTCGTCCTCGTCCTCGTCATCACCCATCGCTCGGCGTAACGCGCGCGCACATCGCGTCAACGCCCGCACCGCGCGCATCTCCGTTGACCGCGCCCCACCGACGTCGTCGACGTCGTCGGCGTCGGCGGAGGCATCGGCGTCGTCGTCGCCGCGCCTCGCGCCCGCGCCACCCATGCGCGCGCGTCCGTCGACGCCTCGCGACGCCTCGCGACGCCTCGCGACGCGCGCGCGCGCGCGTCTCTCTCTCGCGCGCGCGCGTGGAATGGAATACGAACCGTCCCCAGGACGGTGGCGCGTCGCGTCACCCCCAGCCCCGACGATCGATGGACGGCGCACCGCGCGCGACTCGCCGCCTCGGACGGAGTCTCGCTGGATCCAAACACGCGTTCTGCGCCGCGCGTCGTCCTCGTCCACCGGCGCCGGCGCGAGTCACACGCGGGTGTGCGTCTGAAGACCGCCGTCTGCAGGTCTGCAGGTCTGTTACCCCCGAAACGGCGGCGCAACGCGCACAGCCCTGTGGCCCGTCGGCGCGTGCGTTCTACATTATTGATTATTCGTGCGAACACATCGTACAATACGTTACCGTAACCAATAGTTAAGACCATGAAAGCCCATGCGCGAGACATCGTCCTTCGATCGCTGTCGACATCGGGTCCAGCCGTCCTGTCGTCCTGCCGTCCGTCCGTCCAGCCGTCCGTCCGTCCGGGGGATCACGTGCACGACCCATGTGCCAATCACTCGGTCGTGATTGGTCACACGGGTTGAACACGTCGTTCGGACATGTGGCGTCTTACACGCCCGACATCGCGCGGGGCTTCCCCGGTTTCCCGGACCGCGGCGTCCACCAGGGTCCACGTCATCACTCACGGGGGAACGAAGGCACGCGAAACGTCCATCGTCCCCGACGCGTCCGCACACGTCGACGGACGACGGACGACGACGACGACGGAGGTAAAACACACGGAATGTCCACCACCGCGAGTGGACGACGTCGGAGCGCGAGATTGATGGGCGACGACGACGACGACGACGCGCGGCGATCGCCCGCGGTGGGTGACGGCGATGCGCCGACGGATACGTTTACGTTTACGCCGATAAATGCCATGCGGTCGTTGGAGAACGTGGAGTTGAGCGCGGAGAGGGAACGCACGCGTGGTGGGAAGGGGAGTGTGGTGAGTGTGCGCGGTGGTGGGGTGAAACGGCGGATGAGCGGCGATGGGACGGCGACGGCGGCGTTGGATGCGGTGGAGCGCGGAAACGTCGAGGGCGACGCGCCGATGATGATGGCGACGGCGGATGTTGAGAAAGATGTGCCGGTGACGAATGTGGTTGATGTTGTTGCGGCGCGTGCGGAGGAGGACGTGCAGCGCGCGCCGAGTGGGGCGGTGGAAGGATTTACCTTTACGAGCGTCAGCGAGGAGGAACGCAGAAAATCCAAGACGTTTTGGGCGAGCGGCGCGGTGGGCGGAAGTGACGTGAAGAAGGCGACGTTTGCGCCATTGATGCACACGAATGGGTTACCACCTACACCTGCGGTGTATAACGCCGTACCTTGGCCGAGTTCGATTCCCCTTCGCGAACGGTCGCCGCCGCGCGTCGCCGGGGGGTACGCCGACGGATTTGTCGGCGCCGCGACGTTTGCGACACCCAATGCTCGCGGTTACGCCGAACAGAGGGCGAACGTCGCGGCTGTGACGAGTAAACACTCATCTTTGGCATCGTCGTTAGTTATGGAGACGCTGGCGGCGACACCAAATGAACTCGCGGCGCAGTTGGCGCAAGTCAAGCGAGAGATTGCAAAGCGGCAAGACGAAGCCGTGGAAGTTTCGCGCGTGTTGCGACAGCTTCAACGGGAAGAGGCTGATTTGTACATCAGAGCGGCAGAGATTCAGCGACAAATTTTGGAAAAAACAAGTGAGACTCAGCCGTTTGATTTGAGCATTATGCCGAACATTGCGCCACCGCAGAGGAACATTGAGACTATGGTTTCGTTTGATCGGTACGAGGCGTCGCCGATGAAAAGCGACGGCGCCGGCGCGCACATCGATGACCAACCCTCAACGTCAAAGCCAGTGAAAACGGACGTGAAGACGATGACATTATATCAAAAGTTGGACGTGCGCAAAGCTTTAATTTCTGTCGACTTTATCGACGGTCCGGGAGGATTATCGTTACTCACCGCGAGCGAGGACAACTGCCTCCGACTGTGGGCGCCAGACAGCCGTAAGCCAGCGGCATTGATGCGCGTACCGCGCGGCACAAAAGCGACAGCAATCATGAACGAGCGCGTTGTTTGTGTAGGCACTGACATGGGTGAACTCGTTCAAGTTGACATCGCCACTGGTCAGTATGTCGGCTCTTTGACGCACGGTGAGCACGCAGCGCCGTGGAGCGTAAATACGCTCACTAAATTCGGCCTCGATAATGACGCCATCATCGCTGCGGCAGGTACGGGTGGAGATATTAAGATTTGGGATGCTCGAGCTGCGCGTGGTGGTGGTGCGCCAATGGTCATGTACTCTCATGGTGCGACGCAAATTCGCTCGGTTTCATTTGCACCAGACGGTCGCTCCATCCTCGCTGCGGCTTCAAACGATCTGAGATCCTTTGATCTGCGCATGAATGGTCGATCTATGCGTATGCGTATGAACGGTGGTATTCAACCAAACTGGATGTCGGTCACGCACAACATTTCGACGGGAGAAGCTGTCACACTTTCAAGCGCTGGCGACGCACACATTTGGTCCGCGACGACGCCGTTCCCGTTGTCGAGAACTATCTGTGGAGCGAGCGCGCCAAAGTCCTCCGTCATCGACATATCTTCAAATTTCATGCTTTGTGCCAAGGGTGAGAACGCTCGAGCACTCGAACTCATGAATTTTTCCACCGGTAACGTCGTCTCAAGATGGACTCCAGGCGCCGCCGCGGAAGACTGCGGCGCCGTCTCCTGCGTCGCCGTCTCCTCCGTCGGCGCCTCCACGCAACCCTACGGCGTAAACCACATCGCCGCCGGCACCCGCGACGGCGCAGTTCTCGTATTCGCCTCATAGTGTCAATCGTAACATCACATCTAACGTCACATGCAACGTCACATCCACCCAGCACTCCGCCGCGCCGCCGCAGCAGCAACTTCCCCGCAGGGTTCGGGCCCTTTTTGCGTGCTTTATCCGGTGCCTCCGCCTCACGCCCTCACACGTGCGCCCGCGCAGACACCACCGCGCGGGCTGCACCGACGATCGAACGCTCGAGCGCACGAACGAGTCACATACGTCGACGCGGTGCACCGACGCGCGCGACGCCGACGCCGACGCCGACGCGTTGCCACGTGTATCTGACGTATATTCTTCGTGCGCCCGGAAAGCGCACAGTTCACACCCATGCGTTCCGACGGTGACGACGCGTCGAATGACGACGTCAACGGGTCCATCGCGCGCGCGTTAGAGATTGCGTTGCGACGCAACGATGACACGGACGCGCTCGAGCATGCGCGACGTGAGAAAGAACACGCGCCGCGCGCGGGGAAGGAGGTGGCTGACGCGTCGGATGCCGACGTCGTCGCGTATGTTACGCTTATTGAAGGCGATGAAGACGCCAAGGATGCGAATGGGAAGGAGGGAGGTTCGACGGAAGAGGATCTCGTGCAGTACAGTTTGCTGCATCGATTACGCGCGCTGGAGGAGGAAAAAGTTACGCCGGTGTTGAGCGCGTACGAGCGCTTGAAACAACGGCTCGAAGAGGGATCCGCGCACCGCGAGACGTTGGAGACGCCGCATGAACGTGAGGGATGACGACCAAACAAAAACAAAACAAGATTCTTTGGATTATTTACGTAGTGATAGCTCAGCGATAACTCTTTAGCTCTCTAGGGTGTGCAACAGTCGCGAACATTTCGCGGCTCTGCAGGTATAAATACTTCAAAAAAATATCAACATCATTCAAGTTTTCGAACCGTTGTCACCACTCCAATCGCATGCATTATGAGTCGTATGTCCGAGTATTATTTACCGACGTTGGTATTTAAAAGTCAAACACGCGGTAAAATATATTGATACTCATAAAAGTCATAGAATACGTAAAACTGTCTACGAGACCACACCGCGCCGGCGCACACGACCGCACACTTCGACGCCGCCATCGCGCTCGACGACGACGAAAGATGAGTTTAGCATTCGATGAGTTCGGGCGACCGTTCATCATCATCAAGGTATGTGTGTTTCTATCGCGTGATGACGCTCAGCCGTGCGCGCACGTGACGACGATCGCGCGTTGACGCTGTCGTGCGCGCGCCTTTGAGCAGATGATTGACGAGTAGTTCATGTCGTTTAACGCGCGTAGGAACAAGGCAATAAGTCACGCGTGCGAGGAATCGATGCGCAAAAGGCGAATATTGCAGCTGCGAAGAGTGTTGCGCGCACATTGCGCTCGTCTTTAGGACCAAAGGTGCGATGATTAGTGAGCGGTGAGCTGCGGCGTTTGACTCGAAAGCGCGCTCGAGAGCGCTGAAACTATGACTGACGATGCGCGATTTTGCGCGCGATAAATAGGGTATGGATAAGATTTTGCAGTCTGGTGATGGTGATATTACGATAAGTACGTACAGACTTCGAGTGATCAAGCGTTTAGTTGCATCGTCGACGCGCTCGAAGGGTTGACCGAAAACTAACTTACGTGATCTTTTCCCGTGCATAGCGAACGATGGGGCGACGATTCTGGACCAGATGGAGGTCGAGCATGAGATTGGTAAGCTTTTAGTCGAGTTGTCCAAGTCGCAGGACTATGAGATTGGTGACGGCACTACGGGCGTTGTCGTTTTGGCTGGATCGTTGTTGGAACAGGCGGAGAAGCTTCTCGATCGCGGAATTCATCCGTTGAGAATCGCGGAAGGCTACGAGATGGCCGCCAAGGTTGCCACGAAAGAACTTGCGAATATTAGTGAAAAGTTTGATTTCGATGCGGAGAATATCGAACCTTTGATTCGTACGTGCATGACAACCTTGAGTAGTAAGATTGTGAACCGCTGCAAGCGCGAGATGGCAGAAATTTGTGTCAAGGCTGTGATGGCTGTGGCGGATTTAGAACGTAAGGATGTGAACTTGGATTTGATTAAGGTTGAAGGCAAAGTAGGTGGTAAGCTCGAGGACACGATGTTGGTCAATGGTATCGTGTTAGACAAAGATATCAGCCACCCACAAATGTCAAAGGAAATCAAAGATGCAAAGATTGCGATTTTGACTTGCCCATTCGAGCCGCCAAAACCGAAGACCAAGCACAAGATTGAAATAGACACTGTGGAAAAGTATGAAGAACTCCGTCAACAAGAAGAAAAGTACTTTACTGACATGGTGAAGCAGTGCAAGGATAGTGGCGCGACGCTCGTAATTTGCCAGTGGGGCTTTGACGACGAAGCCAACTCCATGTTGATGCAAGAACGACTTCCGGCTATTCGCTGGGTCGGTGGCGTTGAGCTTGAATTACTTGCTATTGCCACTGGTGCGCGTATCGTTCCTCGTTTCACGGAATTATCTGCCGAAAAGCTTGGCTCAGCTGGTCTGGTCAAGGAGGTTGCTTTTGGTACAACAAAGGAACGTATGGTCATCATCGAAGATTGCGCTGCGAGTAAGGCTGTGACAGTCTTCGTTCGTGGAGGCAACAAGATGATGATTGATGAGACAAAGCGTTCTTTGCACGATGCTATCTGCGTTGCGCGCAACTTAGTTCGGTCGAATAACATCGTTTACGGTGGTGGTTCGGCAGAAATTGCATGCGCCATCGCAGTTGAAGAGGAAGCAGATAAGATTGCGAGCGTCGAGCAATACGCCATGCGCGCATTTGCTGATGCGTTAGACGCAGTACCCACGGCTTTGGCTGAAAACAGCGGTCTTCCACCGATCGAAACCGTCGCGAACATCAAGTCGAGACAGCTCAAGGAGAAGAATCCGTTTTTGGGCGTCGACTGCAAGGAAGTCGGCACGCCAGACATGAAGTCTCAAGGCGTATTCGAAACCTTGATCGGTAAGCAGCAACAAATTTTACTCGCTACTCAAGTCGTAAAGCTCATCCTTAAGATTGACGACGTCATCTTGAGCGGAAACTATCAGTAAGAGAAGTCTCACTCGCTCTCTCGACGCGTCTTTAAAACGCTTGCGTTTTGTAATTCAAATCGCCACTGTAGGACCACGCACACTCACCATTAACTCCACTTAAACTCTCGAACGGGAATACGCTTGCGTAAGTGTGCATGAATGCGTTCGTTCTGGACGTCCTAGACGCCTCAGGCGCGCGTGCCATTTTTGTTGAGCTCTCCGCCGCCCACTGCGAGTGCTTTCCTGATGATGTTCCCGAAAGTGGCGCAGAAACCGTCGACGAGTTCTTTGATCGCGTCACGTGGTTACATGACGAATCTAGCACGACGTGGTTCGTGCTTCGTCGCGCGCGTGCGGAGAAAATCAAGAGTGACGGCGACGTTCGAGGCGGTGAAATCGTAGGCTTTGCGTGTGGAGTCTCCTACGCAGACAGTTGGTACGGAGCCCATCTCGGCGTACGACCGAAATACCGGCGGCACGGCTATGGGTCATATCTTATGCGTGTGTCTCAAGCGCATGCCGCGAAATTAGGAATCACCAAGCTCCAAGCGAGCGTGGACATGGACGCGCGGGTCGGTCGCGGACGGTTGTTCGGATACTACGAGTCGCACGGGGCGCGCATGGTGCAGACTGGATTTGGCAGTGCGGGAGCCGTAGAACCTAGCATTATTCGTATCGAACGACACTTTACATTGGATATAGCTCGGCAAGAATTGGCACAGTCGGAGGCTGTGGTGTTTCGACCACGACGTTTCAACGCGAGCAAGGTGGGGATTCCATCCATCGTGTTTGCGTTCGGCGTCATCATATTGAGACGCATTAGGAAGAGATAGATGCATAGAGTTAGGATAAATTCACTAGAACTTTTATTATGAACGTAGTCCGTAGTCAGAGCGATATTATTTGCTTCGCTGCACGCCATTTCTTCGGTGTCATTGGTATGTTACAACTCGGTCACTTTCCAGTTTGATGGAATAGCTTCCTCAACATCTTCTTCTTCTTCCGCGACATCAACGATACCGTTGCCATCTTTCGGTCTCATATTTGGAGGCAAGTCGCGTGCAGTAGTTTGCGAGCCATCTTGTCGAACAACTCGTGGCTTTTGCGTCTCACTGTTGAGTTCAACGCCCAATCCTCTTGCGAGAAGTTCGTCACTTTGCTCAACCGCTTGAGGTTGTAGCTCTATGATTTTTTTACGCGCTTCTTCACTACCATTTGTTATATTTCGCACAGTCCAAAGCGACCACTCTCTTAGATAAGGCTCGTCATCTTGACCGCGGGTGTGATTGAGCACGATCGGAACCCCGCCCAGTGACGCAATGTCCTCACATACGCGCTCTCGGTTGAAGCACGCGTTTCCAAGAATCGCAATTAGATCTACTCTGTACCCGGCCCACGGTACTTTGTTGGGATAAACTACGTCACTTTTCAACTCTTTGGGGATGTGAGCTTCGAGTTTTGGCGCCGATGCTGGTCCTGTCGCTTTACTCGTCTGACCAATACCCTCAGGCGGCGGAAGAGAAGCAAGGAGCGAAAGAACAAGTCGAACCAGTCCCATCGCTGCTAAGCATCCGATGGTGTCACCCGCATGCGGCTTCACTTCGCGTTCGCTAATAGCTCGTAAAATACTCACGCATTCCATTAATATACAAAGAGCATTATCGCATTCGCCGTCATCCTCTGCCGCCGCAAATCGTGCCGCCGAGAGACTCGTGGTATCGACGAGAAATGCAAGAACACCTTCGGGCATCAGAAGCGGTGGCTGTTCACCAGGAACGACTTTTGAGTGATGGATGTCAACGTATGATGTAGCAACTTTGTCATCCATAACCGTAGCGATAAAATGCAACAATGTCGCCTGCTCGGTAACGTATTTGAGTCGCGTTGATGTCTTAGGCGCTGGAGTGTCTTTCACTTCATTGATGCGTGATTTGTCTTCAGCAAGCGCAACGAGTCTCGCGCGTAACATCGCTTCGGTCATGGCGGCAATTTCGGTCGCGTTTGGCGACAATCCACGGAAAATCTTGGGTAGCCCGTCGCCTTTGCAGCACACGGTGCACACCAAATCGAGCAACTTTGCGCCTCCACCAACACCCTCTGGCTCAGTTGAGTCCGCGGATGCGATCAAGAGTAACCGCCAGAACGAACTTGCAGCGCTATCAGTCAATCTCATTATTCTCGTTGAGTCGTGCTTCACACACATATTCACAAAAAGACAAACCAAACCATGCGAGCGAGCCGCGCGACCACCTCGCGTCTCCGCCACAGCCTCGAGCGTGTGAAACGCCCCATCCGCCTCCCATGCATCAGTTAAACACCGTGGATCATCCATCCCGGCATTGATAAGCGTTTGCAACACAAACATCATTCCTCTTGCATAATCCTCGCTTGCGCCACCCCAAGTGCCATCACTGACTCTGGCCACGTCTCGTAGCACGGCAACCAGTGTCGCAAACGTCCCCAACTCGAGCGCTAATTCCAACCCACTCGCATTTCCCACCAGCGCATTTCGCAACGCGCGAACGTGCTCACACACATCAGTCATCGAAACCCCCCTCGTTTCACCGCTCGTGATGAGCGACGCCGTTGCCCTGAATTGCATCAATGCGGCATCCAAAGCCGCCGACGTCGACGTCGACATCGCCCCACTACAATTTCAATCCTAAACCTCTACCGCGACGATTTTCTATTCGGATCCTGACAGCAAAACAGTACGTTCCAACCTCGCACTAAGGCCGAGAACGGACCAGCCAAGCACTCGCCGCCGTGTCGCACTTTTTCCCTCGTCGTTCCCCTCTCACCGGGCGCACTAAAATCGTCCTCTCCGCCTAACGCTGACGCGAACGCGCTGTTACTTGACGCGCTCGCCGATCGCGACAGCGCAGCTTTTGGCTCGTCCTTCGCGCTCGCCGCTTCCAATGCCACCGATGACGTCGTCGCGGAAGAATTCATGCGTGGTCGCGCGCCTTGCAATGGCCTCACACGGTGTCGCGCGCCACTAGCCATGTCAACGACGATGATGATGAAAGTCGCGAATTGTCCGAGTCAGGTGCGTCAAAGCGAGCAGTTTGCTGCGTCTTGTGCGCGCGAATCGTCCCGAGCGCGACGACGTCATCGCGCACGGCGCGGGTGAGCTGGAGAGAATTGGATGGTGCATAGTTGTTGAGATCTTCAGCTCCTTGTTGTGTTCGCGTGCGTGGCGACTGACGAGATGTGTATGACGCGTTCTCGCGTGCGTAGGACTTGGCGTTGACGAATTACGCGTTCGTGAGCGCGGCAGACGCTGGGACGTTGGTACCGTACATAGAGATTGGTGACTGTGTGTTTTCGGTGAAACCGCACGCGGATGTCTCGCCTGGCTGCGTGGCGTTGAACGGCGTGCAACGGAAACAATTGCGCGTAAGTACCGGAGATGGTGTGAAAGTGTCTACCTATACACCACCGAGTGCGGAGTTTACGTGCGCGGGAATTACGGTGGAGTTGGAGTTCACGCGCGCGTCGTATGGGGCGAGTTTATTGGCGCGAGGCGAGCACGAGGAAGTGCGCGCGGATGATATGACGGCGATTTTTCATCGAACATTCAGTTCGCAAGTGCTCACGATTGGTCAGAAAGTTGCGGTGGAATATTGTGGGCAGAATTATTTAATTACGTTGAATCATTTGATGGTTGATGGTGCGAGAGAAGGCGTGACGACTTTGAGAGGAATGTTTACGCCGAGCACAGCGGTGGCATACGATGCATCTTCCAATAGCGGAATTAAGATTGCTGGGCAAAAGGCGGCGGTCATGAACACTGCGTTGTTTAAGAGCAAAGATTTCAGTTTCTCAAAGCTCGGTATTGGGGGTCTGGATAAGCAGTTTGAGGATATTTTTAGACGCGCGTTTAGTTCACGCATTTTTCCGCAAAGCGTCGTGCAACGACTCGGGATAAAGCACGTCAAGGGTATGTTACTTCATGGTCCCCCGGGTACGGGTAAGACTTTAATTGCGAGGCAAATTGGAAAAATGTTAAATGGTAAAGAGCCTAAGATTGTGAACGGGCCGGAAGTGATGTCTAAGTATGTTGGGCAGTCAGAGGAGAATGTCCGTGCATTATTCGCCGACGCGGAAGCCGAATACAAGGCGCGCGGTGATGATAGTGAATTGCACATTATTATCTTTGATGAAATTGATGCAGTATGTAAATCAAGAGGGAGCGTTTCGAGTGGAACTGGTGTGCACGATTCCATCGTCAACCAGCTTCTCACAAAGATTGATGGCGTCGACGCGTTGAACAATATTTTGTTAATCGGTATGACCAACAGAAAAGATATGCTCGATGAAGCAGTTTTGCGTCCGGGGCGTCTTGAAGTTCATATAGAAATTGGTTTACCAGACGAAGCTGGTCGTGTGCAGATTTTGAACATTCACTCGAACAAGATGAGCGAAAATGAATTCCTTGGCGGCGACGTCGACGTCGTAGAGTTGGCAAAACGTACTGGAAACTTTAGCGGTGCCGAGATCGAAGGTTTAGTGAAATCTGCGGTTTCGTTCGCGTTGACGAGACAAGTGGATATGAATGATATTGGGGCACCTATTGACGAAGAAAATATCAAGGTGACGATGGCTGACTTTGAACTGGCATTGCTCGAAGTGAAGCCCGCATTCGGGGCGTCGACGGATTTGTTCGAGCGCTGCTTACTCAATGGAATGATTCCGTACGGTCAAAAGTATACTAAGCTCGTGTCCACACTTCAGTCATTAGTAGAACAAGTTCGTGTGTCGGATAAGACGCCCATGTTGACGTGCTTGCTCGAAGGTGGAGCGGGAAGCGGGAAAACCGCCATGGCGGCTACGATTGCCATCAAATCCCAGTTCCCGTTCACAAAGCTTCTCACCGCCGATGGCTTTATCGGCGCCTCTGAGGTAGCCAAGTGTCAAGCGTTGGCAAAGTTGTTCGACGACGCTTACAAATCGCCTGTATCTTTGATTGTTTTGGATGATATTGAGCGCTTGCTCGAGTACGTCTCCATCGGACCGCGTTTTAGCAATGTCGTCTTACAAGCGCTTTTAGTGTTGCTCAAGCGACAACCCCCACCAGGACGCAAGCTCTTTGTCATCGGCACCACATCGTTGCCTATAGTCTTTGAAGAAATGGGCCTCAACCAGGCGTTCAACGTGTCTTTACACGTCCCCATGTTATCCTTGGGCGAAACCACCGAAGTGTTGACGCAACTCAACGCCTTCGCGAGCGATGAAATCCCTCAAGCGTGCCAAGCGCTCGAGGCACTGATGGGCGACCAAGTCCCCATCAAGCGTCTATTCATGCTTCTAGAAATGGCCCGACACGGTCACGAATCACACGACGACACTATGGATGTCGACGCATCCCCGCTCGCTCTGCACCGCTGGGTCGAAGTCTTGCGCGATCTCACGCAATAAAACAAAACATCCCCCTGAGCGCGCACGCGACGCACGTAAACGCGCACCTAGGTAATATCATCAAACACACACACGCACGCACGCACAAACACATATACTGACTCAATTACAATCTACTACGTCAAACCGCGCGCGCCAAAGTCCACCCTCGTCGCCCTCGCGATCCTCCTCCTCATCCGCGGCGTCACCCACCATCACCCACCAGCCCACATCGCGCGCGCGAGATCACTTCCCGAACAACCCAGTGAACCCATTGACGACGACGCCGTACCCCAACCCGACGACCACGGCCCCGGCGCGCATCACCGCCGCTAAACTCGACTTTCCACTGTACGGTCCAGACATTTGTTTTTTCGTTCGCAGCGTCGCACAGTGACGAGCTCACCCCGGGCTCACCCCGTTCGCCATCGCGCCTCGCCGCGCGCGCGCGACGGACTGCTGGAGAATACGCATCCCTACCGCACGCGACGCCGCGCGAGCGCAAAAGGGCGAGCGAGCGCGCGAGCGAGGGTGATTTTCTCGGCGTCGTTTGAACTCGCACCCATCCGCGCGCGCGCTTGAGCATCATTCTCTGACGCGCGCGGTGCGATGATGGGGGTTGTGATGCACGGATGCCAACGCGGTGCGGTGGCGGTGATGGCGGTGGCGACGCGCGGCGCGGGTGGCGCGCGCAGGGCGGCGGGCGCGGGGCGAGGGAGCGCGCGCGCGGCGATGCCGTTGGTGCGTTCGAAGAGTGCGAGCGATGCGAGCGGTGCGGGCGCGCGGGCGGGGGGGGGCGCGCGATGCGGCGTTCGGGGTGCGTTTGGTGAAGTTCGTGCGTTCGCGCGCGCGAGTGCGGGTGGGGTGGCGCGCGGGACGACGACGACGACGACGACGACGCGGAGAGGAGCGGCGACGACGGCGCGAGGCGGAGGGAGTAACAACGCCGGCGGTGGTGGAAACGGTGGTGGTGGCGGAGGCGGAGGTGGAAGTGGAGGCAATAACGATGGAGGAAGTGGTTCGTCGAACGGTAGCTCGTCGTTGTGGGGGGCGTACTTGCAAGCGTTGGAGAAGCATCCGTTGGCGACGAAGTGCGCGACGAGCGGCTTTTTAAACGCGCTCGGTGACTTGTTCGCACAATTCATGTTTGATGACGCCGCGAATAAGGGCGTTGACTTTAGACGAGCTGGCGTGTTTACGTTCCTCGGAGCCGTGCTCGTCGGTCCAGCCTTGCATTTGTGGTACGGAACGCTCGGGAAGCTCGTCACCGTCAAGGGGAGCGCTGGCGCCGCGATTAGTTTGATCTTGGATCAAGGTGTGTTCGCGCCGGCGTTCTTGTGTGTCTTCCTCTCGTCGTTGTTTACTATTGAGGGCATGCAAGACCAAATCGTGCCCAAGTTGAAGCAAGACTTTGCGTCAACCGTCGTGGCGAACTGGAAGATTTGGATTCCGTTTCAGTTCTTAAACTTCCGCTTCGTTCCTTTGAACTTGCAAGTCGCCGCAGCGAATGTCGTGGCGTTGCTATGGAACACGTACCTTTCTTGGGCGTCTCACAAGACTGTAGTCGAAGTTGCCCCGGCTGGAGGCAAGGCGAAAAAGTAAACTTCGTGCGCGCAAATAAACAGTTTGAATATTTTAAACAATTGAGCTGCTACCGGTAATAACCTAATAAACCATCTAAATCGTCGCCCCCGAGCAAGACGACCCCGACCCCGCGGTACATCCAAAGCAATGATTGTCGGCGACGATGTGCTCGCCCACGATATCGTCGATGGTTTCCAAGTCAAAAATTGTCTTGCCACTGCGCAGCGGCATGTCAAGTTGCTGGTTAAAATCGCAGTCGTACAATCGACCATCCCAAGATACGCTGACTAAATCTCTGCACATCACCCCCGCTGATGCCGCGACGTTGAAATTTTCCACCAAAAGGCTCATGTACTCGCTCATCTTGCCCTCACGGTGCAAGTAGTCTGCAAAGCGCTTGATGGGCATATTCGTCAGCGTGTAGAGTCGACTAAAAGAAATTCCCCACGTATCCTGCAACTCACTTCGGTACGCAATTTCAAGCTTTTCTTGCGCCGGAGGTAAGAACGCACCACCGGGATTGTACATCAAATCGAGCTCTAAGCCCGTACCTTCGACGCCGTAGCCCACCGCGTTCAAGTCTTTCAACGCCGCGATGGAGCGTTCAAATACACCTTTCCCTCGTTGGGCATCAGTATTCGCCTCACTATAACACGGTAACGATGCTACAACTTTAACTTTATTCTCTGCCAAAAACGACGCTAAATCCTCTTGCCCATCTTCGTACAAAACAGTTAAATTACACCTATCGATGACCTCCACGCCGAGCGCTCGTGCCTCGCGCACAAGATACCTAAACTCTTCGTGCATTTCCGGCGCACCACCTGTGAGATCCAGCATCTTAACTCCGGGTGAATTCTTGAGCACTCTAACGATCGCCTCCGCGGTGTCATGCGTCATCATCTCCGTACGCAGCGGTGAGCTCTCCACGTGACAGTGCGCGCACGCCTGGTTACAAAACAAACCAATATTCACTTGTAAAATAGTCGTCGGCTCACGCACTAACGCCCGCCCGCCGCGCTCATCGAGCACGGTTTCAAACGCCGGAACACCGAGGTCATCGAGAGCCCGCCGACGGCGCGCGCGTTCTTCCTTGGTCAACGCGCGTTGGCCGAGGTCTTTTAATCTTTGCTGCGCGAGGAGAAACTCGTCGTCGCCCTTCATGGCTTCGAGTGTCTCGGGAATGAGCGAGCGATTACTTGAGGACGGCGATGCATACGTGCGCGTACGCGTGCGTCGCGTGACTCCATGCGATGGCGCAGCGATGGCCAGGCGTGGGGTAAGAATCATGCTGGCGATGCGTCGAGGACTGCGGCTTGGGAGCGTGACGGATGGACAGATGCTACAAAGGCTAAAATTGGCTATTTTCCAGGTGTCTCGTACGCGGTGACCACGCGCGGGCCTTGATGAAGGTTGAATTTTGTCTCCAGAGACGCTTTCACCGGGGTTTGCCTTGACTTGATCATGGAAATTTCCACTTCAATTTCCTTCAAGCGCTGCGCCGACGACGGCAGTTTAGCAAAGGCAGCTCCGCCCGTGAGATTGGTCACACGATTCCAACTCGCGCCCTTATTACTCGGAGTGAACGCTTGGGGACTTCCACCGCGAAGAGTTTTATGCAAATCGAGCGTGGCGGTGAGTTGACGGCGCCAACCTTCATCCTTGCACTGCGGCGTATCATGCGTTGAAGAAGGCGCCGGCGACGCGCTGGATGTATTTTTTGACGCCGAAAGCTGACCGTGGAGATCGTGCTTTTCTACTCTAAGACGTTGTAGCTCAACGTTGGCGTCGCGTTGTGCTTGAATGGAGCGCAGCACACTCGCCTCAGCGTCCGCGGTGAAATCCGCAATAGTTTGTTTCGCCAACTCCATATGAGAGATGTTGCGCTCGAGCTCGATTCGTCGGCGCCTCTCTTCATGCAGCTCATATTCGAGCTCTTGCGTCTTCACGTGAGCACCATGCACCAATGACGCTTGTTTCTGAGCTTCAATGGCAGCATCTCTCGCCGCCGCGGTCTGCTTTGACATTTCAGTCGCGTATTCTTCGATTCGCGCCGCGCACGTCGCGCGCAGCTCCTCCTTCTCCGCCAAAGCAGCGCGTTCCGCATCACCGAGTCTGCCGACTAGGCGTTCGACTTCAATCTTAACCTGCTTGAGCTCAGTTTCGAACATTTTAGCCCGATTGATAGCTTCGGTGCGGTCCTGTAACGCGATTGCGAGCTCTTTGGAACTCGTTCCTTCGCGCATTGATTTCATGTCAATCATTTGCTCGAGTTCATCCACGCGAGCTTCTCTCTCAAAGCTCTCGTTCGTCTTCTTCAGTAAATCCTCCGTCAGTTTGACATTTTCATCACGTGCCGCTCGCAAATGTGCCAGCGTCAAATTCAAGTGCGTCTCTGCCGTGGACCGAGCCGATTCTACGACGGCTAGTTCGCGCCGCAGCTCTCCGAGCGCCAAAGACGACGACGCCTCTGACGACGACCCGTCGTTATTCGATAACGCTGCAACCTCATTTTTCGCATGCGCACAAAGTACTTCCGCTGCTTCTGCTCGCCGCACCGCACTGTCTCGTGCAGCTTTCATCTCTTGCACATTCGCGCGGAGTTCTTCGTTTTCTTTTGTGAGCACGGATTCGAGCGAGCGATATCGCTCCAATTTCCGCGCATGCTCCGCAACGTCATCGGCCAATCGCGCACTTCGCGACTGATGGTACTCCAAAGTTTTTGCCATATTTCTCAGCTTGATTTCATAGCTCGCAATCTCCCGGCGATCGATAGCATCGCCGTCGTCGACGCCGTCCCGCGCTTTGAGCGCCTCCTCAGCCGCGCGCAACGCATCCGACAACAACGCATTCTCTTCCCGTAAATCTCGAACCAGCGCCGAAGACGCCATCGCTCCATTATTCTGAGTACTTACATGTTGATGTTCGGTGACATCCCGTCGCGCGCGCGAGCCGACGTGCGTCTCGATTGCGTCTCGCAACGACGTCGCCTCGCTCGCACGCGCGCATCGCAGTCGAATCACCCTCTGTCCACCTTGAATCGCCACCTGGAGCACCACTTCGCGCGCGTGCGGATCAAAGCTCATGTTTACCACCGATGCGCACGGGAACTTACCCAGCAATGCCGTCTTCAGCGCGCCCGGCGTCGGTTGCGCTCGTGTTGATGGTGATGATGAAGTCGCAGTCGATGCCAGCGGCGTCTCCACCTCCGCGGTCGCGCCTAGCACGCGATCGATGCGTATCCCACGCGACGTGACTTCAACGCTCGCGTCTACCGCGCTCGCGTTCGCGCCGACGACGGCGCATGCGAAGCGCATGACGACGTCGAAGAGCGACGGTGAGTGGCGATGATGACCGCAGTCAACCGCACGCGACGCGACGCGAGCGAGCGAGCGAGCGCAGACAAAGCCGCGCGCGCGCGTGCGCGCGCGCGCGTCATCGCGCGTCATCGTTCGTCACTCGTCTCTGGAGACATAGACGGCGTCGATGACGACGACGACGACGACGATGATGATGTTTCGTGCCGTTATGCCCGCCGCGCATGCGAACGTATCGACGCCGGTCGGAGGCTCTGGACGCGGTGAACGTCGCGTGAAAGCATCCATGGCGTTATTTCAAAACGTGCACGCGAACGTTCGGGCGAGTTCGGCGCGCGTGCGCGCGCGTGAGGTGCACAGAAGAAGCGGGGCGACTCGAGCGCGTTTCGACGACGACGACGACGACGACGGGGTGTATAGCGATCGAGACCGTGCGTCGGGTCGACGCGCGCAAAAAGAGCGCATTAAAGCGGCTGTGAATAGAAATGACGACGGGGAGTCCATGCGAGATGCGTTTTTGGATGGTGCAGAGGTGTTTGCGCTGACGGCGGCAGTTGGGGTGAAGGCGCGCGCGGCGTACGTAGAGCGACGAAACGTAGCGGTAGCGACGCGTACGGGCACACCCGTACCACCGCGAGCGGCGATTTCGACGTTTGGCGATTTCCCACTCTACGTCGCGGTCGTGGCGGGGACGTTACTTAGGAGAATAGGGAAGAGTAGGGACGCGGCGAGCGTCGGGGCGTTGCGCGGGGTGCCGAGCTCCGTCGCCGCGCGCATCGCCATGCTAGAGCAAGCGAATGACAGCGTGGTAGAAGTATCGAGACGCACGGCACGAGATGTTTCTAGAGTAGGGACGCGCTTGAGACTCACTCGACGAGAATTGTCACCGCCGTTACGTAAAGTACAAGCGGAGACCAAGGAGAACGCGCAAATTCTCGCTGCCGTCGCGCAGCGCATCGAACTCCTCGAAGCCGAGCTCGTGGATGGACAATCCACGATGTCTGGCCTGCACACCGTCAGCTCAAAGCAGTTCGAAGTGCTATCCAAGGCGATATCAGACCTGAAACAATCACAAGCCGAACTCGAGGCGCGTTTGATTGAGGTGAAAATCGACGCCGGCGCCGTGAAATTTGAAGACCAACTCGTGCGAGACGAAGAAACAATCTCCTCTCGCAACACCGACGATGCGGCGACAACAATCAAAAAGGTCAAAAAGGTAGACTTTAGCACAAGCCCCAACGCCGTCCGCACAAAAGACGACGACGGTGACGACGACGACGACGACAGTCGACGCGACGACGGTTTCATCCGCTACCCGCGCCGAAGCGAATAGCCACTTTCCATTCGCGCCCTGCGTTCCGCCACCCCACGTGTGATACCATAAAACCACACAATCATCACTCCACTTTCCCCAGTCGCGTTGTTATCGTCGTCACCCTCACCCACACGCACGCCCATCGACGAGTATGAGTATCGCGCACACGCGTCCCGACGATAACCTCGTCCAGTCAGCACACGAGTGTGTGACGTCACGCCTCGGCACTCGACGCCTCGCGCGCGAACCCGTTGCCCAGCGCGCGCCCCACAGACGACAACGCGTGACGACAGAGATATCGATGATGCACGCCCACGCGACGCACGCACGCACGGCGATCGCGACGACGCATTCGTGCGCGCACCCGCGCCCCAGCGCCCAGCGCCAAGCGGTGGTCGTTCGCGCGAAAAACGACATCGATCGCGCCACTGGGTACATCGGTAAGGATAACAGTGGGAGCGGGAACATTTTTGCCATCGAACCGAGGCAGTTGTACACCGAAAGCCCGACGAGCGATAAGTACGCGAAGAAAGGTTTGGGTGGGATCGGCGGTCTCGCCGTAGCCGCGGCGGTGATCGGAGGCGTGGTATTCGCCACGACCTCGCTCACGGGGTTCGAGGAGGCGAATAATGAGTTTGCGAATTATAATGGGCAGTCGGTGTCGTATTACGAGACGCAGTTTAAGTAAATGATGACGACGACGGGGGCGATACGCGATATGAATTGCTTTGTAATGATAACGACGGTGACAACCATCTCGACGAGCCCTTGATAGAGCGCCTCGCGGTGGTCTTGCATGATCACGCGCTGTGCGCTCGCAGTGACGCGCGCCAGAACGTCGAGCGGGGCGTGGACGACGCGCAGGGCGACGGTGGGCGCGCGACGGGCGTCTCGCGAGGCGACGAGCGCCATGGCGAATGCTGACGCTGACCGCGGGTACGCGTTTGGACCGATAGTAATCCCGCGCACGCAAGTGTTTTACGAAACCCCGAGCACGTTTGCGCTGGTGAATTTAAAACCTGTCGTTCGCGGGCACGTGCTGGTGTGTCCGCGGCGCGTCGTGGCGAAATTTACCGACTTGACGTCGGATGAGATATCAGACTTGTGGCGCTCGGTGGCGCGCGTGCAACGTCAAATAGAACGCGTGCATGACACGACATCGAGCACGTTGGCGATACAAGACGGTCCGTTAGCGGGGCAAAGTGTGCCGCACGTGCACGTACACGTGTTACCGCGTCGAGAGGGTGATTTTGAGCGCAACGACGACGTGTACGACGCGTTGGAGGGACGGGCGTCCAAGGCGTTGGATAACGACGCTCGCGAACCGCGGACGGCGGAGGAGATGCGCATCGAAGCCGATGCATTTAGGGCGTTGTTTGTCGATGAGTAGTGTAAAAGTTGCACGCGACAGGGTTGTACATTGAATTGTTGTAGATTTTTTATTCCACCTGGCGCGACGACGTCGGTTGCGCATGCCTCACACGTCTCCACGCCTGCATCCATCGTCGCGCGACGCGAAACGACGCGTAACAGTCCACCATGGGTGTGTTTGCTGGTCTTGACTTCATTAAAGACGCGCTGAACATCGGATACGACGCGACGAAGACGAAAACTTCACTGCGGTTGTGCGTCGGACGCATCAAATTGCTCAAGAATAAAAAGTCCGCCGCACGAGACGCGTTAGTTCGAGATGTTGTGGATTTACTGACAAATAAAAAACACGCGCAAGCGCGGGTGAGGGTGGAATCCGTCGTGCGCGATGAGCGAACGTTGAAAGCGTTTGAGGTGTTGGAAATCTTGTGCGAGCAATTGATTGTTCGACTTCCGTTAGTGAGCGCTTCGAAAGAGTTGCCTGATGAACTCCGCGAACCCATTGCGAGTGTGATTTATGCCGCCAAGCGATCGTTAGAACTACCCGAACTCACGAGCGCGAAGCAGCAGTTTGGACGCAAATATGGGAAAGATTTTGCGAAATCTTGCGACGATGACAAGACAGCCAAAGCGTGCGGGGCACACCCAGCAATTTTGGATGCGTTAAAAGTGCGCGCCGTGGATGACGCCGAATGCGTGACTCGTTTAGAAATTATCGCTACGGCGAACGGGTTAGAGGTTGAACTCGAAAGCAAAGAGATAGACGTGGCAATGGACACGCGCAACGGCGCTATTGACAATGGCGCAGACGTCGTGTATAAAGACGCCATGGAAGCTGCCGCCGCCGCGGAATCTGCCGCGCAACGCGCACAGCGCGCGAGTGAAGCCGCTGCCGCTTTGGCAGGCGTTTCGCGAAAGGAAAATATGGCGGAATCCACCGCAGTTTACGACGGCACCGATGACGCTGACGTACACATTGATGACGAAGACATCGAAGCCGTCATTGAAGAAGTCCTTGCCACGCCAGATGCCCCAGAGACTACCGACAGTGAAGACATCATGCCAGGTCCGCCACCAGGCGTCGGTGGTGCACCACTCAAAATGTCTCCAAGCGCGGCACCGTTCATCCCCAAACCAAAATCCGCGCCGGCGACGATTTCGCCAACTGCCGCCGCGGACGCCAACGCGGGCAAAGATGACAGTGATGATCTCTCCAAGCGCTTCCAGGCGCTCAAGCGCTAGCGATGCGCTTAAATGTAATCATTTCTCGCTTCAAAACGCTCGCATGCGCGACATTTCTCGCCCGTCGTCGTTGTAATAAAGTCTTCAGTAAAATGTAAAGCGTCCATGACGTCACTGTTGAACCTCACACACGCGCACGCTCGAAGACGAGGCGCGAGATGGCGCTTCGCCGCGCTCTCACCACTGGCTCGACCATCGGCATTGCATCCGCGTCGTGCGCGCTGGCGGTGTATGGCTTCACGTCGACGTCCGCGATGGACTCGAACGGCGATGGCGCCGATGGGACGCTGCCTCGAGACCCGTGGGCGATTGCATCGACGCCTTTGCCCACGCGTGCGGCGATGTTGGCGTCATTGAAGCGGAACGAAACGAACAAGTTTGATGTTTTAATCATCGGCGGCGGTGCCACGGGCGCTGGGTGCGCGGTGGACGCGGCGACACGTGGGTTGAGCGCGTGCGCGCTCGAAGGCGAAGACTTTGGCGCTGGCACGAGCGGACGGTCGACGAAATTAGTACACGGTGGTGTGCGATATTTAGAAAAGGCGGTGTTTCAACTCGATCCTGGGCAATTGAAATTAGTTTTTGAGGCGTTGATGGAGCGAAAAACGTTGTTGAATAATGCGCCACATTTGACGCGAGCGTTGCCGATCGCGACGCCGTGCTACGAGTGGTGGGAGGTGCCGTATTATTGGGCTGGTATGAAAGCGTATGATTTAGTGGCTGGTATGCAAGGGTTGACTTTGTCAAGTTTCGCACGTGCGGGTAAAGTGGGAGAGATGTTCCCGCAACTGGCGCAAAAGCGAACGGATGATGGCGAGAAGACGATGAAAGGGTCGATTGTGTATTACGACGGACAGTTTGATGACGCAAGGCTCAATGTAGCGCTTGCGTGTACTGCAGCGCACGCTGGTGCGACGATTGTGAATCACACGCGAGTAGTAAAGCTTCATAAAGACGGCGAACGCGTCGTTGGTGTTCGTGCGCGCGACATGTTGACTGGAAGTGAGTTTGACGTGTACGCCAAGACGATTATTAACGCGAGCGGACCTTTTACGGATGAACTGCGTAAGATGTCCGACTCCAAGGCAAATGGGATCATGATGCCTTCAGCAGGGGCACATATTACGCTTCCTGCGTATTACTGTCCGAGCGATATGGGGCTTATTGTGCCCAAAACGAAGGATGGTCGCGTCGTGTTTCTACTCCCATGGCTAGGCGCGTGCATCGCCGGTACAACGGACAAGCAGTGTGACGTTACGATGACACCCAAGGCTACGAAAGAGGAGGTAGAGTTTATATTAGAGTCTATTGCGCCGTATTTGAAGGTAGACACTCGGAAGTCAGATATTCTTAGCGTGTGGAGCGGCATTCGTCCGCTCGCGTCTGACCCATCAGCTGGCGACACCGAAAACATGTCGCGGGATCACATCATCGCTGTGGAGAAGGATGGTATGGTAACTATCACTGGGGGTAAATGGACCACATACAGAAGAATGGCTGAAGAAGCCGTCGACAAGGCGATCGAAATAGGTGGTTTGGCGGATGATGCTGGTAAGTGTCGCACCGCTTCATTGGGGGTTGTCGGAGCACATGGATACACGAGAGATCTTTTCGTCAAAGTAGCTCAACGTGGTGGTAAGGGTTTCGGCGGTCCGCCGGATGAAGTCGTTGCGAAACATCTCGCGACTTCATATGGCGATCGGGCACTCGTGGTCGCAGACTTGGCGGCGTACTCGCACTTGTCCCAACGCTTAATTCCAAACCATCCAGTAATTGAAGCGGAAGTCGTGTACGCTGCACGAGCAGAATACTGCCAAACTGCGGTAGATTTCCTCGCGAGACGTACTCGCTTAGCATTCTTAGACATTAAGGCTGCTGAAGAGGCGCTACCACGTGTGGTTGAGCTCCTTGGCGCAGAGCTCAAGTGGAGCTTTATGCGTCGTCGTCGTGAGATCTCTGATGCAAAAAAGTTCTTGTCAACGTTCAAGGCGGAGTAAATTTCCTAATTGGTTCGTTTTGTACCGGTACACGTTTTGTATTACACATAAATAAATACACGTCGATCACATCTGTTCGCTGTAGAAAACTTCTTCGATGCAGCGATTTGCGGCGTTCTTGACTCTTTCACCTGCAGTCAACGTGAGAAGCTCATAAAATCGCTTGGAAAGATCGGCATACTGCTCAACCTCTTTCGTCAGCGCTTCTATGGATAATTCGGCGGCCAAACTCTCGGCACGGTCGCGCAGTATCTCTGGTTTTGATGCGTTCAAGTCTGAAAGCAAAGCTACTCCATCTGCAGCATCTTCAATTCCAAAGTCCAACCCCACATTAAATGCATCCAGAGCCTCGTCAAGCTCGCCATTCACTATCTGCGAATAGCCGAGAGACGTAAAGGCACTCATGACTCCGCCTTGAGCTGCCAATTCGTAATACTTTTGCGCTTCATAGAAATTCTGTTCGACACCAATGCCTTCTTCGAGGCACAGCGCCAAGTTATTCATCGCCGCTGGGTTTCCAAGCGTGACAGCTTCTTGGAAATAACTCGCCGCATTGTCCTTTTCAGCACCCTCACCTATCTCTAAATATTCTAAAACCCCCAAGTTATTTGCACAGATGGGACAACCTTCTTTGATACCTTCTCTGTACCAACCTCGCGCTTGTTCGTAGTCGCGCTCCATACCAATACCGAGTTCATACATACGACCAATACTCGAGTAAGCTGGTACGAACTGTTCTTTGGCGGCAGTGACGTAGCACTTTAATGCCTCTTTCGCCTTTTCTTCGCTTATCTTATCATCTTTGTTGGCCTCACACGCTTCTGCTTCGAGCACCTTGCCTCTCGCATGTAGCGTGTACGCCGCACTTGCCGGTCCAAGTGGAACTTCTGGTAGCACAACTTCTTTTCTCTTGCCCTCAACAGCCTCACGCGGTCTATCTATTGCTAATTCTACAGGATCATCCATCATCACCGCCACGACTTGACCATTCGCGCTTCGCAGCGCGCGCATGGTGCACCCGATGTCCTCGTCTTGACACACGTAACGCCTTCCACGCGCGTTCTCGATCATTTCCACTCCGCCGTACGGATTGACTCGTTGCCAATGCGTGACTCCATCGATTTTGGTGTCGTATCCACGTAATTCCAAGCACTCTCCTGCGCGCGCGACGCCGCGGATGCGAGCTCCAGAGCCGTACTCACCATCCTCACCTCTTCCGTACGCGCTCTCGAGTCCACCACCAATCATCACCGCGGCAGCTCGTTCGTTCTCCCCATCACGTCCATCGATCTCGCTCGCGGGTACGTATCCATCGTCTCGCCCGCGCGCTTGCTCGTCCAAATACCTCGACGTGAGCGTGCTTTTGTAGTCATCGGCATGCGCCAGGGCGAGGGCGTGTTCGGCGGGCGTTCGCTGCGGCGTGAGGAGCGCGCGAGGGGTAATTGTGCGAGGCGTCGGTGAACGCGGTTGACGCCATTTATAATTTTCCACGTCGTCCGCCTCGTCGAACCGAGTGTTGACGTGAAGCGCCATGCGAGGCGACGAGTGCAGCCGTCGCGCCCGAGGGCATCTAGTTGGCCCGAGGGCATCTAGATGGCGAGGCTTTTAGGCGAACAAATAAAAGGAACGAGATGCACATTTACGAAATTAACTTGTGTATGATTACACATATTCCAATCCCCCCACTAGTTGGGCACCAAACACCTCCTCGCCGCCGCCGCCGCCGGCCGACAAATTTCCAACACACTCCTCTTTAGTTCATACGGCGGATGAGCGCGTTGATCTTGTCTTCGCGGTTACCAGCCATACCACCTTCAATGTAGTGCTTCTTCTTCTCGGTCATACCGCCGTTCGGGGCGGAGAGCTTGAAGGGCCACAAGAAGTTGGCGCACTCCTTGAAGTTCGGGCCAGCGGTGTAGATCTCGTGGATCAAATCTTCGACGCAAATGATACCCTTGGAGCCGAGCGCCTTCTCGATAACCTCGTTGTCCGTGAGCGGAATGCGTTGCTTGTTCACCTTACCGTAACCACGCTTGTAGATGAGCTCTCTAACGCTCTTCAAGTTCGGGTAACCAAACATGACGTACGGTTCCACCTTGCGGAGCTGGTTGAGCGTCGCCTTGTTCGCCTTCATGAAGATACCATTGTGGATTTGGCGCAAGCGCAAGAGTTGAAGAATCTTCTTCGTCTTCGGGTGGATGTCGTTGAGACCGCGGAGGCGCATCACAAAGATGAGCTTATCCTCGGGTTCGACGTAGAAACCACCCTTGGCGCGCGCTTCGCGCTTGAGGCGCACGAGATCCGTTTCCTTTGAGGCGTACGCAAAGTCACTCAGTCAGTCGCATGTCACTCGCATTCGTCGAAAACATCACAAGAGAGTGTGTTTGTAACAACTCTCTCACGCACTTGAACTCGCACACACGCACGCGCAATCAAAAACAAAAAACTCACCTGGTCGCGGTACTCCTTCACATACTTCTCCGCGCGCTTGAAGATTTCCTCGCGCTTCTTCTCGCCGGCAGCCTTGGCAGACGCCGCGGCGGCAGCCTTTTGCTCAGCCCATTGAGCATCGCGCGTGCGCTTTTTCAACACAGATTCCGGAACAGACGGCTGCACGTTCACGAAACACACACGCGTCGTCAGTACGCACACAATCGTCAAACCTCTCGCACGGGTTTGCGCGTTTAGGGTCTCGCGCGCATCATCATCATCACCCAACACTCGTCGCCCGCGCGCGCACGACGCCGCCCACGCGCGCGCGCGCACACGCACACGACGACACCCATCATCATCATTCCATGCGCATCCGTCCACGCCCATCGCACCCGCGCGCGCGCGCGCAGCCGCGCACCACCAACCCTCGCGCCGCACCGATCGACCGCTTTAGGGTCACCCGCGCCCCGAGCCGCGACGACGACGGCGACGACGACCCGGGCGCCGCGCGCGTGCGAACACCACCCACGCACACATCGCACGCGATCGACCTCGCGCACATCGCGCGAACGCATACGTACCATGGCGTCCTGTGCGTCGAATTAAGAGGCCGATGGGACGTCGCGCGCGCCGAGTCGCGTCCGCGCGCGCGCGGGTGGTGGTGGTTCACGCGTGTCACACACGGACCAAGTCCCTGCGATCCAGTCCAGGAGAGGACCTTAAATAAGGACCTTAAAACGCCACATGTCCGATCGACTTTTTGGGCGCGATTGACCAATTATGACCAGGCGAATGGGTATTGAACGTGACATTCTTCACGTGCGTCGCGCGACGACGCGTTATTTGCGAGATTTTTCAACGTGATCGAGTGACTCTGTATAGTTTCTGTCATCTGACGAAGTTTCGTGAGATTTGGCGTCGATGCGACGGCGCGGTGGATTGAAATGTGCGTTTCGTGTGCAAGAGTCCCTCGGGCAGATTGAGTTGTGAACGGTCAGATGCCACGATGTGCGTCGAGGCGCAGCCGTCACACTGATGCGTTAGAGGCATGGGCATACGGCGCGCGTGAGTGTAATTCATTTGAACATGCCCTTTTCATGCTCTCTTTCGGCATGGCTCGCGCGAGTGCGCCACATTGAACACTTTTTCATCTGTCATCGTTGGCCAAAATGACTGAAAAATGGCCGAAATGGGTGAAAATGTCAAATATTCAACGGGGCACTGACGCGTCGAATCGCGCTTAAATTTCGTCTAGAGCGGATAACCGTGTTGTATTAAAACATTAGACACCTGAAGCATCAAACTCAATCGATTTTAGGCCGCTATGCAAGAGATGTGCGTCGACGAACTCCCTGACATCTGACCGTTCACAACCCAAGCGGGCCGAGGGACTGTTGCACACGAAACGCCAAAACACGCCAAAACACACAAAATAACGCACATTTCAATCCACCGCGCCGTCGCATCGATGCCAAATCTCACGAAACTTCGTCAGATGACAGCAAACATATAGTGTCACCCACTCGCGTTGAAAAATCCCACAAAAACCGCGTCGTCGCGCACATCGCGTGAAGAATGTCACGTTCAATACCCATTTGCCTGGTCATAATTGGTCAATCGCGTTCAAAAAGTCGATCGGACATGTGGCGTTTTAAGGTCCTTATTTAAGGTCCTCTCCCGGACTGCGATCTGCCCATGGCCTGATCCTGATTGGTGATCAAAACACAAGGAAACACGTTTGACCAATCATGACATCATGACCCACACATCGAGCCCCCACAGCGGTGGTCCGTCGCAAACCGTCCCCTCGCGCGATGGACCGCGACGTCACGATTCGCGTCGCATCGACGACTCGAGAATCAATCGCGCATTCGTGGCGGTACTCTGCGTCGCGAGTCGCGAGTCGCGAGTCGCGAGTCGCGTGAGTGAGTGATCATGTCCATCGGAAGTTCCGTGCGCAAGTTAGAAACCAACGCGTATGGCGCGATATTAAAAGCCATGGCGGTGACCGGGCTCACGTGGGACCGCGAAGAATTCTTGGGACGATTACGCGTGGAGTTGAACATCAGCGCGGAGGAACACATGAGGTTTCGGGAACAAATGGACGCGGATGAGAACGTGAATCGAATGAGATCATCGTATGTGGAGTATAAGGAAGGACAAGAGGCGAAGAGACAGCGTGTGGAGGCTCCGAGACCGGCGCCAGTGGCGCGAGCGGTGAAACCTCAGCGAAGCGCGAATGTTCGCGCGCCAAAGATCTCAGCCGCGGCGTTGGCGCAGATGGGCGTGAATGAGTACATTTGTAAGCGGGTGAAGAGATTTTGGCCCAGTGAAGGTGGGTGGTTCGATTGTATCATTACCGACTACAATCCGGAGACAAAACTGCACTGTTTGACGTACGACATCAACACGCCAAACGAATCTTTCGAGTGGGCGGACATCTCGAGCTTTTCCGAGCGTGAGTTTAAGATTCAAGAGGGTAAGGTTGACATCAGTCAGCTTCAAGCGATGTCAGCGGGTGCGGCGATGGCGTCGTCGCCGCCGCCGGTGGTGTCGCTGGGTACGCCAGCGGCGTCCATCGTTCAAGCGGCGACCAAGGCCAAGGACCCGCAAAAGTTGAATGCGATGAAGGAAACGCTGACGGCTGAAGAGGAAGCGTTAAGGCGTCAACTCGCGGCGTTGGACGACAGCGATGACGACAGCGATGATGACGGCGACGACGCGTAAACAGAGCGCGACAGGGGAGAGAAAAATAGTAAAAGTAAAACTTTGGAACAAACAAAGGAGTCAAAAGAATTTATAACCCTATATTCCTATACACATCAGCGAGCATATCTATTGGCACCCCGCAATGATAGCCTAAGATGATTAATTGATTCGCTAACGTCACCTTGACGAAACCACGACTGTCCCATCGCCGTGCGCTCGTAACCACGGGTGCGGATAACATCACCGGCGCACTTCGCTTGCGCAACTTTCTCGCCATCGCGTAATCCTCCATGAATGGCATTTCATCGAAACCACCGACGGCATCGAATGTCTCACGTTTGATGACGAATCCTTGGTCACCATATGGGATACCAAACACCGCGCTTCGGATATTTGTACCGATTTCTACCACGCGCCTGCATATAGTCGCGCCTGTGTTTCTGTCCCGCCCTTTTGCGTCATCACTCATCTTAAACGCGAACGCCCCCCATTCGGGGACCTTACCCTTACGGTGCGACTGACGTTCAAAATCGTGCGCTATGATGTGCGCATAATCCTCAGGTAACGTACTATCGGCGTGTAAGAAGACTAAATATTCTCCAGACGCTCGCCGCGCGCCCGCGTTCATTTGTCTCCCTCGGCCGCGCTCACACTGTATGACCTCCACTCCAGTCTTTCGCGCGACCTCAGTCGTCTCATCACTCGATCCTCCATCGACGACGATTACCTTCGCCTCGGATGTCGTGCGTTTCGCGCTCGCTATCGCCTCCCCAACGCGGTGCGCTTCGTTGAGCGAAGGAATAATGACTGTGCACGTTGCCGCCGCCACCGCCGACGCGTGTGCCCCCATCGTCGTCGAAGACGACGACGACGACGATGATGACGATGCGCGGCGCGCGTCGTTCGCCATCGCTCGCTCTACGCGCGCCCTTCTTGGTCGTCGCGCGGCGCGCTCTGCCGAATGTCTTCTCAAAACAGCAGGCGCCGGTTGGCGTCTTGCGCAGTCAACGACGGCAAAGGACGCCGCACGCGCACGCCGTCGCGGGCGGTGCGACCCGTGCGCGCTCGCGTGATGGATAAATATTGCGCAATTCTTTTCGCGCTCCTCGCGTCGGTCGTCGTCGCGAGCGTCGACGGCGGCTCGAGTGCTGCGCGAACACGGTTGCGCCCAGTGCGCGCTTACGTGGGCGATGCGACGACGTGCGTGCAATTGGGGACGATGGAGAACGTCGCGGCGGAAGCGAACGCAGGTATAATGCGTACGAGTGTGGAAATGTGTCGGGTTGATGTCAATGCCGTGCGCGTCGGGACGACAAGAAAGACGCTGGAGATTTTGGAAGAGGCGAGCGAGAGCGAGCGAGAGGCGCTCGGTGTGCTCTTTGAAAGTGGCGACATGTCGATTGAGTTGTGGTTTGACGATGATGACGCGGTGATGATAGAAAGTAGTATACCCGTACCTATTTTTCGCTTGGTAAATCACACGGTGAATGCCAGTGAAGTGACAATAATCGCGACATTAGAGCAGCGCAACGGTTGGCTAATATTTGACGCAAATTTGGCGCACGGGACAGTTTATATCGGGCATGGATTGACGCATGTTGTGGTCTGTATGGCGAGAAACACTGACGTTCGGTTCTATGTAAACGGTACACTTGCCGGTTTGGCGATAAGGTCACCGAGTTTGGGAACTGATGCAACCTCGGGATTGAGTATTCGCATCGGTGGGCTCGCAAGCAAACGCACAAATACATGGTGGACTGGCGACGTCTACGTCGCCGCCGTGTACCCAAAGGCCCTTACAGATGATGACGTTAGTGACATTTATAACGATGGATTAGCGAGTAATCCTCCACAGCCATGGCCTATGATTGTTGATGTCGATGTGTATCAGGGCGAGAGCGTTGAACTCTTGTGCGGCGCGAGCGACGTCGATATTGGCGGTGATGTGCGAATTGGCACGGGAGAAATTCTGATTGATATCACTCGATTACCAGAAAATGGATTAATACAAGAAGTCGAATCTTCCTTGGCAATACTCGCTGTGCCCCACAGATTACTAGCAGGGCACTTGTCATTTATGTACACAGCACCACTGCACGCTTGGTCAAAGAAAACTGTTTTGAACCATGCCGAGCCATTTGACGTCATAGAATTCATGCCAGTCGATATTAACGGTACTAGGTCAATTTATGCAGGTATTATAAACGTCCATGTCATTGCCAAAGTCATTGATCTTACTTCCAGTGACGTCGCATTGATGGAGCAGAATGTCTTATTCGGCATCTTGGGGCGAATGGCATTTGATGATAGACGACTTGACGACTGGTGCGACGCTAACGAAGAAGCATGTGCTTTGAGCGTCGATGGTGAATTCATTTTACGTCGAGCGCCAATTTATGGTGAAGTTTACGAATGTCTGAGTGGTCTGAAACGACAAGTTGGTGATGTAATTTATGCCTCAGATTTGTGCTATAACGCAACCAGGTCTGCTGGTTGGCAGCTCACAAACGTATACGGTGAAGCTTTGGTAAAATATAACGATAGTTTTGAATTTGATGTTGCAGGCGATTGGCAGTCTTCGCGCTTTCGCCTATCACTTGTCGTGCATCAAGGAATTCTAGCGTGCGATTCGCATCTATCCATGATAGAAGACGAGGCAACTTCAGTCACTCTTCAAGCAAT
Organism: Ostreococcus mediterraneus; assembly: GCA_012295225.1. Lineage (NCBI taxonomy): Eukaryota > Viridiplantae > Chlorophyta > Mamiellophyceae > Mamiellales > Bathycoccaceae > Ostreococcus > Ostreococcus mediterraneus. Next base: position 282,993 of record WMKK01000009.1, read on the forward strand.
GGACACAAATCTACCGTTAGGCGACATAGAATTCATCATTGAGCAAAGTCCGAATTTTATCGGACTGTTTCTAGAAGATGGACGAAAGGTTTCGATTGGTCAAGCCGTTATGGGGCAGACGTGTGGAATTCGTCCAGCGTGTGCGCCGTATTCAATTATTCAGCACACAAATAGAGCTTGCCTGCACGTCATCGTCGTACCGTTTGCAGATTATTACAACACATATTCAGCTTACGTTGGACCAGAGTATCCGCCATGGCAAATGGTTTTGAGTCGTGTAGCGTTTAGAGCAAAGAATGGTGAGCGGTTATCCAAACAAGCGACACTAACAATTGAGGTGACAAACAAGGTCGATGCCGTTGAATTATCCGTCAATCGCACGATGTACGAAGCATACTATCTTGAACGAGCAATTCTTGGAACGTTTCGCCTTTACGCGAGCGATTTCGATGCGTACAAATTGCGCGTTGATATTAGTTCGGCGCGCTCAAATTTGCTCGCAGTGTCAAACGTCTCAGCCTTGAAACTGTGCGACAACCCGTTCTTGACGGGTGATGGTACTGGTAATGCAAAGCTCGTATTTTATGCAGTACCGAGCGTCATACAGTCCATCTTAAACAGCCTCATATATATTCATCTTGGACAAACGTTTATACAAGATGAAATTCACATTCGCGTCGACAACATGCAAGTCAAATTGATAGCCCTTCTCCATCCTTCGCTCAAGGCATAGAATATAGAAATTCCTGTTTTATGTATAGAATTTTTTGTGTAGATAACCTGTGGACTTCGGAACGTTTCTTTAGTTATGCGCTCCGTCTTGAATTCAGATTCGCAAGGCGTCGCCACCCGCCACACCAGCCCACCTCCTCAGAACGCACCTCACGAGCGCCCCCTATGCCACCGAGGAACGAAAAGTCCCTCGTGTGCTTCATTCAAGCGCTGGTGGGCACAACTGTCGTCATCGAATGTCGCGATGATGTCGCCGTCCGGGGTCAGTTGGAGTTTTGTGAYGACGACATGCACTGCACGCTCACGTCTGCGATTCGCGTCACTCCGGGAGGGGAGAAGACGAAGCTCGACCGTATATTCATACGCGCACGCATGATAAGGTACGTACACTTCGCACCAAGCATCGATCCATCGGCTTTGATCGAGACGAAACGACAAGAGTGGTTTGAAGGATCGCGTCACTACGCCAAGGCTGCAGCCTTTGGGCCAAAAAACGAAGCGAAAGCAATTTTAGATTGATGCGAAGCAATAAGATCTATATTTAGCAGATTGATTAGGAATAGAAGAATAGAATATTAGCAGCTTGCGTCGATTAATAGTAAATCTAGTTAGTACCTAGCACGTCACCGCTTCATCGGCGGCTTTTATTTCTTCGGCTTGCGCCACGACTCCCTCCAGACGCTCCCATTCGGCGTAGTAGAGCTCTTGTTTGGCAACCTTGGCGTCCTTCTTCTCTTGAATCTTCAAGGCTTTCTCAACATCAGATCCAGCCTTGAAAAGCTCGGAATCGAAAGCGGTGATCTCTTTGTCTAAAACCTCCAGCGCTTGCTCAATTTTCTTGATGATACCGGGCGCGTTATGCGCTTCGCGAAGCAGCTCTCGCTTCTGCTTCTCTGCTTCTTTTGCCGCCGCCTTCTCCTCTTCAGTCATTGCCTTATTCAAAGACTTTTTATCCACTTTACATCCATCCACGGCTTCTAAAGCTTGCGCCTTTGCATATTCACGAAGCTCAGAGTACGTTCCCGACCAGTCGCTAATGCCTCCTTTGCCGTCAAAGACGAAGATGTGGTCGGCGATGTTGTTCACAAACTGTCTGTCATGGCTCACCACTAAAACGCAACCATCGAAATTGGAAAGCATGTCCTCTAAAGATTCGATGGTATCCAAGTCCAAATCATTCGTTGGCTCATCAAGAATAAGAAAGTTTGGACAAAGCGCCAAAACGGTGAGCATCTGAAGGCGGCGCTGTTCGCCGCCACTGAGAGAGCCGATTTGCACAGCTTGGCGACCATCTGTGAAATTGAAACGTTCTAGTAACGTATATACGCTCAATCGTTGACCAGCAAAGCCTCCTATCAAATCTTTAGCTTCGCCTTCAATCTCCTTGACGTAGTCAACCACCCGCATGGTCGGGTCTTTGAAATTCACAACCTGACTGTAATATCCAAAAGAAACCGTTTCCCCAATGGATACCCAACCCGCGTCGAGAGGAATTTCACCTAAGATCGTGCGAATGAGTGTGGTCTTTCCTGCGCCATTAGGGCCGACCAAACCAATTTTTTCACCCTTGTTGAAAGCATAGCTAAATCCATCCAAAATTTTCTTGTCGCCAAACGTCAATTGCGCATCATCGAATTCGACTATAACGCTCCCCATTCTCGAAGATGAAACATCACCGAGTTCAATCGACTTCGTCTTCGTACCCTTGTAATTTGCTCGCTCAGTCAAAGAGGAAAACCGCTCTATGCGCGCCTTCTCCTTGGTCGACCGCGCTTTGGGTTGCCGACGCATCCACTCTTGTTCTCTTCTAAACATGTTTTTCGCCGCCTGCAGTTGCTGCGCTTCTGTCGACCAACGCTCAGCGCGTTGTTCTAAAAATGCCGCGTAACCACCGCGGTGGCGGTACGATCCGCCCTTACCATCGAGTTCAATGATATCTTGGCACACGTTATCGATGAACATTCTGTCGTGACTCACCAACAACACTGTAAGATTCGGCGATTGGAGCTGCTCTTCCAACCATTCCACGCCCTCTACCGATAAGTGGTTCGTGGGTTCATCCAAAATAATCAAGTCTGGTGTCTCCACGAGCGCAGCAGCCAGGGCGACGCGCTTGCGTTGGCCTCCAGATAATTGGCCCATCTTGTTTCCAATAAACTCGTCGCATCCAAGCTTTTTCAATGCCACTTGCGTCTTTTCTTCCAAGTCCCACGCACCTAAAGCATCCATATCCGCCAATGCGTCGCTCATCGCCTTATCATTCACTTCACCTCTCGCCGTCGCCGCCACGACTGCATCATACTTTCTCAACGCTCGCATCACCGGCGTATCGCTCGCGTACAACGCCTCCAACACGTTGAGCTCTGGATCAAACTCTGGCTCCTGATCCACAAAGCACACGCGCAAACCCTTACGTCGCCATACTTCTCCATCCTCCAAACCAATCTCTCGTCCACCAAGCACTTGTAAAAGCGTCGATTTTCCACTTCCGTTAGGTCCGACGATGGCTACTTTTTGCCCCGCCGACAGCCCCACCTCGAGATTAAGAAACTGATACCGCTCCCCATCGTACGTCTTTCGCAAGTTTTGCGCCGACAACACCGAGTCCTTATCCTTGGCATCGAACGTCTCCGGTCTACCGTTCACGTACACGTCACCACCGCGTTTACCCGCGTCGCGACGCGTCGTGGGCGCGCGAACAACCTTGGTGCCGGCGCGCCGAGACCCAGACGCGTTCGCGCGCGTCGCCGTCGTCGCGAACGCCCGCGACGACGACGCGCGGTGAGCCTTCGCACCGCCATCGAAGGCCCACGCGCGCGTCGTCGTCGGCATCGACGTCGTCGTCGGCAGGAGCGGAATCACACCACACCGTGTCGACACCTGACGTCACTCTGTGACGACGACGACGACGACGACGACGACGACGACGATGGTGACGACGACGCGAGGAACGACAGCGACGGCGACGCGCATCGCACACGCACGACCGCATCGCGCATCGCGACGAGAGCCACGGGGGCGATGGATGCGCGTCACCGCCGCTAGCGATGCCGATGGCGATGGCGTCAGCGCGCGAGTTGGTGCGAAAGAGGTGTCGTATGTGATCCCGTACGACGTGGTGAAGAAGACGAAGACGTATGAATTGCGCGTGTATGGGGCGTATACGGTGTGTGCGACGCAGTATGATAATCGAGAACAAGGTATCGCGACGTTGATGGAGTATATTGAAGGAGGCAACGCGGAGCGGGCGATGTACGCGCCGACGCAGCCGCTCACGACGCGATACTCAAAGGATGGTAAGACGATGGAATTAGCGCTTCTAGGGCGACGTGCGCGAGAGAGTATCGCGGCACCAAACGAAGATAGTGAAGTTAAGGTTGTGGCTACTGGAGGGGAACTTTTAGCGGCGATTGAATTTATAGGCGTGGCGACGCCCGAAGTCGCCGAATATTATCGTTCGGCGTTGGCGAACGCGCTCGCGGATGATGGATTGCGCGCCGTGGAGGATGGATCGTTTCGCTTGAACACGTTCGGACCACTGTATTCTTTGAAACCGCGAAAGAATGAGCTCCTAGTCGCCGTGAACATGGGTTGATGATGTAATTGTGTGTTGTTTTTACAGGTTGGTCGTCGAGCCACCGTGTGTGCCTGTGTGTGCGTTTTCACGCGTTTTCCCCGTGGAGATTCATCGCCAAAACCGTCGCCGCCGCAATGGCTTCCTTAGCTTGACGCATCGCACATCGACGACGCATCTTCGCCTCCGCCGCAGCTTTCTTTTGCTCTTCAGTCATCGCTAAACGTCGTCGGCGAGAACGGTCGCGCTCCGCGGCGCGTTGCGCCTCTGTCTGCACCAATCGTCGTCGCAAACTTCTCAAGCGCTCCTTCTCCCGCAAAGCCTTCTTCTTCGCCGCGAGTGCGTCTTCATTCCCACCGCTCGCGCCCGTATCATCATCGTAGTCCTGTCTCACCACAATCATCCTCACCCCGCCCCGCGCCTGCTGCGGCGCCGGCGCCGGCGCGCGCCTTCCGACGCCACCACCTCGCGCCCCGATCGCCCCAGCGCCTCCTTGTCCCCCATTCGCCGTGACATCATCATCCATAAAAGTCTCCTCATCACTCGATCTCGAGCCATCCTCCGCACCATTCGTCGTCTTCCCCGTCCCCGTCCCCGTCCCGCCCGCGCCCCGCGTCGCGAGCCCCGCGTCCGCCCCGCCCTCGAGCCCGCGCGCCACCTGCGACTGGCGTCCTCGCCCCGTCGTCTCCTTCTCCTCCATAAAGTTCAAATCCGCGTAAATCATCGTCGTCGTCGTCGTCGTCGTCGCGTGTAAGTCACCCCCAAGGTGCACACCGCTTCAATCCGCGTCGTCGTGGGGTTTGAAATCCTCCACGCGTCGCGCCCTTTGGTGGCGTCGTCCTACGCGCGCGTCGCACGCACCGCACCGCCGTGTATCCGCGCGCGCGCCTACCGCCGTATACCGTCCTCGTCGTCGTCGTCGCGAGTCGTACGCGCCCCACGTCCCACGCGCGGTGCCCGTCCCCCGTCGTCGCGCGGTGGCGTCGTCCCCAACGGACGCGGCACCGACCGCGTCGTCGTCGGTCGTCGGTCGTCGGTCGGTCGATCGGTCGATCGGTCGATCGGTCGTCGTCGTCGGTCGACGCGTTTTCATCGTCCCACCGATCGAGGCGTGGGGGTGACGCCACCGATCGCGACCTTAGGGGACCCTAGGGGAATCGCGCCGACGCCGATTCGCGCGTCTCGATCGGCCACCGGCGATGGACCGACGGCGATCGATCGCGCGACCGATCGACCGATCGACCGATCGCGCGACCGATCGACGGCGATCGATCGCGCGACCGACCATGCGACTGTGGAGGTCGCGAGCGACGGTGATCGATGACGATGGCGATGGCGATCGATGGCGATGGCGATCGATGGCGATGGCGATCGATGACGATGACGATCGATGACGATCGATGACGATCGATGACGATCGATGGCGACGTCGCCGGTGGAGCGACACATTGCGCGGTGCGTGGAGATGTTGTGTGCGATATCGGGCACGACGCCGACGAACGCGGTGGTGACCCCGGGTGGGGTGGTGTACGACAAGGCGTTGATCGTCAAGGCGATCGAGGTGCGTCGGTGACGACGGGTGTGGGGCGCGAACGATGCGAACGATGCGATCGATGGGATTCGATTGTTGGCGTGTGCGATTGCGAGCGCGCGCGCGCGCTGTGCTCTGTGTGTGCGTGCGTGTGGGTTTGAATGGATTACGGAGCGGAGCGTGGGCGAGGGATGTGTGCGGCGCGCGAGGGCGCGCGCGAGGGCGAGGGCGAGAGGGTTAGGGAGGACGCTCGAGCGCGCGAGGCGAGGCGAGGCGCGCGGGGTTAACGCGGAGGCGCGCAATTCAACTCGACTGACGATGTGTTGTGCGTGAATAGGAGTATGGACGATGTCCTGTGACGGAAGAACCGTTAAGTGTTGATGATTTGATTGAAATTAAGCCGCAAAAGTGGGTGAACCCGCGACCAGAGGCGACGATGTCGGTGCCGGGGTTGTTGAGCGCGTTTCACAATGAGTGGGACGCGTTGATGTTGGAAACACATTCTTTGCGTAAGGAATTGCAATCTACGCGACAGGAGTTGAGTCATGCGTTGTATCAACATGATGCTGCGTGTCGTGTGATTGCACGGTTGATGAAGGAGAGAGATGACGCCAGAGATGCGCTCGCAAACGCCAAGGGGAGCGCGGCGGCAAAGCGCGGGGCGACGGCTGACCAAGGCGAACCCGACTCGAAGAAGAAGCGCGCGGGAATACCAGCCGAGATGATTGCCAAGATGGATGAAACGTGCAAGTCGCTTTCGAGTGCACGCAAGAAGCGCGAAATCTCAAGCACTTTAGCATCCGCTGGAGACATTGGTGGCTATGACGCCACGGTGACGCAAGCAATGCACAAGACAACGTCGGGCGGCATCAACGCCGTGGCAGTGAAGGCTGGTGATGATAACACTATTGCCACGGCAAGCAACGATCACACCGTTGCGATTTTCGATAAATCTAGCGCCCAAAGAACTCAAGTATTGAGTGGACACTCGAAGAAGGTGTTGGACGTCAAGTTTGTTGGCGACCACGTGTTGTCGTGCAGCGCGGATAAAACCGTCAAGCTCTGGGGCGCTGAGGGTGCTGAAGTAGCGACGTTCAGCGATCACACGGGCGATGTGACGAGCATTAGTGTGCACCCATCGAACAGCTACTTTGTGTCGACGTCATCCGATACGACGTGGGGTTTCCACGACATTTCCACAAACTCATGCGTGGCGTTGGTGAACGACGACTCCGATTCAGCCATTACTTGTGGAAGCTTCCACCCCGATGGCGTGATTTTAGGTATGGGTACGAAAGATTCTGCCGTGAAGATTTGGGATGCGAAGGATGCGCGCAAGCTACTTCAATTAGATGGTCACACGAGCGAAGTTACCGGGTTGTCCTTCAGTGAAAATGGCTACTATCTTGCCACGTCGGCGAAAGATGGAGTCAAGGTTTGGGACCTTCGCAAGTCGAAAATTGTCAACGAAATCGACCACGCTGGCGCCTCTGGCGTTGCGTTCGATCACAGCGGTTCTTACTTAGCCACCGCTGGAGCCAACGCGCGCATTTACCAAGTCAAAGGCAAATGGGAAATGCTCAAGGAATTTGACCTTAAGAAAGCCGCCAAGGCTGTCGCTTTCGGCGCCGACGCGCGTTCGCTCGTCGTTGGAAGCGCCGATCACAACTTGCGAATTTTCGCGTAAGAAGCTAGGTAGATTGTCAATATATTCTAATAAAACTCTTCGCATTTTGTTACAAGCTAGTGACCGACCTCTCACTTTCGCGCGCTGCTCGCGAAATGAATCATTCAAGCCTACGTTTCGTCCTTCAGGACCACCGGCTACGTGGTCTGTGATGTGCTAAGATGATACATATACATTTACACGCCTGCAGAGTTGTGTTCTACTTGCTTTTACTTTCCGCGTCACGCCGTTCGGCGGCGACGGCGTCGTAGTCGCCCCTGAACCAACCGATTACTGAAAAATCTTCGGGCGCGTCCTCGAGGTCAATGTACTTCGCCGCCGCGTATGCAACTGCAGCCGTGCCACAGAGCGCGATGGTGAACCTATCGTACTTTTTCATAAAACTTTTCGCCGCATCGGACGACTTTGGCATGGTTGATTCACCCTCGAGTCCACGAATGAGGAAGGGGGAATTGACGCTCAAGAGAGGTTTGAAACCAGTCGCGACGAGTGAGCGATTCATTTGATTTGATTGCGTCATATATCAATCACTATCGCTCAGCTAATGGTACGGCTACATTTATGTTATATTTAATGAGAACTGGAATCTCGCCGCGCCTTTGTCCACGCCGGTGATGGGTTATCGGAAGGCTCTGCAACTTCTTGAGAAAGACGCATAGACTTTCGACGATGCATAAGACTGTCATCAAAGAGATCTGGTTGATATCCCTCTTCATCAGCTTCCTCTTGCTTTCTATTTTCTTCGAGATATGGATTTGGTATGTCTTTTTCTCCGCAGTCGACAGCTTGCTTGATCACGTCGATCATCCCTGCCATGCCATAGTTCTTCAACATTGTACGCTCGCGCGCGTTCTCGAGTTTTTGTGAAAACGCATCGATGGCCTCCTTTGAACACGGTCTTTCCACTTTAAGCTTATCCATCAAACCTGTAGAGCAAACTGTATTGACATCAATGGGAGCCAGCTGCCCTTCACCTAAGCCTCGGCCATCTTTCATGTTGAGAACATCAACAGTACGAGAACGCCATTCGAACAAAGCATCGAATACGCGTTGGCACATCTCTTCCTCTTTTCGCTTCCCGGCCACTGCCTCTGGGTTGAGGAAGTCTTCGAGGAAATCATCAACATTGGGTTGAGTACCAGGCTGTGTACCGATTGCCGGCATTTGTACAACAGTCGGCACGGGAGCTTTGCGATTCGAAGACTCTTTCTTCTCAAATGGCATCGTGAAAACTTCCTGGCCATTTTGCATGCGCTGTGCGCGATCCTTATTGAAATGCACGGTAGTCACAGTCGTTGCAAATGGCCCACCATTCTCGCTGCGCACTGAACGTTCAGTTAAATATCCCCGCAGAACCATGGCACGAGCCAAGCGCTCGGCTTCAGACTTATCTAGAGCCTTGCCCGAACCGTAACCAGGAAGTCTGTTGTACTGCTTCTGTGTCACCGCCTTGGCGGCCGATCCACGGAAAACATCCACGAGCAGACCCATACCGATACCTTCTGGAGTGGCTTTTGTGATGTTTAATAACCCTAACGCATAGTTCGTGACGTCGACGGGCTCAAATTTTACGCCTCTTGCAATGGCTTGGCAAGAATCACACATCCCGCGACACTGTGCACGATCGAAACGTTCGTCAAAATGGCCCATCAACTGCGTACGTCGACAGTCGGCAAGATTCTCGCAATAGGAGACCATCGTATTGAGTGATTCGAGATTGTTCGTGAGAACTGCAGGGTGCGCACGCTCTCGTCGACTGCTATCAATTATCATGCTCCTCGCTTTTGATGCGTCTCCCCAGCTGTAGAAAAGAATGCACAAACCATGTTCGCCATCACGGCCGGCCCGGCCACTTTCTTGATGATACGCCTCTAAAGATTTTGGCATACTATGGTGAAATACGAACCGTACGTTCGGCTTATTAATACCCATACCAAATGCAACTGTCGCACATATAATTTGTACCTCATCACGAGCCCACATTTCTTGATTTCTCTTGCGCTCGCTGTTCGACAAACCAGCGTGATAAGGCTTTGCAGACAGTCTTCTGGGGAAGTTCTTGTAGTCTCCCATGTCTCTATCCATCTTGCTTAGTTGTTGTGCGAGATTCTCGCAATCTATCTGACTGAAACAATACACAATACCACTCTGCACTCGACCGTTCTTTACCAATCCATGCTTCAAAATCAAATCCTTAATCGTTCGAACCATTTGCTTACCCTTGAGCTTTGGCTGAACCAAGTAAGTTAAATTTGTTCGATTGAATGTGTCAAAAAATCTCAGACACTTGGGTAAATTTAGCTGATGTACAATGTCATCTTGAACTCTCCTCGTTGCCGTAGCCGTCAAGCACATAATTGGCGTCGTTGGAAACAAGTATTTGAGCCCTCGTAACTCGGTGTAGTCTTTTCGAAAATCATGCCCCCATGAACTAATGCAATGTGCTTCGTCTAAAACAAATCTACTCAGCATTCCTCGATCGTATAATCTCTGAAGAGTACTTTTTAATTTACCACTACGCACAACCTTTTCAGGCGTAACGTAGAGAAGCCTCAACTCTGGCGTTGCTGAATTGAGATCTTGATAAATCACATCATCACTCTCTTTAGCTGCAGAAAGTACAGTTGCTGGGATTTGCATTTCGCCAAGGTGATGAAGTTGATCCTGAATCAATGAGATCAAAGGTGAAATCACAACGGTAATTCCTGGCTTGATGACTGCGGGCAGTTGATAGCACAGAGATTTTCCACCTCCAGTTGGCATCAACACCAAGCAATCTTTTCCAGCCATTGTAGCGTTGATCGTTTGCAATTGTAATCCACGGAAATCTCTCGCGTTGAATGTATTTCTCAGGGTGGTCTGACACAAATTACTCCATTGGTAGTCGCTACGACCCCACTCTGCGGCATCACCACATTTTATCTGACATTCCATGGGCTTGATATTTGCGCTTGCGTTCACGGTCCCAATACCATTCATAGGAATCACAGGCTGCGCGTCGTCGATCTGAAAGTCATCTTGGTCCCACGACGCGAACTCATTCAAGTTCTGTGCTKGTGCTCCCGTAGCAAACGAATAACGTTCGTTCATGGGAGGTCCCGCGGCGTACGACGACGGTTCGCTAAACTGACGCGTCATAGGCGCGCTCGCGCTCATATTTGTGCCCATCGCGTTCCCCATATTCGGTATGGGCCGATACTCTTGCCCGCTATAATTCATCTGCGATGGCATCGCTGGAATGCTCGGTCTATTTGCTCCCGTACACACTCGAACGATCGTCTCTGCTTCGACCCGTTGCCGCTGCAACAATTTTCTATCGCTATTCTTTAACACGACGTCGTCGTCCTCCAATTGAAACACCAAATGGTCCAAAACAGGTCGCAAAGCGTCGACGTGTGCCGCGCGATTCGGACACTCGCGTAACGATGCACCATGTTCGCATAACCAATCGGCGCCGGAACCATCCAACGGTGGCGCTTGACCGTTCCCCATCGTGACGCGCGACGGTTCAGGCGCCACCCGCGCGGGCGCGCTCGCCGCCATCGGCATCATCGCCATCGCCACCGGCGCCGGCGCCGCCTCCACCGGTCGCTGTCGCTGCTTCACAATTTCATCTACGTCTATATGTGCGAGTTCATCGTCATCGTCATCATCGAACGCCAGCCCTTCGTTGTTGACCGCCATCGCGTGGTCCGCGCGACTCGTTGGCGCCGCGCTCCGCGAGCGAACGCCGTCACCACCATCATACATCGTTGCCATCATCGGCGGCCCCGCCGTCATCGGCATCATCAGCGCTTTCTCAAACCTCGATGGCTTCACGCTCGCCCGTCGTGCACCAGGCACCATCATCGCCAACGTCGCGTCGTCGACATCTACCGCGCGCGCGTTTAAAATCTCCAACGCGCGACTCGCCTCATCCTCCCCACCCGCACCCGACGTCGATCGTAACAACCCATGCATGAGATCTACGTCGAGTCCAACATTATTCGTCGTCCCCGCCGCTCTCGCGCGTGCTCGATCGTGGGTCAACGAGTACGTAAAACCGCGTTCATTCGTCGTCGTCTCGGATGGCGTGTTGATTCCGTGCACCATGGTTGACAGAATGACTGCGTTTATGAGCAGCTATGGACGATGTGCGCGCGTGATTGGTGCATGTCACGATGAGTGGTACACGCAGTTCGCACACTTGAACGCAACAGCGCGCGCGCACGCACTTGCGCGTCGTGGTTTGAGGTGCGCTCTGTCGCGTTTTGATTTTTTGTGACACCTAGAGTTACAAGATGGGCGCAATATAAACGATGACGCGCTTACGCATTCGCCGCAGCGGCGGCAGCACGAGCGAAATCGCCTTCGAATCCTTCAATTTTAGCTAATGCCTCGGATGGTACACCTAAAGCCTTGATGGCATTGATGAATCGAGAGGATGATTTCCCGAGGTGCGCGGCGCACGTGGCCAAGTTGGCCAACGTCTCTGCGTTTTTCGCATCCTTCCCGATGGCTTCTAATAATTCACGTTCAGCATCGTCGTACGCACCCATGAGCATAAAACACACCGCCAAACCATTATGTAATTTCGGTGTCCACATGTACTTGTCACCGAGCTCTTGATAAATGTAAGACGCGTCTTGAATCTTCTTGCCTCCGCTCGCGACGTTGGCCCACGCGCACGCCAGTTGCACAACGGTTGAATCATCATCCACGGCTTGCATCATCTTCGCTTGCTTCTCGGCAAGTTCTGGACGGTCGATCATGCATAATAAGTTCACCATCATCGCATTCAACTCCAAAGACAAACCAGTGTGACAACACTTCATAGCGTCCACGACGTTGCCCTCGCGAGAGAGAATCGTCGCCGCCATCAACTGCACCGTCGCGTCTTGACCCCCAGTCATATCCTCCGTCATCGCCATAATTTCTTGAACAATATCTTCAGCATTCTCACCCACGGTGTATCGCGCGAGAAGCTTCACCGCGCGCACGGGCAAGGGCGAATCTTCGGTTATGGAATCAATCACGATCTGTTTGCAAAGCGACGATAAAAGATTCAATCACACGCGGTTAGTGTCGCGTCTCGCGGGTCAATGCCAGGCTAAATACGCGTATGAAGCGTGCGTGTGCGCCTGCGCACGCGCCGCGCGACCTCTCGCCCGCATTCGCGGCACGTACCTTTGCCTTTCCAAGCGCCACGTTCGATCGCGCCTCAAACACCGCGAGCGCAACTTGTTCCGCGCCGTTCGACGCCGACGCGCGCGCGGCGGCGACGTGTTCGATGGCTTTCTCGTACGCCCCGATGTGGAAGTAGTTTTCCACCGCGAAGAACGCTTCGTTGATGCTCATGTTCGACGACGAGTGTGCGAGCGACGCGCGCGTGCGTCGATGAGTGCGGAAGCTCGCGCGCGCCTCACTCGTCGTCGAGTGGCACGAATGCGACATGACGTTACCCGATGATGCGCGCGCGAAGACGATGACGATGACGTCCACGTCGACGTCGGCTACGGATGACTGCGCGCGGTCGCCGTCGTCGTCGTCGACGACGACGACGACGACGACGACGACGCGCGCGCGTTTACCCCCACGCCGGGCTTTGGACTTTGTCACGTTTGACGCGAATAACGCGTACGGCCAGACGTTCAAAGATAGCGACATAGCGCATAAATTAGCACACGACCCAATGTTCGACGGTTGGAGTCGTAAGCGAGGATTGAAGAAGGAAATCACCGAAGCTTATGCCGCACTGAGGGCGGTGCGAGGCGCGCTCGAAGACGCCGACGGCGGCGGCGACGGAGGCGAGAATTTGATATTTGTGGAGCTGTGCAGCGGACGGGGTTTCGTCAGCATTGTTTTGGCCTCAGAGTTTCCGAAATCTCGTGTTTTCATGATAGATAATGACACGAAAATGAACGTCGACCACGTGAAAGCTTTTGATGAACGCATGACTTTTCACGCGCTCGACATTCACGACGCGGCGACTGAAGCTTTCATTCGCGACTTAGCGAACAAAGACCGCACGAAAACCGTCGTCATCGTCGGCATACACTTATGTGGAATTCTTTCTCATCGTGCCATCGAGCTTTACGAACGCATTAGCGAAGTATCGTGCTTAGTGGTTTCGCCTTGCTGTCTGCCTCAGCGAAGAAGGCACGATGTGTTCGGCGTCTGGTGTACGAGCATCGCTCGCTCGGTCAAGCACACCACACCTTATAACGTATGGTGCACGCAGTTATTGTTTCGAATCCCTCGAACGCACCGGCGCAACATGCTCGTCGATCACGACATGCTATGCGAGCAGAATACCTTGCTCATCGCGTCCAAAGGGGCGCTCGACCGCGCCTCGCTCGACTGGTCCAATCAAACATTCGTCGTCCCTGGTCGTACGTGTGCGACTTGGAGGACGTCAGCCAAGTCTTCATAGCGCGCACATGCATTCGCGTATTCAAGGACCGATTAGCCATCCTAAATTCGCGCCTAGCTCCCTTTACATGTAACGCAACGCTAGCGGTAGGTAGTCCCGCGCGAGGTGACGAGGACAAGTATGACACCACTTGCCGCCACAACTCGCGCGCGCGCGTGTTGGCGTCGGGCCCGTCGCGCCTGCCGAGGTGTGCGAACGCGTTATAAAACCCGCGTGACAACCTAACGTCGCTTGTCATGTTCGCCTTCACGCCCGCCCGCGTGGCGCCGTTCACGAGTGGACGTTTAAACGACAACCCCACTCGAGTCGCTCGTCGGGGGAATGTCAGCCGCACGTGTGCGATGCGCGTGAGCGCGGTGCACGCGACGACGACGATGAATACGGTTGTTGCTGAGCGCTCTTCAGTCGCCCAGCGCCGATGTGTGATTGTGGAGAAACGCGCGAGAGGAGAGGCGGAGCGCCCGCGCGGACGCATCATCGCCAAGGCGTCAGAGTCTTCGGAGGGTATGAGCGTTCGTACAAAGACGGCGGTGTACTTCTTCTTGTGGTACTTTTTCAACATCGTTTTCAACGTGTATAATAAGTCGACGTTGAATGTTTTCCCGTATCCGTGGTTGATTTCAACCTTACAGCTCGCGGCGACGAGCTTGTGGATGTTAACCGTTTGGGTGACCAAGGTGCAACCGGTACCAGTTGTATCGAAGTTGTTTTTGATTGCGGTGGCGCCGGTGGCGTTTTTCCACACCGTCGGGCATGTTTCTGCGTGTGTGAGCTTCAGCAAGATGGCCGTGTCGTTTACGCACGTTGTCAAGGCGGCCGAGCCTGTGTTCTCTGTGATTCTCTCTGGCCCGCTTCTCGGCCAGACGTTCTCCCCAGCGGTGTGGGCCTCTTTGCTCCCAATCGTCATCGGTTGCTCTATGGCAGCGATGAAAGAAGTGAGTTTTAACATCACTGGGTTCCAAGGCGCGATGATTAGTAATGTTGCAATGGTTTTGCGTAATATCACGTCGAAGAAGTCGTTGAACGACTTCAAGAACATTGATGGTATCAACTTGTATGGTATCTTGGGCATCATCGGTTTATTCTACCTCGCCCCAGCGGCGATCTTGGTTGAAGGTTCGCAATGGTCTGCGGGTTACGCCGCTGCTGTCGCCAAGGTTGGTGAACAAAAGCTCTGGCAAATGCTCTTCTTGTCTGGCATCTTCTATCACTTGTACAACCAAGTCAGTTACCAAGCCCTCGCAAACATTACTCCGGTTACATTCAGTGTTGGTAACTCGTTGAAGCGTGTTGCAGTCATTGTGGCCTCGGTGCTTTACTTCAAAAACCCCGTTTCTCCCTTGAATGCCGCTGGTTCGGCCTTGGCTTTGGTCGGCGCATACTTGTACACGAAGGCGACGGAGAAACCCAAGAGCGGCGCAGCCGCAACCACGAAATCGTCTTCCTCCTCCGAAGGCTATTCTGCATACAATGACGCTTTTCGTGCGGCGACTGGCTTAAGCAACCTCTAGATTGATGTTATCTTAAGCTAACCAGGTGTAATTGTTGACAAAACTAAAATCTATAACTCTAAAATTCCTACTGCCGCCTTTGCTCGTGATACCTTAACAGCTGCGTTCGTCTTTCTAAATCGGGCAAATATGCCGCGAGTCGTAAGAGGATATTTGCGTCACCCCCACAAAGCCGCATGGCTTGATCGTAGAATGATTCGATCGATATGTGCCCCTCTTGCCACCCTCGTCCAGATGTGCGCAATTTCAAATACGCCGACTCACCAAGAATGTGCATCAAGTCTAAAGCTAATGATGCACTCGTATTGGTGTTGTTATTTTGCACCGAGACTTTCGTGCTTGATTTTGCGTTTTGTTTACTCTTGTTGGTCATAAGTTCGCTCACGGACGACGCGTGCGCGTCTTCGGCGGCTTGCTTTTCGACAAACGTTCGAATGAGCGCCGACACTTCACCAGTGCCCATCACGAGCTCATTGCGAGGTTTGTTCAAAGTATCCGTAATTTCTGATGCTTTGCTGTGCGTTTCTTTAGTGTCTTCAGCAACCACACCATCTCGCGTACCCGTCACTTCACCACCACCATTTCTACTGTTCACGCTTCGTCGACGTCCCCAAGCGATTATTGAAAACCGCGGGTCGCTTTGCCCGCTCTTCGCCGCTTTCGGTACGCCGTGTTTGAAACGCTTATTCACTTCGGATGTAAATGCAAAAACGTCTCCATTATTTTGCGGAAAAGTAAAAGTCTGCCCACTCGGTTCGTGTAAAAACACCAGCTCGCGTGACCCACCAAACGAAGCACCCATGGTGAAGTCCTCGCGTTGCGCGCGCCCACCGTAGGCGTGCGAATCATGATGGAACGGCTTCCAATCCGTGCCGTCGCGGTAAAAGTTCATTCGCGTCGCATACACTTCGACATCAAAGTACGTCGCCATGGCGTCAACAATCTTATGAAACGTCTCGCTAAACTCTGGGTTCTCGCTCTTCAAATGTTTGCTCCAGTTCACCATCCCCGAGGACGACCCACTGCCGTCGTCGCGCGCCGCCTCCGCCTCCATCTCTCGCCCGAGCGCGCAGAGCAATCCGTAATCCTTCGCCGCGCAATGAAAGTGTCTCAAATAAATCGCGTTCCCATCCATCACGGCTTGAAAGTCCCGCAACAAGTTCCCATCCATGCGCGCGCTCTCGCCTCGCAGCGCCTTGGTTGCAAACTTAATCGCGTCATTCTTTGCATCCCTGTCCCCCGTCGCGTCGTCGCCATCGCCCCGCGCGTTGCGCTTGACAAAGTGCACGCCAGACATCGCGTCAGAGGCGTCGTCTGGCGCGCGTGCGGTGCCGCCGTCGTCCCTCGAGGGACGATTATCGTCGCGTTTTCCTAGACCCTAGCCTCGACCCGACCGACAGCTTTTGGAATTTGAAAACGTGTTAACCGTCGATGTCGTGACGTCGATGACCCACAGTGCGCGACGCGCGCGGCGTCGAACGCGCGGATTGACGTCTCGGGGTGCGTATCGTGGCGTCCATGGCGTCGACGGTGACGACGACGTCGCGGACCGCGACGACATCGTCGTCGATGCGCGCGAGGGTGGCGCGCGGTGGGTGGTGCGCTCGAGCGCGCGTGCCGAGGCGTGTTCGGGGCGTTGATGCGCGAGGAACGATGGATGTGGGGAACACGTTCGTGGATGGCGTTTTAGGCAGCGTGTTAGTGTTGGCGATTGCGCAATCAGGGTCGGCGCTGACGGCACGGCGACGGGAGATGGGGGAGGCGCGCGCGTCGGCGTCGGCGTCGTTCGCCGAGAAAGAGGACGAGGATGGAGGGGATTTGAACTTGAGATGGACCGTAGCGAGCGTTGTGGGTTGTATTCCGCTTTTTGCTTGGTGTTCGTGGCTTTTACCGACGATATCACTCGGATCTTGGGATGATGAAGACGCGCGAGGAATGGGCAAACAAAAGGCACTGGCGTTTGCTGGGGCGTATTTGCTCGCATACGCCGCGCACGGATTTAATCCTAGCGATAGTGCGACGTGGTTAGTGACACTCATGTGCGCGGCACATATTCAAATAGAACGTACGATTGCGTTAGACACGATCGATGTGGATGAGACACCCGTGATTGGAACAACGCAAGGCGAAGGGAAAACGTTGTCAGATTGGGCATCCGTCGACCACCATGCGCCGGCGCGCTCACAGAAGGGCAAAGGCATGGTGCTCGGACTCTTGAACCCGCGATCGCAGTCATCAGAGTCAACGTCAACAACTACATCAATCACGGGAAGTACGCCGGTAAGGAGCGCAGTAAATGTTGGACGAGCTCTCGGCCAAGTGAGCGTCGCAGCGAAACAATTTGGAGCGAGCGTACGAGAAGGTCAAATGCAAGCCGAAATCGAACAAGAAGCTCTTCGCACGCAGCAGGCCTTGGCGCAAGAATCCCAGATTCTATCAGGTGAGCTCGAAGATTGGGATGTTCGATTCAGATTGCGAACGATGACAAAGCCGCAACTGCTTGATATCGCGCGTCAAAAAGGTTTGAAACGCTTTTCAAAACTCACCAAACCTCAGCTCATCGCTAGGCTCGAACGGGAAGTCATCGAACAAGACAGAAAATAACTGCATAAAATATAAATTACATAGAAATAGCACTGTACAATATCACTGCGACGATTTGCTTCACGTGCAAGAGAGTCGAAATCAACTACGCAACGCTTGACTTATGCACGCCACCCGCTCCACTCGCACAAATCGAATTTGATGAGACCAGCATCGGCACCTTGTTCCAACATCTGTACATTACATCTGTGCTCTGATGACATTCCAATCACATACTTTGGGCGCACGCATGTGCCTTCGCGTACGGCCACGTTTAACATCTTCAACACTTGAAGTCCAGTGTACGGCGGCATGAAATAATCAAGCAAGAGAACGTCTGGCGCAAACTCGGCGATGATGCGCACCGCATCGTCGGAACGCCACTGTTGCTTGAACTCCCCCACCGTGTTCACTCCGCCGTTCGTCAGCATCTCATCAATCGCGTAGCTGTCCTCGAAAGCCAAGACTCTGTATGCCTGCTTTCCAGCCGTCGCCGACGCCGACGGCGTTCGATGCCCTCGACTGCGCGCCGCGCTGCACGACCATCGTCCCACGTGTCGTATCGACGATCGCGCGAGCAGCATTAACTTCTCAGTGCGATCGGCGTCGCGCAGTCTGGCCTTGACCTCTTGCGTTGTGCTCGATTCGTCCTCACAACGCAACGCGTTCGTCGTCGTCCTCACGCCGTCGTCTCGGCGGGAGATGAGCATGGGGGCATCTCCGAGCGAGCGACGGACAAGGAATGCATTGGCAATCGCTGCACGAGCCCGCAGGCGTCGTAGACGAAACATCGCTATCGCATTCGTGCTCTTCATCGCGTTCGAGCTCAAGACGTTCTACCCGGGGGATCAAACGTTGCGCAACGCCTCGGAATCATGGGGGCGGCTCATGTTTTCGAGAAGTGGCTTTTCGTTCGGGAAGACGTACGAAAAACGTTTTAGTGAGCACAAGGTACAACTAGATGCGTCGGATTCGTCGATAGCGGTGACAAAGAAGGAGTTTACTGTGCAAGGAAGGATTCCAGACAAACCAGAGTGGACGCGAGACGTAACTTTAGATGAACTCGTCGCCGCAGACAAGGGTAAAAAGTGTTTCTTTTACGTCGAAGTAGCCGAACCAGTGCTTGTACTCTATGATGATGGTGATGAGTTGCGACATAACTTGGAGAACGGGATGATGGACTTGGATATAGAACAGATGCGGTGCACGTACTACAACGGTGTCAACAAGCCGCGAACAGGGCAGTCGATGGAGGATAGCGCTTGGAGGTTAGTCCCCGATCCGATTTCAGGTGGGAAAGTAGTTCTAATGAGTACGGCAACGACGCTGGGGATGTTGTCGGCGTATCATCGCCCGTTGTTAAATCATCAGGCTTACGCCGCACACCACGGTTACGGTTCAATTTTATCACTCGTTTCGAAAGACAAGCTCAAGGGGCGTTCGGGTAAATTCGCCAAACACATTGCACTCGGAGTTCAAGTGAATAAAAGAGCGTATGATATGGCGTGCCATGTCGACCTCGATGCTTGGTTTGCAAGCTGGGATTCGTTGAGCACGTACTCAAAGCATTGGCCAGAGTCCAAAAATTTGTTCTTTGGCGATACTGGTCAAGTGTGGTTGAACTCTGGGTTGATGTGTGCAAGATCGAATGATTGGTCTAGCAAATTTTTCGAGCGCGTTATCAATGCTGCATATGGAGAAGGTGTGGGTAAAGATTCTAAGCTCGTAAAGTTTGGATTCAAGCGGGACCAACCCGCCGTGTGGCACATTCTCCTATCAGATTGGGCCAAGAGCGACGCGGTACCTTACCACGGACCGCGGTGCTCGATGTGGTCTGAATGCAACCCGGATTCAAACCCGATTGAGTGCTGGCACTGGTGTTTCTGGGATGCACTCCAGCGCATTCCAGGTTGGCAGGGATTGCACGATTTGAATAAACTTCCAAACGTGTATTTGGATTCGCAGCACAACAAACCGCAAATGCACCGCATGTGCTTGCGAAGTTGTCATAGCGTACTCAATCGTGGTAAAATGGCCCTTTGTTCAGCCATCACTCGCATGAAATTGTGTTTCCCGAAAGATGTAGACAAAATGTCGCTGTGTGATGGTAGAGGGTGCTTGCAACAACTCACGTCGGGTGGCGGCGCGTGGCTCAAGCACACTGGTCACCAGCATTGGCGAGACGTTCTACCATCTTGTATTCCGATAAACGCTGCGGAGTCCAAAAGAGAAAAATACTCCAACTTTGCTCTGTGCCGAAAGCATTAGAACGCGCGCGCGAATGTAGAGAGTTTTTATTTATTAGCTAGAATTCTAGAAAAATCGTCATCACAAGAATTCGATTTTCATACTACTGACAGTCGTCGATCGACGCCCTCCGCGGCCTCGCGTTCGACGGGCATCAGGGCAACTTCTTCATCGATTGGCGTACCAAAGACATCCATCTCCCGGTCGTCTTCATCGTCGTCCGCCGCGGATGGATCCCACTGCGGCCCAACTTTCACTCGCATCGCGTCTTGAGCTATAATCGCTATGCGGTAACTCACAAACAACGTCATCAACAATCCGAGAACGTAAAACGTAATCTCCAGTGCCGTCGCTCCGTCTCTACCACTTGCTCGTCTCCCAGTGTCTCCCAAATACACGTACACAAAACTCGAAGGCATCACACCGACGAGCGTCGCCAAAGCGTACGACGTAAACGACACCGACGTCAAACCCAACAAATAGCTCGCCGCAGTGAACGGCGAGAATGGAGACAGACGAACTAATAAAACTATTTGCGAGCCATCTTTTATGACAGCCTCGTCCAACGCCTTGAATCGCCCACCATCTCGTACTAATAGCTTTTCTACCCACGGTCGCGCGGCGTATCGGGACAGTAAAAAGCTCACAATCGCTCCCGCCCCTGCAGACGTCACGCACAGCGCCACGCCACCCAAGGTGCCGTATAATATCCCTGCCGTCACACACGTCGCACTCGCCGCGCCCGGAATCACCCCAAAGCTCGCGATGAGCACGTTGAATATAAAAAACTTCACCGGATTCTTCACGTGAGGCATGACATCCTCATACAAGTCAATCTCAACCCGCGTCGAGGCGTACACCGCGCCCCCGATGACGGCCACGACGGTGAGGAACACCCCCAAGGCTTTCACGACGAGTTCGCACGTCAACACCGGCGCGGTCGATCCCGACGTCGACGTCGACGTCGACGTCGACGCATTCCCGTGCGCGCGCGTGCCCCCACCACCGTCCGCACCGCTCGCGCCCCCACCACCGTCCGCGCTCGCGCTCGCGCCGTCGCCCAGGAGCACGCCTCGGTCGTGCGCCGTCGTCCCGCGCTGTCGCGCGATGGCCCCTACGGTGGACCTCGACGCGCTCATCACGCGTCCCCCGTCCCGTCCCGTCCCGTCGCGTCCCGTCTGCGCGTCGTCGGCGACTGGCGCGCGCACCGGGCGCCGAGGTCCCATCGCTCTGCGGTCCATCCACGCGTATGGGCGAACAGTACACGCGATGATGCCGTCGACGCCCATCGACGAACGTCACAGTCGCGCGCCCATGCCGGTGACGACGGTGACGACGACGCAAACGAGGAGTGAGGGGTGGCGTGCGCGCGAACGAGTGCGCGTGGGAGCTCGTCAACGCGCGCATCGCGGACGGTGGAGTCAGGCGACGGGGGTGGTGACGCGAGCGACGGAGCGACGAGGGGAGGCGCAACGGCTGGGAACGGCGTGCATGACGAGCGCGGCGTTCGTTGGAGGAGTGTTACGACGACAACGACGAGGATCAGGGATGATGATGACGACGAGAGGACTGATGGGGATGATGTGTGCGGCGCATGGTGGTGGGCGCGCGACGACGGGGAACGGTGTGGGTTTGGTGCCGCGAAGCGCGACGTCGACGAAAGCGGCGTCTTTGGGGCGGTTGAACGACGCCGCTCGAGGACGGATGTTATTTGATGTGCGAACGCGAGCGATTAGTTCTTCCTCGGAAGTTTCTGAGAAAGATACGCGGGCGTATGATGCGGGCTCGATTCAAGTGTTGCAAGGTTTAGAGCCGGTGCGCAAGCGTCCGGGGATGTACATCGGCAGCACGAGCGCAAAAGGTTTGCATCACTTGGTGTGGGAAGTATTAGATAACGCCGTGGATGAAGTCCAAGCGGGACATGCAAGCCACGTGGTCGTAAAAATTGACCAAAATGGATTCGTGAGCGTTTCAGATGATGGGCGCGGGATTCCCACGGACGTTCACCCGGTCACCGGGAAGAGCTCGTTGGAAACTGTGCTCACGATTTTGCACGCCGGTGGCAAGTTCGGAGGTGACAACAGCGGTTATCGCGTCTCCGGTGGTCTTCACGGTGTTGGTATTTCCGTCGTGAATGCTTTATCAGAGCTCGTTGAAGTCACGGTTTACCGCGATGGTAACGAGTACAATCAGTCATTCTCGCGAGGCATCGCCGTTGGGGCGATGCAAGTAGCCAAGCAAGAGGGCAGCGGGAAAAGAAAAGGCACGACGATTCGCTTCAAACCTGATGACCAGATCTTTGATAAGATTGTATTTAGTGTTGATACCATCCGCACCAGAATGAAGGAGCTTGCATTCTTAAACAGTGGAACTGAGTTGAATTTGAGTTCATACGACAAGAAGAAGGACTCGATGGTTGACGAACAGATGCTTTTCACCGACGGCCTCAAGGATTACGTCATGGATCTTACTTCAGACGCCAATCGTCTTCATGAGCCTATAACATTCAAGGGAGAGTTAGAAGGTGTTCGCGTCGAAGGGTCACTGTGTTGGACAGCTGATTCATATTCAGATACGCTCTTGGGTTACGCGAATAGCATTCGAACGACGGATGGTGGTACGCACCTTGATGGATTGAAATATTCTCTAACGAGGACAATCAACGCTCTGAGTCGCAAAGCGAAGTTACTCAAAGATTCTGACGCTAATCTGGGTGGCGATCACGTACGTGAAGGATTGTCGGGTGTTATTGCTGTCTGGGTTCCAAATCCGGAATTTGAAGGTCAAACAAAGACGCGTTTAGGAAACTCTGAAGTGCGCAGAATTGTTGAGACTATTGCCAGTGATGCTGTTGCGGGGCACATGGAGTTTAACCCAGATATTTTAAAATCTATTTTCGCTAAGGCACAATCAGCGTACAAGGCATCAGAGGCTGCAAAGCGCGCAAGAGAGATGGTGCGAAGAAAAACCGTGTTGACAGCAAACCGTTTACCGGGAAAACTTTCCGATTGCTCATCATCTGACGCCGACAAGACGGAGATCTTTCTAGTTGAAGGTGACTCTGCTGGTGGTAGCTGTAAGCAGGGTCGCGATCGAGGTTTCCAGGCTGTTTTGCCGTTGAGAGGTAAAATTATGAACGTCGAGCGCAAACTTGACGCTTCTGCGTTGTACAAAAACACTGAAATCACAAACATGATTTCGGCACTCGGATTGGGGGGAATGGGTGACGACCTCGACACTTCGGCTCTGAGATACTCTAAAATTATCATACTGACGGATGCAGATGTCGACGGTGCGCATATTCGAACACTCTTGCTTACGTTTTTGTACCGATACCAGCGAGATCTGTTTGAAAAGGGATACGTTTTCGCCGCTGTTCCACCACTCTACAAGGTCGTTGTCGGTAAAAAGGAGACTTATTGCTACGATGACGACGAACTCGCAAAGCATCTCGCAAGCTTACCTGAAGGCGGCCAGAAGTACCACATCCAACGTTTTAAAGGTCTCGGTGAAATGATGCCCGAGCAATTATGGTCAACAACTTTAGATCCGAAGCGACGTTTATTAAAGCGTTTAACCGTCGACGATGGAGTAGCAGCGAATCACATGTTCTCCACGCTCATGTCAAAAGATGTGGAGCCCAGAAGAAAGCTCATTACCGATGAAGGTTCCTCGCTCGCGTCTATTGACGTTTAATATCAGGCAAGCAATGCGCAAAGTTATGTAAAGTAGGAAGTTGTGAATGAAAGACTCTTTATTAGTACGTACACGACATCGTGTCATATTTGTAGCGTTTCTAATTCGCCTCTCCATTCAAAATTGCGCTCACGGAGGACATCATGGATCCCGGTGACGCCGTTCGAGTGGTCGAGGAATGCGCTGTGTCATCGCGCTGCTCACGACGGAACTCAACGTCAACTTTTTGTAGTGGATTTTCGTTCGCTGTGCCACTCTTGAAGAGTTGAATTTGTATTTCTTCAATAGCTATTTTCATTGCTGTGACTTCACTCTTTAATTCGAGCAGTAGTCGAGATAGACTTTCGACGTGGATTTTGTGCGCAACTTGAATTTTGGGTTGCTCAAACTTGGCGCGGAGCTTAGCGAGTGTGGCGAGGCGTTCCGGGGTGTCGATCACAAGCTCGTTATCACTCACATCTAAAGATCTATCATTCGCAGAATTCACAGCGGGCATGACGTAGATTTATGAAGACTGTGTGTTTAGTTACAAGCTACCAAAGTGAAAAGGTTTTGTTTTGCCGAGGCAATGCCACGCGAAAACTAGTCGTTTTCCTGCATCGCAACCGTCTGTTAAATTAGGTCTTCAACCGTTTGACGCTCCACAACGTCATTGATTGAATGTCTCAGTTTCCTTCAGCGTCAACTTCAGGGCCTCACCTTTCAGTCGCTCGAGCTGTTGCTGCTGCTCGGGCGATAGAGACTGCAAAATCTCTTCGTCGAGATCGCCTGATTCGAGGTCATCGCCTTCACCCTGAATGGAACGGAGGTACTTACCCCAGCCCGAAACAAACTCCTGCCACTGCTTATCGGTGACCTTTTCACTTCTCAAATGCGTTCTAAATTCTTCTCGGGCGTATGCGTCGCCCAAGCCCTTCATCGGCGCCGGTAGCGTTCTGTGCGCGCGACAGATCTTCCTGTACAGGGCAAAAATCTGTCGCACTCCACTCATCGTTCTCGCACACTCGATGGCCTATTATCGATCTATTATCGATCAACTACTGTTCTGCGCAGTTATATCTCTACAACCCTATACGCTCTCTCTCTTTCCTCACGCAAACACCGTCGACGCGTCGTCGCGCGCGCGCGCGCGCCCCTGAAACTCGCGGATCTCTTTCACGTCGTGCGCGACGTTTACTCCGCCACCAACCCTCCGCTTGGCTGGCTTAACACCCCGAGTTGTTCCTTCTCCAACTCAATCAATTGCTCTTCACGGTGAAGCTGCACGATGAGCGGCACGACGAGCACCAAGAAGGATGTCCCGAACGTCCACGCCGCTTTGCCCGTGTGAAATGCAAGCTTCTTCGCCAAGCGCGCCACCTCGTGTGCGTCCAATCGCACCGGTCTCGCAGTGTTAGCGTGTTCGGCGTTAACGTTCGGGACGATCTCCATGAATTCCCGCGGTGCAACGACGATTGTGACGTCGTCCGGTGCGCGCGCGCCGCGCAAACGACGACGCAAAACACGAAAATCGCGCCGTGTCCAGGGTATAAGGGCCTCACGGGGCCGTCCTCGACTCACGATCGGTCGATGGCCCCGATTGAGCGATTTTTGTGCGCATCGATGAAATCTCCTACATCGTCTTTCGCGGTCGCGCTATACGACATCCGCACCCGCACCCGCGCCCAGCGCGCATCGAACCGCGCCCAGCCGCGTCTGCGTCGGTCATCGGCGCCTCGCGCGGTCGTCGCGCGGTCGTCGCGCGCATTGCGCGCCATCGACGACGGTCGTTCCGACAACGACCCGAAACCGCGCGCGACAGTGTGCGGCTGCTTTCACTCGGCGTGAATCCAGACGTACGGCGTCGGACGACACCGCGCCAATATGTCCTTCTCCGCCAACCCGTTCGGCGCGTTGGACGACGACGCGGCGCCCGCCCCGGCGGCGGCGAAAAAGTCGACGGGGGACGCCAAGCCAGCGGCGAAAGGTGCGAGCGACGCGACGCGTGTCGGTGCTGCGATGGGGCGACGAGAAGTCAAGGGAAACGAATGCGAGGCGACGAGGAGATGATATAAAAAACGCTCGAAATGAATGATGGAAAACATTCGTGAGTGTTAGCGCGCGAGGGGCGATCGAACCCACCGCCGGGGGGGCGACGCCCGGGGCGGAATCGCCATCCGACGGATGGTAAACCCCAATTGAACAACCAGAGACTGACGATGTGGATTTACGCGTTTTTTGATCGCATGTAGCCGCTGCGCCCGCGCGCGCGAACGATGGATCCAAGGCCAAGCCCGTATCCAAGGCTTCTCGCGAGTTCGAAGGCGAAGTCGTCGGAAGCGAAGGCCAAAAGGGCTTCCACGCGAAGGGCGGTCGCGGTGATCATAAAGGTCACTCGCGTTCGACTCGTCGCACCGGCGGCCGAGGCGAAGGCGGCGAAGGTCGTCAACGCTCTCGACGCGATTTCGACCGACGTGATGCGTCTGGCCGAGGTCACGAAGGCCACCGCGGTGGTGCCGGCAAGGCGAACTGGGGTAAGCCTGGTGACGAACTCGCCGAAGCCGGCGCCTCTGGTGACGTGGAAAGCGAAACTGAACCTGAAGTCGAAGAGCCGTCGAACGAACTTACGTTTGAACAAGCTCAAGCGATTAAGGCCGAAGCTAAGAAGGCTCTCGCCGCTCAGTGGAAGCCGGCCGCCGCGAAGGTGATCGACACCTCTGCGTTTGAAGGTCTCTCCTTGGCGCAACGCGAGCAAGCTGATATCGACCTCGGCAACCCGACTGGTCCCAAGGCTAAACGTGAACGTACGAAGGCTGCCGCTGCAAAGCAAAAGATCGATGTTGGTTTCCGTATTGCTGCATCTCAACCCGCTGATGACCGCGATGATCGTGGTGATCGTGGTGGCCGCGGTGGCCGTGGTGGCCGCGGCGCCCGCGGCGGTCGGGGTGACTCTGGTCGCGGCGGTCGTGGCGGCCGTGACTCCGGTCGCGGTGGTCGCGGTGGCGGCGGTGGTCGTGGTGCCAACATCAAGATCGAAGACTCTTCCGCCTTCCCCACGCTCGGTGGTAAGTAAGTGAGACGAAAAACATACACCTGCCTTGTAGTCGGCGCGTACCGTTTTGCTGCGAGCAAAACGTAACTGGAGCTTCAGTTACGAGTCGGTTAATACAACTTAGGCCTGGCCGGTGTTATGCAGCGCAAAAGGCTGTAGTCCCTTCATTTTCTAATACTATAGACGCAATACATTACTTGTTTTGTTGGATACTCATCGTTTGCACTCGATTAATTTTCTCGCGAAGGTCAAACGTAAGACCTCGACCGTCCTCACTTTTATGACGCAGTGTCGCCACGTACCTTTGCACAAATGTGCGATATATTCGAACACTCGAAGATCAACTCGATTGGTTTCACACCACACGATACTAAATGGATACCAAACAGCGCTCGTTTCGTCGTTCTTGGTGCAACTGCAAAGTCAACAGGGCGACTGAGCGTTTATGACCTGAGTGAGAATGGTATCACGTTAGTGGAGAGTGTTGAACTAGAAAGTGGTTTAAAGTGTGGAACTTTTGGTGCTCACACCCTCCCTAGGCGTCTTCTCGCCACTGGAAACCTTTCCGGAGAGTTAGAATTATGGGACTTGGAACGTTTGACGAAGCCACAGTCAGTCGTCCATGCGCACGACTCCGCTATCAATGCTATCGATGGTTGTGGAAGTGGATTGAATCAGATTGGGCCGCAAGAAATTGTCACAGGATGTCGAGATGGAGCGGTTAAAGTGTGGGACACGAGAGTGAACGATGCTGTTGCAGTGTTCGACCCAAATGACTCGTCTACATGTGAATGTTGGTCTGTAGCGTTTGGTAATTCATACGACGACAAAGAACGTTGCATATTAGCAGGATATGAAAACGGTGATATAAAATTGTTCGACTTGCGCACGGGTACCATCCGCTATGAAGAGCATCTTGCTAATGGGATATGTGGTGTCGAGTTTGATAGGAAAGATATTGCCATGAATAAATTTGCGGTGGCATGCTTGGAAAGCCAGCTCATTACGTTCGATGCACGGACTGAAGAAGCAGGGAGTAAAATCAAATCCACTCACCATAATATGAATGCGCGCACGACAATTTGGGGAGTCCGTCACACGCCTCAGAACAGGGAGATATCTGCGGTGTTACTCGGCGACGGTTCAGTAGAAATGTACAAGTACGAGTATCCAGCCGATCGGAGGAAAGAGCCAGGAATACTCAAGCGACTTGCATCCAGATCGCTAGCATCACAGCCGATCAATGCATGGGACTGGCATCGCGAGAAGCAAGGATTAGCTGTATGCACTGGCTTTGACCAAGTCATACGTGTAGTGTTAGCGACGGGATATTAGTAAAATTCTTCAACTTCATCGTTGTTAAAAACTAATCAAGACTTTCTGAGTCACCTTGGTTGTTGCTTTGCATGGCCTCCATAAGCTGAGCAAGTATTTGCTGCATGTCGACCGCACCAGCTCGCTCGCTCGCTCGCGCATCTCTTTGTGTTCGTCTTCGGAAGTCCGTCTGCTGATAAAGAGACGCCGCTTCCGCAGACGGAGGAGCAGTAAGGAGTACATCTTTGAAATCTTTGTACGTGATTGGACGCGGACGAATTTTCATTTGCTCCATGCCAATTCGCCCAGTTTCTGCCTGCTTTCTTTCGTTTTCAAGGAAGTCTCGAACTGGCCCATACGCCGCTTGCTTGCACAAGTCTCGCAAGTCGCTCCCACTAAATCCCTCTGTTTCGCCCGCTATCTTCCACAAAGGAGCATCCTCCTTGGGAGCGCTGAATCCGTCTTCGAGATTTTCTCCTTTCAATGTCACGGCCAGCACTTGTGCGCGCTGCTCTCTGTTCGGGAGCCCAATTTCAAACGCTCGTGGAAGACGTCTTAAAATTGCTTCGTCAACATCCCAAGGCCTATTTGTGGCTCCAAGTACCATCACCCGCGCGTTATCGTCGGTATTAAAACCGTCCCAAAGGGTCATGAACTCAGTCTTCATGGAAGACGTAGCCTCGTGCTCGCTCGACTTTCTAGTACCTAGGAAAGAATCTATTTCATCAATGAAAATAATTGACGGCTGAAGTTTCCAAGCCAACGTGAACACTGCAGACACAAGTTTCTGGGCGTCACCGAACCACTTACTCTGCAACGTCGAGGAACGTACGTTGATGAAGCACGCACCCGATTCTTTCGCCAGCGCCTTCGCCAGCAGGGTCTTACCCGTCCCTGGTGGACCGTACAACAATACCCCTTTTGCCGGTTGCAACAGTTTGCCTCGCGCGAAGAGCTCCGGGCGAACTAATGGTAAGATAACTAACTCGTATAACGATCGCTTTGTATCCTGCAATCCACCGATAGAGTTGAATGTGACGTCAATGTGGTCTGGGTTTGCAACGTCTGCAGCAATCACATCCTCGTAAACATTTGTGTCAAGTTTTGGTCGTCCTAACCGCTCGGCCAACTCTTTCTTGCGCTCTATAGCTGCCTTATTGGTTTGTCTATTCGGATCCAATCTTTTAAGACCAAAGTTCAACACAACCATGGACAGCACGGCACTACATGCAACCAAAAATAGTTCCTGAAGCACCGAAGGTTGCCCACCGCGATCCCGGCTCATGATGCGACGTGAATCTAATTAAACGGCGCTTAAGAGGAAGAACACAATTTAGGAGCGTAAACTACCCGTAAGACACACTCGGGTGGTGATGTTGTGCTGACGAACGCGTCCTGCACTGCGGCACTTTGGGGATTTCACTAATTTTTCACTCCTACAAAAGTTTCCTAATCATTCTTGTCGTGGTGGCGCTTCTAAACTTTTCGCATTGAATGTTGCTTCGCGCTTCGCGCGCTCAACCCAATTCATCGCAGCGATAGAACCTTCTCGAGATTCTAATATTTTCTTCAGTTCATCATACATGGGTCTCTCGTCAAATGTTCCGAGTGGCTCAGCGACAATTTTGTTTTGTGCGTTTGGCGCCAACGCAAATACTTGCCAGGGATGGGGGTAAACTTTGAGCGTACGGATAATCTCACCTTGAATTCGTTGTTCGCGTAAATAATAAGTGACTTCAAACTGCTGAATAAAGTCCTCAGCGCGCTTCTTCCACGGTCCAATGCCAAAGTCACTGATAATATTAGAGCCACCCGTCGTGTTCCACTGTGGATTAGCGATGATCTTCAAGCGATAAGTTTGCTTTTCGATATCTCTTAAGTCACCGAGAACCTCTGCAGTTGGAAACGTTACCACGACATCATTTGCCAAGGTTAATGCGTACACAGCATCCCCTTCTTCGATGCCGCGTTGCTTAACATTTTCTTCGCTCGAGTTGAGCGTCTTCATCACTTCATTAACCATAGGTGCCAACGCGAGGTATTGTTGCGCCACACCACCTGGCCAATCATCTAAATCAGTCGCCCCAATGAGGGGTAAGTTCATTTCGATCGATTGCAGCGGCTTGCCATCTACTAGCGCCAGACTCACAGCCTCTGCAGCTTGCGCTATCTGTTCCTTGGTGCTAAGCGGCAGCGTCGGGAGCGACGCAGCAGCGCACACGTGGCGACGTCGCATGGTACGAGGTCGATGCGTGAACGCATATTTTGACGTTGTGGGCGCGAAGGCGCTCAAACAAGCGCTCATCTTTGCACTATGACGTGCCAAGAAGTGTCGCCCGTCTGTCACCTTGGCTTCCTTTGGCACGTCTTTCGCTCTTTGACTGTACCTGTGCGCCTCATTCGTCGTCGCGTGCGCTACCAACGCAGCGAAGTCGCAATCATGTCAGTTCCTGACAACGCGAGGGAGTTCTACACGGGCAAGAACATCTGCGCACCCATGGTTCGGATTAGTACGCTCGCCACTCGCTTGGTTGCTCACGAATACGGCGCTCATTTGGTGTACTCGGAGGAGCTGGTCGATAAGCGGTTCGCCCACTGTACGCGAGTCGTTAATAAAGAGCTCAACTCCATTGATTTCATCGATGCTAAAGGCATGTTGATGTTTCGCACGATACCAGAGGAGAAAGAGCGAGTCGTTTTCCAAGTGGGTACCAGCTCGGCGGCTCTGGCTCTGCAGTGCGCCGAGCTCGTTGCGAACGACGTGGCAGCTATTGACGTAAATATGGGATGTCCAAAACATTTCAGCACTGCAGGTGGTATGGGTGCTAGATTATTAGACCAGCCGGAGCTCGTTCGGGACATCTTGACGACGCTACGAAGGAATTTACCAACGGAGACTCACGTGACTTGTAAAATTAGACTGCTTGAAACAGAGCAGAAAACGGCCGAATTGGCAAAGATAATAGAATCTTGCGGTGTGTCAGCATTTGCTGTCCACGGGAGATATGTTCCTCAGCGTCCGCGCGAGCCAGCTCACTGGAATCTGATAAAAAGTGTTGTCGACGCAGTGAACTGTCCAGTTATAGCGAATGGAGACGTTCTCTGTTACGAGGATTTTGCTCGGATTCGTGAGCAAACTGGTGCAGCGAGTGCTATGTGTGCTAGAGGAGCACAATGGAATCTTTCCATTTTCAGGCCCGAAGGAATGGTGTCAAGTGATGATGCAAAGAAGCAATTTTTACGGAGGGCAATAGAGTATGACAATCCATTGAACTTTTCTCGGTTTCAGCTGCGTGAAATCTTGGGATACAGGAAAGCTTTGAATTCGACGGAAGGACAATTACTCATCAAAGCTAAAACATGGGACGATCTGGCTGAGTTGTACGAGCTTGAAGATGTTCTTAAATCTAGTAGAGAGAAACGTCGGAGAGCTCTTTTGCGAGACGGCGATGAGTGAAATTGATTGATACAATAGATACAATAGACATTACCGGTAGCGGGTTTTAGCGACTATCTTTTGATGAAGGGATACGTCATAGCTATAATTTTACAAACTAGTACTAATTTTCATTTCGGCTTTATCGCAGATATTGCGCCGCGCGGTGCACTCGTTCAAATATAGGATCTAACAGAGCGTTCATTGAGTTATGAATCTCACTGTTGAAGTGTTGCATGGCAGCTTCATCGTCGAGATCTAGAGCAAACTTCGATTCAAACCTCAGTAAAGCCTTTTCATAATCCTGATTGACATTAATGTCTGGAATATTTGCATGTGCCATGAGACTAAAGAGGTTCAGAAGTAAGACAACACTTTCGCTTTTTCGCAAAATGTTGTACGCCTCACAGCAATACGTTTTGAACTCACTAAAGTCGTCTCCCATTGCTTCGACCATTTCTTTAGAGAGTTTCATCGATGGTGGAGATATCTTTGGGTCACGACCCATAATAAATCCGAAATCAATGTGGAACAATCTACCATCTGGAGCAAGCATCAAGTTATCCAAGTGACGGTCACCGACGCCGAGCAAATATGTCATCACCGAGTACCCAGCACAACTCTTCACAAAATTTTGCATTGCCTCAGCAGTGCATCCATTCGGCGCCTGAGGGTCGGGATTGTGTAAAGCAATGTACGACGTGAGCTTATCGTGCTCTTTCAAGATGTCTGCGAGGGCTTTTGACTTGATAAACTCAATCAAGCCTGTGTCGTTTCCCGTAGCGAGGACACGATAAGAGGTTAACTTCAGATCAAGATTCTCGCGCTTGAGGAGTCTATCCATCAAAGAAATCATTTGAACACAGAGCTGGTCTTGTCTTAAGTCATCGCCCTTCTTGAAAATCATCGTCGCGTAGTCACCACTCCTGTTTTAGAAGAAGTAAAATAATTAGCAAAGATTAGGCAAGAAGAATCTATAAACACGTACAAAGTCTTGAATGAAAGTTTCAGTGGACTTAAAGCTGATTTGAATACAGTACTTTCACTGGAAGCATACACCGATTAATTCTGATGACGAAATCCAGTCGAGAAGTGAATTATTTACCTTGCGACTATGCCACTTGTGAAAATCTGTATTTAATTAATTCGTCAGAACATTCATAAACGCGCGATAAAGTAGATGATTCTTCTTACCGTGGGATTGAGAGGGTTCGGAATGGGCTGTGGGAAAGAAGAAAGCACAGCGCCTAGCGAATTATCGCTTGAAAGCATGTCCTAAGTAAATTGAGCACGTTAATTTCCATCCAAACCGAATGAAATAATTCGGAAACTTAATTAATTCACACGTACCCTTAATCGTTCGACTTTTCGAGCAACTGTGCGCAGTGCCGTGAGATCATGAGTTATTATCTGTAAGACGTGATTAGTTGCTGGAAAATGTAATGAATGAATGAGATCTCACCGTTATCTTTTCCATCAAGTCGCGTTGAAATTTCAAGGTCTCCCATGAACTATGGCCGTGCGCATTCATCGATCTGCTTGCGCGCTCGAACAGCCTCAAGCAACTCATACTTCGTTCAGCTGCAAGACCCTCCCATCCAACTTGTAGATACCTGTTATTCGCGATGTTAGAGCCCATTGTATTTTGAATTAATTAATTAATTCTGCGAACTGCCGAAAGGCAAAAAATTAACTCACCAGTACAAATAATTCCCAACAACTGGATTCCCTATGGCGCGTTCCACTAAAAACTTTGCTAATTCATTGTGATCGTCTTTTTCATAGCGTAGCGCCTGTAATTAAATAATGGTCAGTTGACAGATAATTAAATAAATGATGTTCTCGTGGAAACTTGAGGCGTGCGTGGTCACGCATTTGTAGTCGCATCCGTACCTGAACTAGCTGCAGCAAGTACAGTAATAACTCTTCATCATCTACCTGAGCCAAAATCGCGACAGCATATCGACGAACATCACTATTCGTGAATGATGGTGTCAAAAGTTCCAAAGCCGTGGCTGGTCCGATTGGCGCCCACTCATGCATGAGTTGAACAGAAGCCTTTGTTTCAGCCGGGTCGGTCCAGTCAACACACTTCAAAAACTTTGTCAAAGCCTTAGAATCATAACGAATCGCGAATCTAAACTTCCAAAGTAAATTTTGAGCCTCCATGTCGAGCGCACGAGTGGGTGGCAGCTGGATGATGGCGAAGAGTCGTCGCTTCTCGGCGCCGTCTGGCTTGAGTTCCATGTCAATGACACCTCGTCCCACACTACGCTGCAATTTCTGATGTTTACGCTCAGCTGGATTATCCATGATAAAGTTAACTTCATCATCTACGAGCCAAGTCAACCGCTGCCATCTTTGCTGTTCCTTTTGTTGCGTCTCGTTAGCATGCTCAGTGAAGAACAGCACTGGCAGCGAGAAAACGGGAAGTTCGATCAAAAGTTGCACAAAGTTATCCGTTGACTGTGTGATGGAGAGCTGCGTTTTACGAATATCTCTGATACGCGCAAAAACCAAATTATCCAACCAGTTCACCGGAGGCAAATGTCCTTGCTCATATTCGACGAGAAGTTGTTCAAGGTGCTGAAGTTCGGCTTGTTGCTCGGTGAACTTCGGACCCGGGCATTCAAACTCGAAAGATGGCGTGTCGAAAGTGGATAATGTCACCATCTGCAAGCCCTGCACAAGCGCGCCGTCGCCTGAAAATAAATCTAAGCTAGCGTGTCCAAGGATGGAGTGCGGAAATTTGCGCGCTGATAGCACCTTAAGCTCGAGCGTCGTTCCTCGCGGAAGATCTCTCACCTTGATGGGGAAACTGAGCTTCTCTTTCCATTCTGCCAAGCCGTCAGCATGAACAACCATCGTACTAGTTACTTCACTCGTTAATGGCTCATCATTTGCAAGTAAACGCGTGGCAACTAACACCTCGTTCTCAACGTATCCCGCGCGAGACCGAGGTAGTTGCCCGTACAACGCCTTGACATTCAAACTGAACTCTAACGACACGTCTTTACTTGAATAAACCTTGGCATCACTCTTAACAGCCATGGTCTTCACCTATGTATGCGTAGTCACAATCTCAAAAGTCTCCAATCGCTCGAAACGCCCCAAGCAAATCGCGTTTCGAGTTGCTTTATTCAAAACAATCCACGTCGCGCGCTCGACGTCGTGCGTCGCGTTCGGTGCGTGCCATACCCGTGCGCGTGCGATGCTCGTTCGCGCGTGAAAGTGCGAGAACTCGGGTTTCACTTTGAGTGCAAAGTCGGACGCGTCACCGTCTCTCGTCGGCGCGCTGTGTTCGACACACCCACGCCCAGCACGAGTGCCGCTTCCAGCGAATGCGCACCACTGAGCAATGGTTTTTGCAACATTTGGACCGTCCCAGACGAGCGCGTGTCGTGACATGTAACACGTGTTTACGTCATTACGAAGACGTCAAACGCACGCGCGTGAGAGGGAAGAAATCATGCTCGCATGTAATGGATGCTGGTGCGGACTTGATACGGGTAACGTATACATTGCCGCATGCGATCACGTGTATTGTAAGTGCTCGAACGCGACGCGCGCGAGACAGTCGCGACTGTTTGTATCAGAGAGTAAAAAGGTAAATGTATGACGACTGACGGTGTTGGGGAAACGGCAATGTTGGCGATACATAGGCGAGAAAGACATTCATATCGCTCTCGAGCAGCGTCAGTGCATGGTGTGCGGAACAAAGGTTGCGGAGCGAGATGTGCAAGTTGTTGAGTTGCAACCCGATTTGGTTGTTTTACAACGCAAGCTCGCTGGACTCTGCCCAAACGATATGCTCACCGCCGTAGCGCACGGAATTAAGTTTTGGGATGATCAACTTGAACTTCGCTATCGAACCGAGCTTGAAAAGTCTTTCACCGCGGCGCAACGTAACAGTGAAATGTACAAGCGTAAGCTTCAGGTAACTAACTGAGCACGTGCGCGTCGCCATGTCGCTCTCGCGTTGAACAGAAATATACATGTGTCGCGTATTAACCAATCATCATCGTTACTGCGTCGATCAGGACGTCCATACCGCTTACAAAAAAGCCAAATTAAAGCAAGATGAACTGTATTCGCAATTGAAGGAGCGCGAGAAGGATATTGAAGAGTTGCAACATCGATACGAGGAAAAGAGTCGCGAGAAGCGTCGATTGGAGGATTCTGCGGGGCGCAAACCTGCGGCTCTTAGTGGCTCCGCGCATTTCCAGCAACTTTCAAACCCTATTATGCCAAAAACTTCTGGACGGATTGAAACACGCGCACCAAACGATCCTAAGACTTGGGAGAAACTTCGTCAGACGTCTTCTGATGGATTGCGCGATCGACGAAGCTCAGAGCAGTTTTACACGCGAGCACCGGATCGTCGTATGAGCTTCAATCGAAGCATCGATACAGCTCTTACACCTCCAACGACGAACGACTCTCGTGATCCGCGAGGTTTCCGTCCGCTCTCTCCGTACTCTCGTCAACCAGAAGCGCAGAAGCGACCGCGTGAATCGGGGATGTTTGCCTCGAAGCGACGCGCTTTTTAAAGAAATATGATAAACGAATGCCTATAGTTAATCAAGATGACGCGAAGATGTTGAAATTTAAGAGAATTTTATTACTCTACTACATGGCTAACACAAAGATCAGACACAAATCTAAAGGTGCGACGAACAAATCGAATCATAATTCATCCATCACCGACCAATGACGCTTTGGACTGCGACGTTCAATCCCGACAGCATAGCTCCACCTGCCCCATACACGGCTATGGCACGAGGCCCACTCATGCTCTTGTACAACGCCCCTGCGCCTCCTCCTGCGAAAATAGAGCAAAGTGTATCATAGCGATTTTCCGTGTACGCCATCGACGCGCTCTCGAGTGCGGCGTAATACAACCCAATACACCCCCATGTGTTTCCAATCGTCCTACCCCTTGAACTCACCGAGTTCAGCATTCTATTCAATCTTAACTTTGAAGAATCCGCTGCTGCTTCCGGTACAGCTTTCATACTACCATATAGACCCCAACCACCTCCTGCGATGCTGCCACCGAGGTATCCGACCCCCGTCAAATACGTCAAGTTCTCACTCCAACTTCTCGTTCTCATCGTCCGTTCTTCGTCGAATAAAAATTCTGGAGCATCAGCCAAAGAATAAATGGCTTTATTCATAGATGGATCGAAAGGACCCCCTAAACCACTGTACGGGTTGTACGCGCCCGCGGCGCCGCCTCCGCTCTTGGGTAAAATCACGCTCTCCGCTGGCGCCCCAAAGTTCGGGACTTCGAGTGTTTCCTTCTCCATACTCGCCGTGGACAACGTGGCTGGTTCGTCTAATACCGCTTCCGCGCTCGACGATGGGTCATTTTTCCCTTTATCCGCTCGACGTACGCCGAGTAAATCTCGCAATCCCATGGCGATTGTTTGGCAAGATCACGCGTCCCTTACGTCGCTCTGTCGTCCTCGCCGCCGCGCTGCGTCGCCGTGTACGAGCGTACGCGTGCGTGTTTTACTACCCACACACACACCTTCGCACGCACGTCAACGCCCGACGCACGCTCACGCTCCACGCTCACGCTCACGTTCACGCGCGCACGCACGCCTCTCGGTCTGTGGTTCGTGCCGCCGACGCCGACGCCGACGCCCTGACCAGCTGACGTCGTCGTCGAGTCGTCGAGTCGTCGAGTCGTTCGCCCGCGACCTCGTTTGCCTTTCCAACACGAGATCGATCGATTTGATTGATCGATCGATTTCCGAGTGCGGTTTCGTTCGTTTTTCTCCCCAATACAAAGGCTGCACGACTGAAAACGTTTGATGCTTATTTGTCAGATGATACACCGTTTGGAGGTGATCCTGGAAGGTCCTTAACTAGTATATAGTTTAAATACGAAGAAAGAACTGACGTTACACGGCACCTAAAAGATGATCTACTCCATCGCATGGGGGCTCGGGGATAAGAGAACGCTCCGACTAAACCCTTAGGGTTTAAGCCATTTACAACGACGAGGACGGTCGGAGGACGACGCGTGAGACGACGACGACGACGACGTGGGTGCGGATAGAATAGATAGGTACACACACACACACACACAGCCGTACGCGAACACCGACCCGCGTGCGCGAGTGAAACGCCAAGCCGTCATCGCCATCCCATGCCGTTCGCGCACACCGCTTCGGCGGTGGTCACCACCGCGCGACGACCTCGCGCGACATCGGTGCCAACGACAACGCACGTGGAGGTTTGGCGAGGCGTGACGCGCGTGATAGCTCACGCGAGAGTGCAAGTGAAGACGTGTGCGCACGTGAAAAATCAAGCCTACATGAGTGTACACGACGCGACGCGCGTAGACGGGCGTCACGCCTCCTCGAACACGGTTGAAGTCAGTCGAGACGTGCGCGCGCGGGCGCAAGGGCCATCGACGACGCCGTTGAGTCCTTCGGCGAGCCAAGGTTGGAGGCTGTCTGATAGAGATTATCCAGAAGGCGAAGTGATATTAGGATTGGAAATTCGCTCGCATTCGATCAAGGCTGCTTTGGTGGATACTGCAAACGCCGAATTCCAGCGACCTGGTGTTGTGGTACCCTTGGAGGATATCACCGAGCAGGCCCTGGCTGCGGCTCTGACCAAGGTGCAGAAACACTTTTCATGGAAAGGACCAGTGGGTATGAGCTACACTCGTTTGGTCGTACGCGCGCTCGGTGGCACTCAAAAGGGTGAAGAGTTATTAGACAACATGATACCTGAATGGCGAGGAAAGGTGGCGACAATGATCCACACCGAGGCGGCGGCGTACGCGGAGATGTACTTCGGCCCCGGACGAGAAAATTCTGGTTTAGTTTTGGTGTGCACGCTCGGCAAAGGGTTCGGTGCCGTGCTATACGACAGAGGGCAAAAAGTTCGTAATGCTGATTTCAAGCACTTGACCTGGACATACGAACGTGAGCTGAAAAAGTTGCAAAAAGAATGGAACTGGAGCGGCGTCGTTCCACAACTGCCGGCGGATGGTTTACTGCTCGAGTCCGTGGAGAAGTACGGATTGAGCGGGAGCGGTTGGTGGCTCGAAGATTTGCATCCTTCGGACGCACCATGTGACAAAGCTAACGCCATACTAGCCTGGGCTTCTTTGGTTGATAAGTATCTGAAAAAGATATGTGAAACGTTGGCGCCTGAACGTTTGATTTTGTTACCCACGGGAGGAGCGTCGACTTTACCTGAAGACACTTTGCTTACACTTTTCCGTCCTGGGATTCAACAGGCAGGCTTGAATCCTGATATTCTTTACATTGGTGAATTTCCTGATCGTGCACTCGTAAAAGGCGCCGCGGTTGGCGCGCATATCGAGCTTCAAAGTAAAGGCGCGACGAATATCTTACGCAACGCAATCTGTCAGACGGTTACAGAAAGTACGACAATTCGTGCCCTTACCGACGCCGAACTTGATTGGGTTTTCAAAAAGTTGGACGTTGATAAAGACAAGCGGATATGCGAGAATGACTTGGTACGCGGCTCTTGTTTCTTCGGAGCAAACTTATCCATTGCTGAGGTGCACGGCGTCGTCAAGGAAGTTGCAGGTTCTGCCACAGACAAGATTTCACGAGAACAGCTTGGAAAGTGGTGGGATGCAGAACTATCTCATAGCGTGGTCACTCAAATTACTTCGACGTTGGAATTTGAAGAAATTCTCAGCGCTGCAAAAGCAAAGAAGGCGGATCTCATTACTCGCATTTCTGTGGATGAAGGGGACAAACGATTGGAGTCAGTTAGATCTGACAAAATCGTCGTTGTCAAAAGTGGTTTTTCATATTGTCGACCATGCAAGAAATTTGAAAGTTCTTATGAAGCTATAGCTAGAAGTTATCCCGATATTTGTTTCCTAAAAGTATTAGGTGATAGTACACCAGCCGCTGCTCACCTGTGCAAGGACGTCTTAGAGGTGAGGTCTACGCCAGACTTTCGCATTTTCAAGGGAGATGTTCTGGTTTCGCAGTTCACCGGTGCGAACAAAATGAAGCTCGAAGAAGCGATTCAGAAAGTATTAGCGGAAAACTAAAATTTGGCAGAAATCTGCATTAGTACGCGCAACAGCTTGGAATAATGTACAAACTAACTAGTATGAAATGGCACGTCTACACGCGTCCATTCACCTAAACCATTAAGAATTGAATCTAGCCTTTCGATGATGCGAATATCATCACCATTCAAATCACCGACTATTTGATACTTATCCTTGGATGGATGCCAGGCGACCACGCTCGATTTATCGTCCAAAGTATCGTAAAATTGCGGCTCCGTTGATGGGTCAACTTCAACGAAACAAAGCAACTTTTCTGTTATGAAATGTTTCGCCAGCTTTCTAAATGACGCATGAGCTTCCGTTGTGAATGCCATGACTATGTAAACAGATCTGCGTTGCAAAGGAATGCCACGAACGTCGACGAGCAAAGCCTTAGATGCAGGTTGGGCGACTGCTGGCATTTTATGCAACGTACTACGCAACAACGTGTTTACGTTGATCATTTTCCGAAGCCAATTTCCGATGATTACCGCACAAATAGTTCCCGCGAGTGGGATGATACCACTTTCAAGTGAAAACACCCACAACACGTCCAAAAAATCAAAAGTATCAATCAAAAGGGCGGAAATCAACGGCTTCCACACAGGTGAGTGAACTTCAGGAAATGTCACCGCCTCAAATGACACTCTACTCAAGCCCCGCATATCACTGTGCTTCTTTGCTAAAGTATTCGTCATCCAACTCAAAACATCATGAAGTTTATCATCGCCTTGATAAATGTCGAAATAAACAAATTCTTCGCTATTATCAGTGAACAAAAAGACCACGATCTTTGCCTTTCGCGAAGCGTTTTCCAACTTTGATCCGTCTAATATTGAGTCACTTGTCCAGCCAAAAGCCAGTTCGTCTCCTGCAAAACCAATTGCTGAGGTGATATCACGCTTTAGGCTGTCTAAAATGCGCTTCATATCCTTCAAATTTTTACTGTTTGCTCTTTGAATGAGAATCACGCACGCACGCGTCAGGCCACCTGGTTGACAACCAGCCGCACGAGAATTTGAAGACGTCAATTTTGGAATGGGCTGGAATCTACGCTTGGCAAAAACCGCTCGCAACTGATCGCGTGATTTGACTGGCTCGACGATTGGCTCGACGTTTTCTCTCACTATGAGGACTGATGGAATTGTATTAACACCATATGTTGAATTCCAAAATTCGCCATGGCCAACTTTGTAACGAATCTGTCTCACATCAATGTCCGCCTTGTACTGCTGAGTCAAGTGACGTATCATTAACGACTGATCACTTTTGGAGATATAGTAAAATCGCACTTTTTCGTCGTCGGCATCGAAGACCGTATTGATATGATGAGTATCCACCGTGACAAGTTTTGGTAGACGTAACATTGATTCAGAGAGAAAAAACGTAAGCGAGTTCTCCTTCACCGTGCCTCGATATCTCTTTGCGCACGAAAAATGCCTGCACCCTGATCGAAAACCGAAAATTACGGGAAGCTCGGAGCGGCGAATAGCCTTTGAAAATAGAGCACTACTTCCCAATTTTTGGACTAGTTGCGGATTCTCAAAGGCATTGATGCGCCCAAACTTTGCAATTCCATCTAGTGAGTGGGCTACCTGTTCCCATGCAGGTGCAGCTCGCTGACAAGAATCGCTCGTATCGTCATATATTTGTATCACCCATGTTTTACTGCTCTTGAACACGAATCTTTCGAAATTCTTATCGTTTAAGACGACTGTTTCAGAAGTAATCAATTCAGCTTGTTGGAAACCGCCTCGCTGCCCAGCGTATGCGCTCGATCCCGAGTCCCAAGTTCCTCGACCTCTACTGATTTGACGCCCATCTTTGGTTTCCGCTCCTGATTCTCCTAACTGTAACTGTAAATCGTACACGCGCTTCTTTTCTGGGTCCGAAAGCGTTGAATACGCCTTCTGGATTTCAACTAATCGACTATTAGCCTTCTGCTTTCCCGCCTCATCTGCGCTTCGCTGCTTATCTGGATGATACAGTAGCGATAATGAGCGATACGCCTTCTTAATATCTCGCTCAAGAGAGCCACGCTCGAGGCCTAACACACTATACAGATCGCTTGCACCGGCGCCACTTTGGCTAAAAGTCGCGAACACCGTTAA
The DNA here is from genome assembly GCA_012295225.1 of Ostreococcus mediterraneus. Lineage (NCBI taxonomy): Eukaryota > Viridiplantae > Chlorophyta > Mamiellophyceae > Mamiellales > Bathycoccaceae > Ostreococcus > Ostreococcus mediterraneus. The sequence goes on from WMKK01000009.1 coordinate 324,917, forward strand.
CGTGACCAGCAAGATGTTCTTTAACACGGCTTTAGTCCGCATCATACTAGAGTTTTAGACGCCACACGAGCTAAAGTAAGAAGGTTCGAATGACATTTTATTCACTTGCAAAGTTACTCGGACAAAGTCGACTGGTGCGAAAGTGAAGTCATCGTTCTAGGAAATGATTATTTAAAACGCGCGCGCGCCTAGGGCATAGGGCGCAGGGGCTGTGCACACGTCCGTCCAAATTAATCGTCCTCATCCAACGCCCCTACGTACTCGGCTACGGCATCAAACGGTAGAATATGCGCAGAAAAATCATCATTGAGCTGTATGGACGCTGTTCCATTCGATTTGATCTTTTCTAAAAGCTTTCCTCGCCGACCACGTAATTCGCCTGCAACAACACAGACTCGCCCGCCCGTCTTTGGTAGTACCGTCTCTAGCGCCCGCTGAGGTATTTCGATAGTATTTGCCATCGCGGCACCTTCTGTTTGTAATAGACAGTCCGTCGGTGTCAAAACATCCACTATGACGCCTTTCATGAGGTAGTACTGACCACCTTTGAAGCTCTTGCTTACAATGCGTACGCGGATGTTGGATAGTAACCACGGCTTCGTTGCCGGTGTAGTCGAGCTCTTGCCCTTATCTGATCGATCACGCTTTTCGCCAACCTTCGCTTTGGTAGCCACGCCCATTTCTGCGACTTCACTCGTTCTAACTGTTACTACTTTCCCACTATTTGTAAGCTCTATCATGACTTTGTCGCCCGTAATTTTGAGAACGCGTCCTGACAAACCGCTATGTCTACCATAAGCAATATACATCCGCTTTCCTTCGCGCGGCCCCAGCTCTTCTCGTTCAACGAGTTTTTCATCTAATGTCTTTACATTTTTCAAGCCCGCTTCCGCGGCTACTTGAGGATCTCTAACGAGGTCAGGCTTTTTCTCCCGCGACTCTCCCGGCTTGATGTACTTTTTCTGGTGCTCCTCTTTCACCGCTGGCTGCGCACCAAGACCGAGACGACCTGCCCTGGGAATAAATTCTACTGCCTCCACCATACCTCTGTGCATTCGCCCGACAGCTTTACCCTCTTCCCAGCCCATGCCACGTAACATGGCTTTGCCAAAGTCTTCAATTGGCATGGACTCGTATTCGTCCATTGATGCTTGATTGGGTAGATCTTCGATGTCCTCCTTGAAAGCCTGAAGCTCTTTTTCTTGCAAGCTCTTACCTATAAAGCTCTCACGCGATCGATCCTCTTGCGTCGTGCGTTTCGGCGCGTCATCTCCTTGCGGTCCCATCTTTGTCAATCCGTATGACACGCCCTGTTGTGCAACTTCCCCCGTGCCGGCTGCGATCGTTTCGGCCACGTGAAAACGTCTCTCATCTTGTTCGATTTCTTCTTTCGTTGGTAAGAAACTCGGTGCCTGTGCGCGAGCGTGGGGATTGTCGTCGTCAGTATGTGTGCTGCTGAGGTGTGTCTCAGTCGCCACTTGCGTTTTGCGCGTATCACTCACCTTTCGTTTTCTTCCAGTTCCAACCTCGAAAGTGTTTGATATGCTCGGTATAACTTTAACACTTTCTTCCACTTTCTTTGCATTCGCCACTTCCAGTCCCTGGTCATTCACGCCTGTTAAATATTCTACATTTTCCTCCTTGGCTTCGTCGTGTTGCACTGCCACCTTGACAGCCTTTGGGGCTTTCTTCGTGAACCCGAACGATTGCATGGCGCACGCACACTCTGCCGTGAATACCACCGATCTCAAATCTCCACGAACTCTGCACTCTACGCGTGCCGAGCGTGGTACCCACGGGATGCCTTCGCGCTAGCGTCTGAGGGGCACAACGTGGAAAGTGCATGGGTTGGACTGTGAATCCACCGAGTACAACACACTCACGCGCGCACTCGTGCGTGGGCGGGAATCATAAAAATTACGACGCCCAATTTGAAGTCAAGTAAAGCGAAATAAACCGGATCAAGTGGTACACGTAGCCATGGTAAACAGCGAGCGAGAAGCGCCTTCAAAGTCACTTCTCGAAGACGATTTTGCACAATTTAGTGCACGCGTGAGAGGTGTGAGTAAACGGGCGGCAATGTTCACTCTGAACGCAGCGATGGTCGTCATGGGTTGTTTCATGGTATCTGTATTCGTTGTGTTAATCATGCGATATATCTTTGTTCCCAGAGGACCCGCTTCGCTGGCGCAAGATCTGGTGTTTGATTACACTGCGCAACATCCGCTGGCGACTGCTAGCTTCACACCAGACAAGTTCGCGAACGCCAGAGCACCATCGGTTGAAGATGCAAATACGCGAATCGTGAATCCGAATCAGGAATTCGAAGTGGAAATCGAGTTCACATTACCCGAGAGTGAATACAATGCACACGTTGGAATGTTTCAAGTACATACAAAGTTGTTGACGCCTAATGGGAAGACGTTGCACGAAAGTTCTAGACCTGGAGTGCTGAAATACACATCCAGAGAAGTGAGATGGCTGAAAACCATCGTCTGGTGGCCATTATATGCATTTGGATTTATCGATGAACAGCAAAATGTACATGTCACGGCGGTGAAGAAATATAGAGAGGATAGAGAGACGCCGTTTACAAACATTGAGGTGACTATGAAGCCACATGCTGGAAGTTCAAAGCTGCCACAAATCTACGAAGCTCGTGCGAGAATCAATCTAAGTATGGGGATGTTAGCCAAGGCGCTCTACTTCTATCCCGTAATCTCCTTCGCTGTGCTTGTGATGTTGTTCTGGTCGAGCTTGACTTTTATTGCTTTCTCATTTACTATGATAAGTTTACTTGTCATGGGCACGAAGATTGACTACTCGGTCGAGCATGTGCCGAGCAAGTACGATGCTGCCATAGCTGATGCGATGGATGCTGACATCACCTCCAAAACACCGACAGTGACGAGTGTCAGCACGGGAAGTATTCTAGACGATGGAATACGCCATCGTAACGTCGCTGATTTGTGAGTTTGATTTGTTTCGTTCATCTCTGTACAATATCTAGCTAGTGTTAATCTACGTTCTATGATTCTTTTTCAGATCGACTCATCATTTCTCGAGCTTCATTTCAACAAATTCATCAATCAAATAAGGCCACGCATCGTTTGGATTGTATGACTCCAAGTTAGCGCCAACTTGAGTTTGAAACTCAAGAACCTGCGACCAAGTGTCGTTGGAGATTGCTTTACCGTGAGTCTTCTGAAGAAAATCACACCATTCATCAGTAAAACACCATTTGTCGCCCATTAAAACCTTCCACATGGCAATTGCAGTGTCAAGCGCAAGAGCTTTGGCGTTTGGTTCCTTTGCAAAGTGAAAGGAAAATTCGTACACGTTCTTAAATCCACTGGGTGACTGGTACTCCGATCTTAACGCTGGAATCTTCGCTTTCAATTTATCAATGTCATCGCTTCCCATCACCCGCATACCTCTGTGAAATTCCTCTTTAGTGTATTGACCCATTGTGTCTGCGTTCATCTTCATGGACAAAACGAGTGTCACCGGATCCATGGGATCGAGCGATAGGTCTTGACACAAACGAATAATACCTTCGGCTTCGATACGTTCATTTTGTCCATGATCATTTACTTTGTACTTGTTGAACATGGCGTCAATATTTGCTAAATTACTCGATGCTTTGCTACTCTTTGAACGCGAACGGTGAAAGTACAACTCAAACGCGCTTTCAAGTCGCCAATTCGAATCCTTTAAAGCCTCTAGGGCGTCGTCTTCGTTCGATCCCGCAGCTATTTCCATGAACCGCTGCACAGTCACCCGCTGAGTCTTGTTAAGTTTGTTCTACGTCGTAAAGAAGTTGTGCAAACGTACGGTCAGTCGCGGGTCTTCCGAGTCACTGTTGACGTCTAATGCGTGCGATGACGCGCGTTTAATGACGCATTCATTTCGCACAAGACGATGTATTTATACGTACCACCATAATCACTATCTCGCGTGCGCGCCTAAGCCGCAAACCACTCGAATGTTTGTGCGCTATGGAGTGCGGTTTTCGTGGGCGGGTGGGGTGTTCTGTAGCTTAAAACTGTGGAGTGTGGCGCGACGTGTTGCGTGTCAAAGCACACCAAGGACGAACATGTTTGAAGTGCAAGAAACGTATGGGAGCTGCGAAAATTCTATCCAGTTATTATTTACACAATAATCGAAAACTAATCGCTATCGAGTTCTTTAAATGTTGTGTTGAGGAACAGTGGCGCCGCGCGCGCTCGTAAGAATTTCAAGTTTTCGCTGCAAGTATGCCGCAGTGATTAAAAAGAGTACGCACATGGCGAACATGAAACTCAGTGGAAACAACGCAACATTATACAAAATAATGCACACGAATAAGTTCAAAGGAATTCTGAAACAGTTCATTACCGTACTTCTCACTTCCTCAGGAACGTACGTTGCACGCATCTTCATCATACTCGGCCAGAAAATGCCAACCATAGCCTCGAAGACAAGGAATCCAAAGAGAGTCAGCTTGCCTTCGAATGTAATAGGCATTCCCTTTGCATAGTTTGGAGAAAATGGGAACATCTTCAACAGTATCGGTAAAGAGAGCGAGCCCGCAGCCGCGACAAAGACGTACTGCATGTATTTTTCTGGTCGCAAGTCCTTGTTCCCCAGAAGTCTCGCCGTCATAGACGAGCCTATCATACACGCCACCATCATCGTCGCAAAAATCATTCCGTGTGGAATATCTTCGTCATTTGGACTCAGTGCTGGCGTCCAGAGGAATACAAAGGAGTACATCGCCGCTTCAAACAACGACTGCATCGCACCAAGATACAAAACCTTTTTATCATTGAATATGGCATTCTTCGCTGCTCCGAAGCTGGCTTGTAGTGATGCGTTTTCTGAGACTGCACCCTTATTCTCCGTCCAGGTCGTCGCGATGATAATGCCCCCGACCGCTAAAAACGTTGCCGCAGCGTCAAATGGTGCTACTGGACCAAAGTCCATATCCGTCACCAAATAGTTCGCCAACAGCCCAGCAACAATAGAAACGACGCCATTGCCAATAAAAATAGCCTTGGAAAACGTGCCATTCAACCATTCCGGGTCGTAATTGCGGCTAAAATGCTCAGAAACGAGCCACGACTCAAACGCCGTGAACAAAAGCGACGTCGCAATGCCGCCAAAAAATCGACCAAGCATCAATACTCCGTAATCGCTCCAGTGCTTCGTGATACACGATGCGATGTAAGTCGCCACGTATGTCAACCCCGCAAGCTTGCGTCCATACCTGTCCGCTAACGAGCCGACGATGGTTCCAAAAATCATACTCGACCCAAAACCGGCGATGAACAACTTGCCAATGTCCCCGGTGGAGTACCCGTAGTGCTTATACAGCGCGTACACGTACGGGCCTTGCAACCAATCGCCAGCCATCATCAATGAGTACACCACCAAATAGTTATTTCTAAATGCCATGAACGCTGGCGTGACTTTATGCTGCGCATCGCTCGCGCCCTGTCTTTGCTGCTTGCGCACCTCGAGCAAGACGCACGCAACCGCGAGCGCGGCGAACGTGCCCACATAGAATCCCTCCATGTCGCGTTTCGTGTGCGTCTTTGGAATCTCGCGCACGCACGCGATCGCTCCGTCACGGGGTGGCGTCGGAACCCACCGCTCGAGCTGGCTCGCGCCCTCTCCGAGCGAGCAGTCGCGAGGAGATGGTCCGCACCCATAATCGGACATGTGGCGCCCCTGCGGTGTGATTTCTTTACTCGTGCTCGAGATTTCATGTGAAGATCTGCAGATCTTCACATACGGTATGAGTGTTTGAACCTATATGTGAAGAAACACACACGAATGATGAAGATCTTCACTGACGCTTTGGGCCACCATGTAGGCAAACTATGGGAGCGACGCGCGCGCGCACGGGTGGATGATGATGCGGACTGCTACGGCGATGTCGCGCGCGCGCGCGTTCGCGGCCGGCGCGTCACAGTTCGCCCTTAGAACGAGTCATAACTACACAATCATGTTGTCCATGACCACTACCAACGTGTTGAGGTACGCGTGCGACGTCGCGGACGACGCCGATCGAGCGCGAGGACGCGCTGGCGCTTGGTCCAAGTCGCGGTTTATCCGCTCACCGGCCGTGGATGGGGTGGGCATCAATTACCCGGCTATCGCGCGCGACGACGCGAAACGCGCGCGAGATCGAATGAGATATTGACGGTAAAATGCTTTCATCACGCAGCGCTAAGACGTCCGTGACGACGCGCGTGAACAAGCAACGGTGCGTGGAAACGGTTTGACTCTCGATAAGGCTCGCGCGAAAGTATCTCGAGCACGATCGGGCTTGGGCCCGAACGTCGTGCTCGATCGAGATGAAGAAAAATACCACGAGTTGGGAGCGGGATGCATTATAAAGAATGTTTATGATTGCATGCACGCATGCGCGGAGCGATAAACGCGTCGCCGCGCGCCGTGAGTTTGGGAACAATGCTCTTCAAAGCGTGGAGACCCTGATGGTGGATAGGCGACGTCAACGTGAGCGACGGATTTCGACAATCGTGGGACTTTCGTACTGACCGTGAATCTTTTCTCGATAACAGATCCATCGTTGCTACCGCCACGACGGAACGCCGCACGGCCCCGCTCCAAACTGGTGGTACCCTCGAAGGCGAAAAGGCTTTCGGCAAGGCTGCCGGCGCCGCCGCCATGACTGGCGCCATCTTCAGCGGCGAAAAGACGCAATGGAAGGATCCCCGCTGGGTTAACGGTAACTGGGACCTCGAACAGTTCAAGAACGCGGCTGGCGAGACCGACTGGGATGCCGTGATTGATGCGGAAATCGTCCACCGTAAGATGTTGGAAGACATGCCGGCCGTGTACGATGAAGATGGTCTCTTCGACACGTCCATTGTCCCGTGGACGGTCTGGGTGCGCCGTTTCCACCTTCCCGAGGCGGAGAAGGCGAACGGCCGTGCGGCTATGGTTGGCTACGCGTTCGCGTACCTCATCGACGCCGCTGGCGGTGCCGGTCTCGTCGACTTGCACAACTCTTTCTTGGGCAAGACTGCGATCCTCGCGACGATCCTCTTCGTCACCCTCTTCCGCTCCCTTAAGGACATTGATACCTTCAAGGAACTTGCAGACGAGGCTACTTTCTACGACAAGCAATGGAATGCTTCTTGGGAAGGTGTTGAGCGTCCTTCCGAGACGCAAAAGTAAATGCTTTTCACTTATCTTTCACAACACATCCTAGACATACGTAGCTGCTTGCACTTGAACTTTCGTTGAGAGTGAGACATCCCTTGATTGCAAAGATTATTACACCATTTTAACCCGACTTCGAAATATCATCACGCACATTTCATCGCTCTGTAGATTTTCTATTCGCAAGACGTTGCCGCCCGTTATGCTGTGCCGCTGTGTGTCAACCTATGTCGCGCACTCGAAAGTGTTTTCCCTCATTGGGCGACTACACGAAACATCATTTGCGGAAGTTAGACCCGAAGTTGCATACACGTAATGATATCGGTGTCATTTGTGGCGCGGCTTGACTAATGCGCGCATTTTTGCTTCCTCGGGGCAGTGGTTTTCGTGGCGCATTCAAATTCAGCGACAACGCAAAACGAGCAAAACGAAGGACCGCGATGAGTTCACCACGCAGAGCCTTATCGACGGACAACGATGCAACTGACGTATTGCTTCCTTCAGAAGCGTTGCGCACTCTCGAACAAGCGAGGAGTGATGGTTCAAAGTTTCCAGAGCTAAGAAAGCTTGTGGCGAGTTGGTTAAGCGATAGGCAACGCGTACCCGAACCCACTGTGTTCGTAACGTCTTGCATCGAGATTGTGTTCGATATGCTAGAAAAGGAAGAGAAAAAGAGTATTGATGCAGCGATCAATGAAGGTAACCTCGTGACGCACTATCTTCTATTGGAATGTCTTGGACGTGTGCCTGAGGTTCGAGAAGGCGTCGCGCGGCGCCGTTTCAACAAAGAAGTAATGCGAGGTCGTATCTCATGCGAACGAGCGAGAGCACACGCTGGCAACTTAGTGCATCGTTGTATAATGAAACCAGATGCGGTACCTGCCCGGGCGGTGGTGCGACTGATTGAGACGTTTGGTCTTGAGCTCCAAGACTTTTGCTTTGACAGTGAAGAGCTCGCAAGGGAAGCAATTGTTCGTTACACGCACTGGCTTTTAAACGACGGCAAGCTAACGTCGGCTATTGGACTGATTTTGCACTTTGATTTGTCCGAATTTTGCACGATAGAAACGCTTATTATTTTAGCTCGTAGCAACGAGTATGCTCTTGCACAGGAGTTTGCTCAAATTCTCGACGCAGATAGGCGTCGAAGTTGGATAGAATTTTGTATAGTTGAAGGCGAGAACGAGCATAGTGCACTTCGTTACGCTCATCGTGCTGTTGTGGCGTTCAATCTTGAAACAGAATTTCCAGACGTGCGTAAAAAGTATTTCCAAAGTACGATTCGTAGAATGATTTTCAAGGGGCAATATGAAGCGGCGCTCAAACATGCCGGTTCTGAAGTCGATCTGCAAACAACAGTGATTGAGATTCTCGCTGAAATAGGTCAATTAGACTTTGCTCATGAATTTGCCGTTCGCTGTGGACTAGAATTTTGCTGCGATCCCGAGGCTTTGGCGAATTTAGTTGCCGAACGTAGAGCGACGTATTTTCAACTACCAGAGCATCTCCAAAATGCTGTGGCGTTTGCCGATGATGAATCAACACTCGTCAGTGCAGTTGAGCAATTTATACTCAATCAAGACGTTGTTGGTCTTGATACAGAATGGGGAGCCTCGGTTGGCGAGGACTCAGATAAAGCAGACACTGGTGATGTTGCGACGCTGCAGCTTGCCAGTCTTGCGGGCGTCGTTATTATCGACATTCCCAAAATCCAAGCCACATGTCCGCACATACTCGAGCGCACTTTAGCGCCTGTATTTAAATCGCATTCTGTTTTGAAGCTTGGCTTTGCAGTCCAAGAAGATTTACGTCGTTTGGCAAAGGGTCATTCAGCGTTTGCGGAAGTTAATGCTGTCTGTGATATGCAGAGTTTGTGGAAAGTTGGTGTCTCGAAGGCAAAGGCAAGTAGATTGATTCTAGACACGCCGTGGGGATCAAAAGAAGAATCCATGCGCTATCAACCCATTGGTCTATCCACGCTGACTGCGGTTGTTCTCGGCAAGCCTTTAGATAAAGCTATGCGAATGAGCGACTGGTCCCGGAGACCACTCCTGCCAACTCAAATCAACTACGCCGCACTCGATGCTTGGACTCTCGTCGAAGCGCATCGCGTTATTATGGAGTCTCACCGTGACATCTTTTCAAAATTAATCGCTGACGTGCGCAAATCGCATGTGTTTTAGAAATGTTGTAACAAGTAGAAAAAGTACAGAAAAAAGCGCGTCAGAACGAGACCACGCATTACCACGCACGTTCCCGAGTTAGCGACATGTCAATCGACGGCGAACTCAGTGCGCTGGCGATTCATGACGTGGGCGATGCGCATGTCGCGCGCATCACGCACGATGTCTTAAGTTATTGGTTCCCGTCACGCAAGCAGTCCCTGGACCACGTGTATAAAAAGAAGTGGTTCGCGTCAGACGACACGTTGGCGGCCGTCGATACGGAGATACGTACGAATTTTAGCGAGCTCTTGCATGTTGTCGAGAAACTTAACACACAGGGTAAGAGTACAAGCAGCGAAGACGTCTTGAGGTCCCACAGCGAATGGTTAAAGTTCCCACAGAGCACAAGCGCGCTGGTCGTCATCCTTGACCAATTCAGCCGTCACGTCTACAGGAACGATGTTGACCGCGATGCGAAGGTTGAAATCAATGACGCTGTAGCGGTTGCGATAGTAGAAGATGTTTTAGATAATAAGCCAGAGTGGATGTCCGAGCTCACGGTGTCGCAACAAGTATTTCTGCTCATGCCGTTCAGGCACACGCAAAAGTCGTGTCCGCGGTTGTTGAGATGTCTGGAGTTGATTGACGCTAGGGCAGAACTTGAGATGGAAAACCGTGCTTTATTGGATAGATTTCGTAAAACAACGCTGAGATGCTATCAAGATTTAGCCGGGAAGCAACATAAAGATGGAGATAATATATTAGAGCGTGCAGAGTTCACTCCGACAGACGAGGTAATGCGAGCAATGCCGTCGCACGCTCTTTACAAGACGATTGGGAAGTTTATGCAGGAGAACATGAGAGAGTTTGGGAACACTATAGCCGTGTCACTCAGTGGCGGGGTTGATTCTATGGTCCTCGCATACATTCTAAAGCATCAAGGCTACGAAGTCGTGACTTTACATCTCGACTATAAAAATAGGCCAGAGAGCACTGAAGAGGCAGATTTTGTTGATGATTGGAGCGCAAGACACGGCATGAAATTCGAGCGTCGCACGGTTGATCAAATACGACGAGGTGTCACTCCTCGGGAACAGTACGAGATCGAGTCGCGGCGCATTCGCTACGGGTTCTACAAGGAGGAAGGCCTCAAGTATGACTTTCCGGCAGTGCTCCTTGGGCACCATCACGGAGACGTACAGGAGAACATCATCACAAACTTGATGCGTGGGGCCAATTTATTGTCGGTTAATGGAATGAGTGAGCAAGGTATAGTCGAAGGTGTGCGTATCTGGCGACCAATGCTTCCGCACATAAAAGATGACGTCCTTGACTTTGCCCACACATATGGCGTGCCATACTTTCTTGATTCCACGCCGACGTGGAGTACTCGAGGAAAGTTACGAAACCAGCTCGTACCTTTACTCGAAGACATGTTTGGCGTAGGATTTTTACGCAATTTAAGTATGATAGGAGAAAACAGCGAGCAGCTGTGTGCCATGGTAGACGGGTCTATTTTCAAGCCTTTTTGGGATGCGACGAGAATGAGCGACGTGGGCTGTTACGTCGACTACACGGCGTTCATGACGCAACCCATATTTTTCTGGAAACAAGTGATTCGAGAAACTTGCCACGGGCTTGGGACAAGTATGATGAAAGAGCGTTCGGTTAGAACGTTATTGAGTCGAATTAGACGAGAGCGTACGAGTAAGGATGGGTGGATAACGCTGAAAAGAGAGAATGCGACGTTTGTAGAGGGCAATACTTTTGCTATGTTTGCTACAGAGTTTATGCCTAGATCTGATGTGATCCAACCCGGGATGAGAGTGATTATGGATGCACAAGAACATTCATTTGAGCTTGGGAAGTGGTCCATTTCTCTCAAGGTTGTGCCTAATGTAGCCGCAGACGGCTCGAGGTGCTTGAACGAGCCCGCGCTCGACGTTTGGCGCGTGCTAGAGAATGACATCACGTATCACATTCCATTCGATAACGCGCCCGTGACGTACATTATGGACCCTGAAGTGCGTTTTCAAGTCACGCGAGGTTTAGATCCTGCAGTACGCGATGCGATACCTTTCATCGTTCCCACTGAAATCAGCTCAAAGAGCTCGCCAGGAGCGTCGAAACCTGTGCGTAAAATGAAAACATGGTCTCAAGAAGCACTGGAGGCACCGCACTGCGTGCAAGTGACGCTAAAATTTAGCAGAACCAAACTCTACGTTGTCGCCGACGACGGTGACGTAGAATGATAGCATTAGCCTCAATATACATACGCGAGCGTCGTTCATTTTTGTCTTTCCTCATCCTTCCCCTGTGTGCGGTCCTTTCAGTGATACCTGCCAATTACTCGACTTTTTATCCATGTTTGAAAACGCATTCAACCTATCCAAACCATCTCGCGCGATGTTCAACCGATGAGCGATCTCGGCGTCATCCGTCAACGTCTTGTGCGCTCGAAACTCCTGTTTAATCTCATCCACGATGGCGAGCTTGTTTCGACTTGGAAACCGCAACGCCGAACGGAGCACGGCGCGGTAGAGGTGTATGGTGTTCGTCATCGCCTTGCACACCCTTGCACGCCCAGGTGGGACGTTCGCTGCGCGCGCACGTCCGCGGCACCGCGTTCTGACGTCGACCGATGACGTTGACGACGAAGAAGATGATTAGTTGCAAAAAAACGCCTCGCGCGTGTCGTCAGTGTGGGACGCGTGCGAGCCATGGCGCTCCGTCGCGCGTTTATCGGTGCTGGCGCGGCGGCGACGACGGCGTTGGGGGCGTATACCGCTAACGAAGAAGGCGCACGACGCAGCGTGGTGTTCTGGTCCAACGCGTTTCCAGTGTACGCGCAGTACCGCGCGGTGCAAGCCAGGCACCGTGATGCGAAGAAACTCGGCGTACCTTCGTGGTTGGGGGTGACGTTAAACGATGATGAGGCGAATGCGGCGTATGAAGCGTTACATGACAAGTACGCGGTACCAGTGAGAGATTTGGTGTACGAAATGCGCGGATTCTACCTGAAGAATGCGCAGTTGTTGTCGACGCGGGATGACTTTGTGCCGGCTCAATACTTGGATTGGTGTAAAGATACTCAAGATAAAGCCCCGGTAGAAATGAAAACGGGTGAGGCGCGAAAGATTGCCGAACGAGAATTAGCATCAAATGGTCACGTTGGCGTTTTCGAGGAATGGGATGAAACGCCTATTGGGGTGGCGAGTATCGGGCAAGCGCACCGCGCCAAGCTCAGCGAAAAGTACGGTGGAGGGACAGTCGTCGTCAAGGTTCAAGCGCCAGGGATTGAGCGGCGATTTCGAGCTGACATTCGAACGTGCATTGACTTTTGCAAGCTTGCAATGCCGCAGCACGTCCCTCCATTAGAAGAGATCGAAAGGCAGTTCCTTACTGAGTTTGACTACCGCGCCGAAGCAGATAATTTAGACGATGTGCGCGCGACGGTGATGCCCAAGTGGGGCAAGCATATATACATTCCTGCACCGCACAAAGAGCTATGCACGAAAGAAGTATTAGTTATGGACGAAGTACCGGGTAAGAGACTAGTTGATGGAATTCGCGACGCTTTTGCAGCCATTGCACGTTTCAAAGGAGTGTCTGCGAGCGATTTAGAAGCGCTAGAACGCAAAACAATTCAGGGCGGCAGCCTGACGGGTCAAGATTTGCAGCAAGCTGCGAAGAAAACACGCCGATTGAATGCGTTGTTATCCTTCCAGCACGCACTCTTGGCACCAATCAAGATACTTTACAATGTATCGCCTTTGCGCGTAGTCACGGGACCGGTGAATCGACAACCGCCACCAAAATTATTGAACTTGGGAACGTTGCTTCAGCTCTTAGTGGACGTGCACGCCTTCGAAATTTTCGAAACAGGCGTATTCAACGGTGACCCGCACCCTGGAAACATCATCTTGATGCCTGATGGTAGGTTGGGGTTGATTGACTATGGCCAAGTGAAAAGGATAGATTTGGATGTGCGACGCGCGTACGCAAAGCTCATCTTGGCTGTCGCGAAGGGCGATGCTGAAGAATGCCATCGACTTGTACAATCAAGTAAACCAGAAGGCTTTGGAGCAAAAAGTAAAAACGCGTCTGTCGACGTCAGTTATAAGCTCGCAACGTTTTGGAATGACAGAGATACGCCAGACGTTACAGAGGGATTGAATTTACAAGAGTTCTTGGATGAAATGGAAGCTCGAGATCCCGTGATTAAGGCACCGGATGAAATGGTCATGATTGCTCGCGTTTCTGTTCTCTTACGAGGCATGGGGAATGCGTTTAACATTCGTCTTCGCATGGCAGAGGCGTGGAGAGCGCACGCCGAGCGGCTCTTGAAGCGCACCGATCCAGAGTATTACCTCCTGCTCGAGAAAAATTAGAGTTACTCACGAAGAGGTTAGCATATTCTTCTAAAAGAGTGTAGTATTATAAGGTAGAGTTTATTGTTTGACTATCAACGCAACGATCACTCGTTCGTCCTCGACCGTTAAGGTGAGCGACACGCCGGCTTTCGCCTTGTTCTTCTTGCTCGCACCTTTCTTCTTCTCTTTTGCCGCGGTAGCCTTCTTTTCCTTTGCGGCAGAGCCCTTCTTGGCTTTTTCTTCCTCTTCTTCTTCATCTGGCAAACCAGCGGCAATTCTTTCTTTCTTCACCTTTCGGCGTTCTAAGAATTCTTCCTTCTTCGCCTCGATGGCGTCCACTGCGCTGGGCACTTCCGAAGTCTTGGACACGGCACTGACTGAAATCTTGGCAAAGTAACCCAAGGTGTCGAGAGAAAATTGCATGTGCTCGTCGTCGTTGTTTTGGTTCTTCTTACCGTTTTGCTTCTTAGACTTTTTGTTATATCTAGAGCTGACGGCGAACATGTCGTCGTCTTCGTCTTCGTCGCGCTTGAGAAGCACCATGCCGTCCATCGCCTTGGTGACGCTCTCTGTCGTTGCCGCACTTTCTTCCTCCTTCTTAGCCGGCGCAGCAACGCGCGAATCGAACTTGGACAAGTACACCAACAACGTATCGCACGCAGCAACTTCTTCTTCAAAAGGTTCGGGGGCGTTTTCCAATTCCCAACGCTTGCGCTCTTCTTCGCGCGCGTTGCGCTCCTCTTGGCTAGCTTCCCACTGCTTTTGCTTTTCCGCCTTTTGATAGGCGCGGAACTGCTTCTCACGCGCCCAATACTTGTCCTCTTCCTTCTTGTGCGCTTCGCGAAGAACGCGCATCTCTTCTCGCGTCGCCTTAATGACTTCATATGCCGCGTTCTTCTCCTCGATGAGCTTGGGCACGTTGGCGTTAGCCGCGTCATCTTTGCTTTTAGACGCATCCAAAATCGATCGAATCTTCGCTTGATCCGACTTCACCGCGTTGATTTCAGTATCTTTCGCGCGAATACGTTCCGAGAACGTCTTTCGGGCCAACTCAAAGTCGTTAATCTGCGCTTGCTTTTCGGCGTATTCCTTGACAAAGTCGCGATTTTTATTCAGCGTCTTGATTTGATCAACCAACTTCTTCTCCTCCGTCAACGACATGGTTTCGTGAGAAATCTTGTGATCGATTCTCGCAATTTCCGCATCAATAGATTCATTAGTTAAGAACTTGGACACCGCGCGCATCGCATTGGCTGCGTCTCGAATAGCGTTTCGCCGTTCGTCATTCGTCGCGAGCTCGCTTCGAAGCGCGTTGCGCTCGGCAATCTTCGTATTCGCCAACGTCGTCAATTCCGCCAACCGATCGCGCATCGGTTGATTCTCATTCGCGCTTTGCTTACGATGATCACGCTTCGTGTTCACCACGGCTTTAATCTCTTCGATGCGCTTTTGCTTCGCATCGGTAATCTCCATCAGTGTCGCGATCTTCGCCGCGAACCCATCGCGGTCGGGCTTGGGCAGTCGTTCGACGCGCTTCACCGCGACGTCAACGACGTCAACGTCGTTCGTAACGCCAGCATCCTTGACTGTCACCCCCTTGACGTGCATCTCGTGTTCCACCGCCGCTCTTTCAGCGCGCGCTGGGTCAGTCACCATGCGCGCCGTCGTCGTCGGGCGGTCGAAAACGCCGCGGGGATCGGGGCGCGTTGGGTGCCTACGACTGTCGCGCGTCGTCGACGACTGCGTGTGCGATGGCGTGTGCGGTTGCGCGATGGCGGTTGCGCGAACACGAGGGCGATCGAACGCGAACGAACGCGCGGGCGAGTGACGACGCCACACGACGACGACGACGGGCGACGACAACCCCGCGTTTGTGGGGTGTCGACAGATGGGAATAATCTCGAAAAAGTTCCGCGCCACGGGACGACCTCTCGTCGGGTCTACTGAAGAGGCAAAAACACTAACAAATAATTAAAAATGTTAATGATGGGCTTGAAAGATGCGAAATAATGAACTGGTTGTTTTTATCTTAAAACGTTAAAAATAAAAAAATGTATATAGTTAAAAAAGGATAAAAGGGGGGCACCGGGATTCGAACCCGGGACCTCTCGCAGATTTAGATTTCGTGCGTACACTATGACCCAAAGCGAGAATCATACCCCTAGACCATGCCCCCTGCGACTATACTATGCGGTGATTTTGGTTAACAAAATCCCGTGCATTGTGGATGAAGGCTAAACCCTATTCAATGAACGTGTCATTGGCATACATGTCAAAAGTTATGGGTAGAAATTGTTCCACCGCGATGAGTCAAACGAAGCGACGACGACGACACTCGTCGACGCGCTTCGGTTCGTGATGTACGCTCGGTCGAGGAGTCATCATCGAGTGCGTCACGTACGCGTTAGTGATGGTGTCGCACGCGTCGATGACGACGACGACGGTGACGACGACGACGAACTCGTCGTCAAGGCGCAACGGAAACAGCTGATGAGAGAAATCATGCGAGAACAACGCGAACTGATTGAGCGAGAATCCTCGCGCGCGGACGACGCAGAGGAGGAACTTCTTCGAGTCACTGCGCAAGCCGATGCGTTGTCGCTCAAGCTCGATGCGATCGAAGAAAGCTACGTGAGAAGGACGAGTGCGTCGGCGGAGGCGACGACGGCGACGGCGACGACGGCGATGCTCACAAAGGAGAACGAACGACTGCGTTTACGCGTGAAAGAGTTGGAGGATCAGGTTGCACAGTTGCGCAACGATATGTTGACATCAGCAGCGGTAGCGGCGGCGTTGCCTGCGAAAAGTGCGTCTACTCCCTCGCCACCGTTTGGCGCCGACGAGCGCCGCAAGTTGTTGCGAGAGCTCGCGGATGCGAAAAAGGATGTGGCGTTAGCAAAAGAGGCTCGAGCGAAAGCGCTGGCAGAAACAATAGAGCTGCGGTCAAAATTAGAAAATGTTAGCAACACGCCCACCAGGCGGACTTCAGTCGCTTTGGCTTCGATAAAAAGCCTTCCGAAAACGCCCGAGTGGGTCAACGTCGAATGGGACGCGTCATACGGCGCAGACTCAAAGGACAACAATCCACCCATCTCGGCACCGATGGCGGCAGCACCAGCGGCGCCGCCACAGTTACCAACGGAAAAAATAGATTGGGACGCGGCGTATGCCGAAATAGACGCCATACGTTCGAGCAAGAAGTGGTAATTAGCGCGTAGCAGAGAGACGAATTAATAGGATTTTTCAATTGTCAATAAAAAAGTAAAATTCTTTACTCCATTTCGAGCGTTGTGAAATACTTGAGAGCGTCAAACTTCTCACCCTTGGCCTCCTTAATCAAGCGTTGCAACTCTCTCGGCTTCTTGACTTGCCCCTGGATGCCAATTTCATCGTCTTCACCCTTCGGGACGACCCAGAGCGGCCACGCGCTCGTGTATCCGGTGCAAATCCCAGCCGGCTTGATGACGTCTTCGTGACCTTCCGCGTTTTGATACACGCCATCAGGGAAGCACTCAACGTAGTTGATCATCTCCATTGCTTGTTTACCGAACAACTCTTTTTGCTTGTTGCAGTTTTCACACCAGAACGCGCCATACAAGCGCGCGCCCGCGGCGTTGAGCTGCTTCGCCGTCTCCAGCGCCTCCTCACTCGAATCACTCGTCACCACGTACGGGGTGTACGGCACCGCCACAACCTTCTTCGTCTTGGCTTCCGCGTCCTCCGCCGCCCATGCACCATCGCCCGTCGTCGTCCCAAAAGTCGTCATGAACGCCAACGCCGTGGTGGATAATCCACCAATCAACGCCGAGCGACGATCGATGATGTCTTTGTCTTTGTCGTGCATGGATGACGACGACGCGCGCGTGACGACGCCGGATGCCATCGCACGTCGCTTTCCACGTGTGTTCACCGCGGTGCTGCCGCTGAACACCGCGCGCACGGTCGTCGTCGTCGTCGTCGCAACCATCATCGTGGGGCGTCACAAAGTGTGGATAACAAACTTGATTTTATGCGTCACACATTACACGACAACGAAACACCGGGCGCTACTACTTTGATGACAATCCACCGCTCGCGGCGGCTTCGGCGTGGAGTTTATCTAATATATTCTGCACCCTGTGCTTCATCACCGGCTGACCGCGCTTGGTCTTCTTACGCATGAGCTGTTTTTGGGACGAACGCTTGGCGAGTTGGTCGCGCCGGGCGGCGTCGCGCGCGGCTTTCTGTTCGACAAACGCCTTACGCTGCGCCTCGCGTTCGTCGCGCGCAGCTTGACCATTCTTCCACGCCGCGGCTAAATGATCAAACTTTTTCTTTTTACCTTTAGAATTACGCTGCTCTTCCGGGCGCTCGTCGTCGTTGTCGTCCCGCGTCGTCGTCAATGCGTCTCCCCCGGCGCTCGTCGTTTCGGTTTCGCGTTCAACCTCGTCTTCTCGCCCTACATCACCCCTCTCGCCATCGCCTTTCGCAAGTTCTGGATTATCAATCATCGCTAATCGTCGTTCATACACCTCCGGATCAAACTCCTCTCGTCGTTCAAACGTTCCCGTGAGTTTCTTTTGTAACCGCGCGTACTTGGCCCTCGTCGCCGCCGCCTCCGCCTTGTCGCGCTTAATGCGCTCGCGCTTGTCGTACGTCGATTTCCTCGCGTTGACGAATCGATCGAGCGACAGCGCGTGACGACCAGTGCGTTTCATCGCCGTCCGTCGCGCATGGTTCGCCCGCGCACCGCCGCCGCGGTCGTCGCGGTCGGCGGCTCGTCGTGTTGTCCCGGCGCCGCTCGTCGATGGGCGTCCAGCGTCGACGCCGTCGCGCGCCATGTGCGTCGTCGTCGTCGTCGATGCGCGCGCGTGCGTGCGTGCGTGTATGTATCACCACCGTCGTCGTCGCACCCACGGGATGAGGGTTCGCACGGTCGTCGGCGTCGCGGTATGCGTCGTCCTGTCGGCGGTGCGTGCGTCTTTTTTTTTCTTCTCGGTTGTGTTTTGAACGCGTGGCTGTCGGCGTCTCCAGTGCTCGTCGCGCGGTTGGCGCGCGCGTGCGAGGGTTCGCGGCGCACAGACGCGATGGAGTACGTCACGCGCGCGATTGAGAGCGCGCAGGCGCGGGTGGCGACGACGGCGGCGGCGACGACGGCGGCGAGCGAGGCGATCGATCGAACGACATCGGATGCGGCGTTCGCAGTGGCGAAGACGATTGAAGTGGCGCGAGAACGCGTGAATGAGGCGAGTGGGACGGCGCAAGCCCACGCTGGGGTGCTCGTGGAGAACGTGCGAGAGCGCGAGGATGCGTTTTTTAAGAGGGTGAGTAAGGAGGTGGCGGATGTGGCGCGGGCGAACCCGGCGAGCGCGGGGGCGGGGGCGTTGGGATTGGCGTTAATCTTGCTTCCGGGTCCACGCGCGTTGTTGTGGCGGGTGACGATGGGAAGGTTACAGAGTGAAGAAGCGATTTTTAACGCGTGCGTGCGTAAGAGTGAAATGTTGGCGCTCGACGCCGAACGCGCGAGCGGGGAGATACAAAAATTAGCCGCCGCCGCGGTTGAGGCAGAGGTGGAAATGAAACGCGGTGCGGCAAATTTACGCGCAGCGGCGAGAGAACTTAGATCTATTGAATCGCGTACGTACGCTATGGACAACAAAGCGACTGGATTGTTGAATGATTTGCGCGTGTTACCGAGCAAAGAAGCGGTGGCGTTGCGCGAAGACGTCGCCGTGACGGTGGATAAAGTGGCGGTCCATCGTAACGCCGCCTTGGCGACGCTCAAGAAAATCTTCAAGAGTGGTATCGAAGTGTAAGCTATCGACGGATCACGGCCGATTCAATTCATTATACATAGCGCAGCGATGTAATTTCCAAGCGGATTACGTGTGTACTCGCCGACGCTTCGCGCGTCGCGCGCACCAATCAATACCCATACCGCGCGCAATCGACCACTCCACGCACGCACGCTGCGTGTTTAACACACGACTATCACCACGCATCGTCACCGTGCACTCGTCGTCGTGTCGACGAGTCGACGAACCGCATGGGGGAGGCGAGGTCTTTCACTCGCGCAAGAGAAATGTAAAGATTGTACCACTTCAAATCGCCATGATTTCGTACATAAAGATTCTAGTGCACGATGGAGACGTTGTCAAGGTTATGGGTCGACCATGGCGCCCGCACGCGTAACGACCGCTGACGCGCACGGATGCCAGTGCGCGTCGCCGCAGCGCGCGATGGCGACGACGACGACGACGACGACGACGACGACGACGTGTGCTCGAGCGTTTCGGTGCGTGCGCGTGCGTGATCGTCATCACCGCGCCCGTCGTCCATCGTCGGCGTCGAGGCGCCAGTGCGCGTCGTCGTCCGCGAGCGCGAGCGCGAGCACCGAGGGTGGGGCGTGGACGCCGACGCCGTCGCGGCGGGATGTGTTTCGCATGGCTGTGACCGCCGCGCTGGCGTCGGTGTGCGTCGACGCGTCGCCCGCGTGCGCGGCAAAGTATAAGCGGTCGTTCAGGGAAAGGTTTGAGACGAGCATATCGTCGAGCACGCATGATTACACGTTTGAGTACCCAGACGACTGGGGGCAAGACATTGTGTCGCTGAATGACGGTAAACTCTATGGCGTCGACGAACGCAAGAAGAGTGAATCTGGTAACGGTCAACTCGCGGTGCACGTGTTGCCGTTCGTGGGTGCGGATTCAATCAAGGATGTTGGGAGCCCAGAGGCGGCGTTGGAACGGTTTGAAGAGCTCATCGGCGCGTATTGGGAACAAAATGGATTCGGCCAGAGCGGTAGAGCTGGCTCTATACAAGATACGGCGATTAAAACCATCGATGGCGTGGTTTACTACTACTACGAACTAGTGTCTCCACATAATCTCATCAGCGCGACGGTTGTTGATGGCCAACTGTACGTTATGAACGCGTCGTGCGCGTCGCGTTCGTGGAAAAATAGTGAAGCGACGCTGCGTGCCATCGTGGACTCGTTTCGCGTTCCGAAGTAGACGAATATTGTTTGAACATAATACATCATCATATACATCATTTAGCGCATCGTCGCCACATCGCATCAGTGCCAAGAGCTCGGCAAACGATTTGAAGGCTTCATCTTCTTGAAGCGGTGCTGCGCAAGATTTTGGCGCGAGTCGACGCTCGCGGTGAAACGATTCTCCTGGTATGTGCGAGGTGGTGGCATGCGAAACGACTCGACCATACGCGGAAAGTCAGACGAATTGAATGCTGGAATGTTACCTTTACCAAGCACACCCAAGGACAATGTCTTGCGAACATCATTTTCTTGCGAATCCTTCGCTTGCAACGGCGATTGATGTTGACGCCACAATCGCCCACCGGCGTCGTATTTCGGCACCAAACTCTTACGCGCAATGGGTGACTCTTCGCGCTTTAAAAAAGTTCGCGGAGTGTCTGGAGGTGAAATACTGACATCCATAACGGGAGACGGTGCTTCCACACGATCTGAAACGTAAGAATGTCGACCAAAGCGACTCGCTGGCGGCGAGCGAATTGGAGACAAGGCGTTGAGTTCCAAGTCGTCACCAATTCGCTGCCTCTTCGGCGGCGAAAAGAACTGCGCGAGTGGTTCGTCTGATGTGCATCGTAAAGACCGTGTGTGACGGCTGCCAATCTGTGGAGAATAGGAAATAGCACGGGGCGATGAGATTTCGGGTTGCTGTTCGATGAAGCGGCCATCGAGCACGCTCGGCGGACATCCCAAAATTTCGTTTGCGTGCAAATATTCAATCAAATCAGCGCTGAGAGCACCAGTGTTTCGCAACATGGTAGGAACGTCAACATTGTCAAGCGCTAGCAACGCGCAGGCGGAAATCGGGTTGAGCTTCGGAAACAACGCACAAATGTCGATTTCTTCCATACTTGGATTCTTTGGTAGAGGCGTGAAATTTGAAAGCGCATCAGCATGCGGTCGAAGAGTCTCAAAGAGTTCGGTCGATACTTGCTCGTCAAGACAGTAACGAACGTCAAGATCAAATCCCATTCTTCGAGCATCAGCAACAAGACGACTTTCGATGGACTTTGCCAAACTCAAAAACCCTTCATCGCCTTCAAACATGAGAGTTGACGAGACGACGCTCCCTGCCATCGCCATTGTTAAATCCTCAACGAGTGAGAACATCTCAAACTGCGTAGGCACACCCTCGGCAAAATACTCGGGTACGATGAGTAAAACACCATGAACGTGACTACCAATAGTCATGAGGGCGTCGACGTCAATCGTTGATTGACGAAGAACGACTTCACAACCTTCTTCGAGAAGCGCGTGTTCTACTTGAGCAAAAATTGGTTCACGCGCCTTGACGAGCTGACGAGCTGTATTGAAAACGACGATGTGCTGAGGAATATCGCCAAAGTCCACTGGAGGCGACAACTGCGGTTCGTCGAAAACTGCGCTCGTTTGTTGGCGCGTCACGAGTTCTTGATTCACGTGTTCTGACGATGCCGGTTCTAAATCTTCGCTCCAGCAAATGTCAGACTTCATGCAGAGAACACACACATCGACGTTCGAGGCGTGTCGGTTCGTACTGAAGCTATCCAGTTGATCAATCACGCTAGTCGAGGGTGCATAGTACACGCACGATGTAAAAATACTCATGGGGAATGCATCGTGAGCGACGTGATCTTCAAGAACCAACAAGACGTCTGCGTTGCTCGCCGAAAGCGTCACGGCGCGAATCAAATCTTCATCTCCGTCCACAGCGAGCTGCCTAAATTCTTGGCGACCATCAAATTGCGCCGCAGTCATGTTGAACTTCGATACAAATCTCCTGATTGACAATATGGCCTTCGTGTCTGGGAAAATGATCAAAAGTTTGCCTCCGGTGACGGCGAAGTTTGCGACGACGCTTTTCAGCACGTCCAATTTGGGATGGTCTTCAAAGTCTCCACGCATCACGGCACTATCATATCGCGCGAAAAGATCTACGATATCACATAAATCACCATGCATTTTGCCCTGATTATTCATGTAAAGATATGCGATATGAATCCCATAGATGTTGACTAAATTTGCCGCCGCGTGACAACAAAGTAAACTTTGTAAGCTTTGACTCACCACGGGCATTGCATCAAACATTTTCATATCCTCCATAAGACTGGTCTTTGCACCAAGCTTAAATCGCGGAACTTTTTCTTGAATTTCCATGGGTAACATCTGCGTTATCTGCACGTAACGTTCGGCCAAAATTCGTACAAGTTCCATCTGCTGAGAGTTGAGCGAGAGTTCTATCCGATCAATCGTCACGGCGCGATTTGATAAACTCCCTGGGATTTCGAACGATTCGCTCAACGTCGGGGGATGAAACGGAAGATCTAACGCCGATGATTTTTCATCACGAACAGTCGTTTCATCGCCCGGCAACTTTTCGAATTCTTCGTCATCATCAAAAACTAACTCATCAAAAAATTCCGGTTGCTCGAATTCGCGTTTGTCCGAAGTGAAAGGATCGAGAAACGGAAACTTAACATTCCACTTTGGTAAGACTTTCGACTCCTTCTTGAACTCCGTAACGGTACGAATAATGTTGTTCATCGCTCGCGTAGAACGTGCAGCTGGAGAATCATCTCCATCTTGATCCATTCTCGGTACGGCGAGAGGTTGCATCTGGTTTGCGCTCGCGGGTAAAAGTGACGCCTTCATCTTTCCCTTGGCGTTGTCCTCAAAATCCGGATCACGCGGAGCTTCATGTTGATCATTCATCGTTTTTTGCGTCAATGGCTTCAAAATTTTTCTCATATCCATGTCCTCATTTTCAACGGCGTTTACTTCTACAAACTTGGGTAAGACTTCGGTTTCTCGCGGTTTCGCGATGCGTCGCGCCGATTCAATTTGTTCCAATTCGTCTCGCGCGGGGTACTCGATTCGCGCCGGACGTAACAAATTCTTCAAGTACACGTTTGGCGTACGACGTGAAGCGACATTTAACGCATCGCTCCACACTACTTTGGTCTTTTCCATCAATCCAAGTAACATATCGAGCGGCGACCTGGGCGTTTCGTCGTCGACGACGCACGGCGTCTCGCAAAACCGCGCCAATCCAAACAAGCTCATGAAATTCTTCAGCGTACCATTTTCAAGATACTGTTGTTCACGCCCGTCGTCGCGCGATTGACGCTCTACCGTAAAAGTTGTCGACAAATCGTTTTCAACGCAATGCAATGCTTCGAGTCGCTCATCATCCAACATGAATGCGTTTTCAAAGCTCGCGTCGTCGTCAATCGTCGCGTTTGCGATCAACAACAAACGCGCCTTCAACCCATCGCTCTCAACTATCACCGGCACTTCCATAAACTCCATTCCACGCAACAACACTGGCGACTCAACGAAAACATCACGAACCACCGCTACATTCAATCCCAACCCTTCCTTTGCCACCTCTGGCACGAAAATCTTCCGCGTCGTCTCCATCCGCGCCGCGACGCGCGCGCGAAACCGCGCCTCCTCCTCCTCCGCCCCGTCCCAACCATCATTCACACACTTGGTCAACTCCAACGCCGCGATGACATCACACCCGCATAAAACCATCCCTTCTCCTCCCATAGCATCCATCGATGCGTGTTTCGCATTCGCACCAGTCATGATATCATCGAAATCAACCTTTGTCGTCGTCGTCTCGCCATCCGACACCGCGCCGGTTCTCGTCCCGCCATCGCCCACCCCATCGTCGTCGTCATCCGTGTCGTATAACGACCCAACGCCGTCATCATCGCGCGTATTTTCATCGCCGTGTCGCGCGCAATCTCGTCGCACATCCGCGCGCGTCACCCCCACGTACCGCATGTGTGTGTCTCCAACGCGCACCCAACGACGCGCGAAATGACGACGACGCGACGCGTCGCGACGACGCCCGACGTCGGTCGCGGGGGCGGTGGAGGTGAGGAGGATGTGGATATTCGGACATATGGTATTTACATATATAGTATATAATACTAACTATATAAATATACTAACTATATAAATACATATATCAAATATCATATTCGGACATATGATACATATAGTACCCATGTGAGTCTCTGTGTGACTGTGCTTGTGTACACACCGCGGGTGTCCTCGCCCGTCACCCCCGAGACGTCATCGCCGCGCGACACCACTGCGCGACGCGAGGGGAATTGTGCGCGCAACTCGACGTGGAGCGAGCGCACGGCGACGACGACGACGACGACGACGACGAGGATGAGCATGATGGCACACCCCGTCGTGTCCTCGCCCTCGTCGTACGAGACGACGAGGACGAGGTGCCGGACGACGACGCACGGTGCGGTGACCTTGGGTGGCGCGCGGACGCCGACGCGGACGCCGACGAACGGTGACGCGCGACGAGGCGTTCGCGCGGTGGTTGCGTTCGCGCACAGCGGTGGCGAACGGGCGTTGTGTGCGCGCGTCGTCGTCGCGACGACGGCGGCGGGCGCGAATGTGAGCGACGAGGAGGGAATGGGCGACGGGGTGGCGCTCGCCCGAGGGTTTGCTCCGCGGGCGACGTCGCGGTTGCGGTTACGGACGATAACGCGCGCGGTAGCCGAAGCAGAGGGTGAAGAGGAACAAAGACGTCGACCGAAGTTAGTGCGCGATGAGAACGGGAACTTTGTGCGCGAAGGGAGCACGGGGAGAGGTGGTGGTGGTCGAGGCGGCGGACGAGGCGGCGGACGAGGCGGGCGAGACGGCGGCGGCCGCGGGCGCGGACGCGGCGATTTCGCCGGTCGAGGTGGCGGTGGGCGTGGTGATTTTGCCGGACGCGGGGGTGGTAGAGCTGGTCCTGGCGGTGGAGGTAGATTTAGGAATGATGCTAAGCCTTCTGGCCGCGCAGGCGCCGGGCGAGGTCGCGGCCGCACAGATTTTCGATTCACCGACGGCGGTAAAGGTCGAGGTGGACGACCTAAGATGAGTGGTGCGAGCGGTACAGATCAAGTTAAACAACGCAGAGGGAGCAAAGCTGCGAAAAGCGCGCAACGCCGAGCCGAGGCAGAACAGAACAAGGCTGTAGCTGTGGAGATTCTTGAAGTTCCCGCTGACGGCATGGCTATTGAAGACCTCACAGAGCTCCTCGCCACGACGCAAGCTCAAGTGATCAAAACGCTCTTCATGAAGGGTATTGCCGTTCAAATGGGTCAAATGTTGGACAAACAAGCCATAATTGCGATCGCAGAGGACATGGAAGTTGAGTGGATTGACGAAGCTGAGCAAGGAGTCGAGGTTGCCGCGAAGAAGACCACCGTGTTTTTGAGCGAAGATGACTTTGACAACCTTCGCCCGCGTGCGCCAGTAGTTACAATTATGGGCCATGTTGATCATGGTAAAACGTCGCTGTTAGATTACATTCACAAATCCAAGGTTGCCGCAGGCGAAGCGGGTGGTATCACGCAGGGTATCGGTGCCTACCAAGTCAGCACCATGGTTGGCGACGAAGAAAAGGATATTACATTCCTTGATACTCCCGGTCACGAAGCTTTCAGTGCAATGCGTGCTCGTGGTGCCCGTGTCACTGACATCGCCATCATTATTGTCGCAGCCGATGATGGTGTTCGACCGCAAACTGAGGAGGCTATTTCGCACGCTAGAGCCGCCGAGGTGCCGATCATCGTCGCCATTAACAAGATTGATAAAGAAGGCGCCAACATCGACAGAGTGCGAGATGAGTTGTCTCGCATCGGTGTCATCAGCGAAGAATGGGGTGGTGACATCCCTTTCATGCCCATCAGCGCCAAATCCGGTGAAGGTATCGATGAATTGCTCGAAACTATTTCGCTCACGGCGGAATTGCAAGAGCTCGTCGCCAATCCTGACCGCGAAGCTCAAGGTACAGTCATCGAGGCATTCCTCGACAAACAGCGTGGTGCGATGGCTACTTTGCTAGTCCAAGCTGGTACTCTTCGTATTGGTGACGCCATTCAAATCGGTAGTGTTTACGGTAAGGTGCGCGCCATGGATGACGCGGATGGTGTCAAGGTTGAAGAAGCCGCTCCGTCTACGCCCGTACAAATAATGGGTCTCAACGGCGTTCCCGCCGCTGGTGATGAATTCATAGTCTGTGCCACCGATATCATCGCCAGAGAGCGCGCTGAAAAGGTAAAGGATGAAGAGCGCGATAACCGATTAATTGAAGGTAACATTGTGTCTTTGACCAACTTACCTGGCGACGAAGAAGGCTTGCAAAAAATCAATCTCATTGTCAAGACCGATGTGAGTGGGTCCTGCGAGGCTGTCAAGGCCGCACTCAGTGCATTACCTCAAGACCGCGTGCAGCTCCGATTCCTTATGGCTTCTGCTGGCGAAGTGAGTGAAAGCGATGTCGACTTGGCGTCGGCGTCGCAAGGTATCATTCTTGCTTTTAACACCCCTTGCTCTGATCGAATTATGGAGTCCGCGAAGAAGTCCAAGGTTGAAGTACGCACGTACGACGTCATCTATGATCTTGTTGATGAAGTTCGCGCCGCCATGGAAGGCATGTTGAGCTCTGTGAAGGAGGAGATTCCTCTCGGCAAGGCGGAATGTAAGGCTGTGTTCGGAGGTGGCAAGGCCAAGGTGGCTGGTTCTTTGATTGTCGATGGTATGTTCCAAGTCAAGAAGTACCTCAGGGTGAAGAGAGGAAACAAGGAAGTGTACTTTGGTAAGGTTGGTTCTCTTCGTCGTGTCAAGGACCAAGTCAAAAAGGTTGAGTCCGGTTTGGAATGCGGCATCGGTGCCGACCCCGAATGGGATGGCTTCAAGCCTGGTGATACTCTCGAGTGCTTAGATCTTGTCGACAAGATTCAAACGCTTGAAACAGCTAGTGAAGACTTAGCAGGACGCGTGGAAGAGTACCAAGCTGGTGAAGCTGAACGCGTCGCGGCGAGAGAAAAGGCGAAGGAGGGATACCAGCGTACGCAAAGACGAGGCGCACCACAGCCAGCTGCGACGCCAGCGCCCACCGCGGCAGCTGGAAAATCCAAATAAGATGAATTCCCAGATAATTGCAGCGTAGACTCTGGAGGTATATTACGCCCCGACAGTGAACAAAAAGCAAGTAAAAAATAAATAGACGTGATTTGATGTACAACAACAACAACCTTCTTTTACATTTTTATAACAAAGATTTCGACATCTTAAGAAACATCACGTGCTCTCGCGCGCTCCTCTGCTCTCTTTTTCCTCTCTTCTGCTAGAGCCTTTCGGTCTTCCTCCCCTCCTCGACCTGGAGCCTTGCTCAAATTTATGTTCAGTGCGTTACCAATCATTCTTCGAGCAACGCTTGCGTTTGTTTTTGGCCTCTCTCTTGGTGCGCGCAATTCACTCGGCGATGTCGCGCGTACTTCATCGCATGCATCTATCCACCGCACGCATTTTATCTCCGGATGATCCCTCACTTTATAGGGCCCAGCCTTTACGCACGCTTCGGCTTCCTCCGTTGTCGGCCACACCACGCACGCCCTAGTCTTTCCCACCCACACTATATTCGGTGACAACGTCGACGTCGACGTACCGCTCACGCACCGCTCGAGCTCTCGAGTTTTCACATCCCGCGCTATCCCGCTCAGCTCTACGACGTGTTCGAACGTCTCTGGCGGTGAAGCTGCGGTCGTTTCAACTTTCAACTTAACAACCTCTTTCGTCAAGGCATCAACGTCGGCGGTACCACCATCAACCTCGCTCGATGCGCGCGATGCATGCGCGACATCGCCCACCTCCTTCTCTTCGACGGCTTTTTCGTCGTCGTCGTCGTCGTCATCGTCCGTCGTCGTCATGACGAAACGCGCGCGCTGAAAAGTACCGCACTTTTCAGCCGCATGCGCAGAGCCCCGACGAGTGCGAAGGAATTATTCGGCGACGTCTACGCCGATGGACCGTCACGCGTGAGACCATCATCATCATTGTCGTCGTCCACGGTGCGGTCGTTCGGCCCGTTCACCGCGTGGGACGCCGATGAGCTCGGGAAGACGCTAGACATTCGCGTCATCGACAACGTGCTCCTCGAGGACGTGAACGCTGCGCTCGTGGCGCTTGCGCTCGATGAACGCGCGACGACGCGCGGGATGTGCGTGTCGAATCTCGGCGGAGGGTTTCACAGCACTCCGGACGTGTTCGAACGACGGAAATGCGCGGCAACGGAGGCGTTGCGAGAGGCTATCGAAGCGGCGTTGCGAGAGGCGACGGCGACGACGGATGTGAAAAAGTGTTTCGTGAAGAATATCATGGGTCAAGGCGATGGAAACGTAGTTAGCACGTCCTGGGTGAATGTGTGTGACGTTGGTAGCTCTCAAGGTCATGGTTTGCATAACCATACGAATGCAGTGTGGAGTGGGGTGTATTACGCGTCGACGTCTGACGAGCGAGCGGATGACGAAGATGATGAATTCGATAAACCAGGGGATTTACTCATCCGAGTCACCGCTGGTGGGGTGAATCCACTCGTGAAAAAGTCAGGTTATTGTAAATACTATCGCATCGTGCCGAAAGCGTCGCGTCTGGTTATCTTTCCGTCGTGGGTTTTGCACGGAGTATTGGCCAATGACGTAGGCGATGTCGGCGAGGCGTCTCCTCGCGTCTCATTCGCCTTCAACTCTGGCGAAACGAACGTATCGTTTGATTGATTGCTTGCTTAGAAAAGAACATGTTGTATATAAAAATGTATAGTTTATTGGTGGTAGTACAGTCTAAGAGGACAAAGTTGGCATGTCCAACAAACTCGAGTTTCTTCGAACTCGCGTTTCATCCTCTTCGGAGAGGAGCTCGTAATCCGACTCGTCAGACCTCGAGCGCGCGAAAGGTTTCTTGTGAATCCACGCCAACACCGCAAAAGCACTGCCCAAAAGTGCACCAACGGTGACGTCCTCCCAGTGATGCCAGTAGTCGCGAATGCGCGTCAAGCCGATAAACGTCGCCGCGACGACGGGCGCGACGACGACGCAAATCCTCCATATCCCGTGCCAGGACGCGCGATGGTGGTCGTCTCGTCCAATACGCAGCCACGCGGCGAGATAGAGCGAGCAGTACACAAATCCAGCAAACGACATGGACGTGTGACCACTTGGGAACGACCGACGCCCTTGTTGTACCGTGTCGTTATCGCCTGAGCAATCTGGCACGCCCGTGGATATCCACGTCTGCGTTGCTCCGTCTGGCCAACATCTGTCGACGAAATCCGGCCGAATCCCCCCGACGATGTTCTTAATCCCACACGTCACGACCCATGTCAACCCTATCGCCGCACACAACCCCCCAAGCGCGCGATCCTTACGCATATTCGGGTTGTACTTTTTCGGCAACGCCGCCATGGCGATTAACGGCGCGACAAACGCCACGAGCGGCACCACCACCGTGGGCACGCTATTTTCCCCATGTGGATACGAATACCGCCACAACAAATCTGGATTGATATACTTTTGATTCGGCTCCGCGATTTCTAACCACGCCCCGAGCGCGGCGGTGAGCGCGAACGCCCCCGCGTCCAACGCCCACGCCGCGCGCGCCTTGGCTCGCGCCTCGCGTTCAGCCGACGCACCGTTCACCCCAGGCGCGTTCACCACCGTCCCCATGTCTACCACTACTGCGTTTCTCCTCCCCGTGTGTCTATCCGTGCGTGTGTGTGTGTTATATATCTATCTACCGTATATATACACCACGCCCACGGCACGTCACTGGATGAATATTCTCGCGAGGTGTGTATTCAAAGCCTCCTCCTCCTCCTCCTCTGCGTCGTCGTCGTCGTCGTCGTCGTCGTCGTCACACCCGGTGGTGGGTTGCGTAGGATATCACGCGCCGTGTGGTTCCCCTCGTCGTCGTCGTCGTCGTCGTCGCGTGTCGACGTCTGTCGTCGACGTCGCGTCTCCTCATCGTTCATCTTATATTCTCCACCCCACCCGACGACGACGACCGGTGACGCGATGGGCGATGCGCGGGGATGATTGACTCGTAGTGGAGACCATTCGAACACCGTGTACTGACGTGGTGGGATATATGGCGTACACGGCGTTCGAATGGTCTCCACTACGAGGTATATACGAGGGACGAGGGACACCGATCGCGATCGTGACATCGACCGACCTCGTGACCTCGACCGACCGACCGAGATCGATTAGGGTTAGGGGAACGAACCATCGCCCGCCCAGCGCCCGCGGCGTCACACGTCGACGACCGACGGTGACGCGCGAGATGACGCGCGCGACGACGACGACGACGAAGACGAAACGAGGGGCGACGACGACGATGCCGAACGGTACGATGCGATCGAACGCGAGGATACGCATGGGATACGCGCGATAGGCGCGCGCGGTTCGTCGCATCAACACGCGCACGATGGCGTTCAAATTCGGTTGGTGGAATTTTAAACAAATCACCGACGGGCATTCGCGGTGGTCGTCGTCGCGGGTGATAGCGTGCGCGGTGTGGGGGTGACTGACGTGTGTGCGCGCGTGGGTTTACGTTGATGATCGTAGGAAAGGGTAAAGGCGCGGTGAAGACCGAGGCAAAGGTACGTGAGGGGATGATACGGCGAGAGAAGATTGACGTCGCGACGAGGCGCAATTGCGAATGAAATCCATTCGCGTGCGCGACGGATGGACGACTGTGGTGGTGTCGTCGTCGAGCGTGAGCGATGAAATGACGACTGCGTGGAAAGATATGGGTGTACTGACGCGTGCGTGATGATGGCGTAGGTTGCACAGCGAGCTATGGGTAAGCTCACGTCGAGCGCGCCCGCGGCGAAGAAGACCAAGACGGGCGGAGACGTGTTTGATTTTCCCGAGGATGACGGCGACCAGGACGCGATGACGATCAACGTGAAGTGGGTCAAGAGCGGTAGCGGTGCTGCGGCGACCGAATGGGATTTTAACGTGCCGGTACGTGCGTGAGTGCGACGAGAATCCGTAAACCCTTGGGCCAACGACTCTAACCCTAATTGGATGTGACTGACGTTTTGCGAACGCTTCTCCATGTTTTCGACGCGCAGCGCGACGCGACGGTGGCAACGTTGCGAGGCAAGGTGGATGATTCCACAGGTAGTGTATTCAAGGACCATGCCGTCATTTTCAAGTACAAGGGCAAAACCTTGGACGATCTTAGCGCGAATTTGTCGGAATACGGCATCACGCATGGCTCGGAGGTGTTGCTCCTCATCAACCCGGAAACGGCGGCAGCGGTTGGCCTTCCGCCCACTATGGTGCCGCACCAGGGCGAGTTCCCTGGCGAAGTGCCGCAACAGAAAGCGAAAAAGCACAGAGCGGCTTCTGCAACTGGTGGGGATAAGAAGCGCGAGCGATTCTCAAAGGAGGAGGCGGACGATTTGATCAAGGGTGTCGAGTTGTACGGACTCGGGCAGTGGGCGCAAATTCGCACGTCTTTCTTCCAGCAAACAACCCGAACAGGTGTTGACTTGAAGGATAAGTGGCGTAATCTCGTCACCGCTGCGGCACGTCAGAGTGGGTTTAAATTCCGCGTCGACTATCTCAACGATCCGGCTTTCCTGGAAAGGGTGCGGACGGTGAACGACGAGGCAAGCAAAACGATGCGAAACGTTCTCTGATGATTTTCGCCTCGTCGGATGAGTCTTTTGGCTACAAATGAGTACAAAATACGTCATGTTCGCGCGCGACCATGGGTAATTTGAGCACTTTTTAGTCAATAATAAAGGAACGTGTTGTACCTCTTGCCTACCACCACAAATGATGTAAAACTTTACTAAAAATCTTCTCACAAACAAAACTATTATCCGATGGGCCTATTCGCCAAACCTTCCATGGGCTCATCCGCCACCCTCGCACGTTTAGTATCCACGGCGTCGACTAGCGCGTCCTCGTGAAGCTTGTCCTCCAACTCGTAACGCGCGATGCTCTTCTTTTGAAAGTTCGCCACAGACGTCGTGGCGTCGACGATAAGAGCTATAGCATCTAAATACTCCTCTTCCGTCATCGCGCCTTTCGTCGAGCACCCGACGATGACAATCTCTTCCTTGTCCCTTTTCTTGTCCAGCACACTTGCGCAAACGACGGCTCGCGCCTCGCTCTCCTCCCTCTTCGTCGGGTCGATAACCATCGTACCGTTCGCTAAGATCGCGCACGAACTGGCGCACAATAATCCATCGATAGGTAATCCAGCGTCTACTATAGCGCAACATGCAGCGTTGATGCACGCCGCTTCTACGTTGCCATCAGCGGAAACCACTCGCAGCGCCGCTCGCACGCCCAACCGGGGAAACTCATACGTCTCCAAGAACGTCTCCAACGCCCCTCGCACGCGATTCTCAAGCGCGCGCTCATCATCTCTGCTCAACTCATTCGCGGTGTCGATCTCAACCTCAATGACGCCTCGTTCGACGTCCTCCTTCCACGGTTTGACTTCGTGCGGGCCGTACACAGCGCACGTGACAATTGTCTCATCAATGTCATACCTCGCGCTCCCGGGCGCGAAATCGATGTAGTGACGATGAAGGCGCTGTCGACGCAACATCTCGGGCGCGCGTCCATCGAGACGGAGGTCGGGTTTAGCAGACGTCGATGGCGTCGACATCGCTCTCGCGCCCGCGTAGCCGACGCGAGAGGCGACGACTGAGGCATACGTGCGCGCGTCTGAAAGCCATGGAATACTCGCGGCGCGCCATCGTGTGATTATTATTGTTACAACTCATAAGTACTTTCGCGCTCCTCGTCCTCGCTCTCGCCTCGTCGTTCTCGCGCTCATCACTTGTTGATAATCGGGTCGAAAAGCGACTGATACACCACCGCGGCGGGCTGCATCACGAGCCCAATGAACAACTGGCTCCCGGCGAAGACGACGATTTGAAACCACCCAGGAGGTTTCCCCTACAGTGTCACAAGCATTAGTATAAACATTTACTGATTCAACGTGTGTCGTCAAACGCACCGTACGCTCGTCCACGGGCCACCACGGCTCTTTAGCATCCGCCTTGGGCTGGTAGTTGATCGTATTCATCGGCGTCGTCTTCTTGGACGATTTCGGCGCCGCGCGCGCGACGATGGCGCCGCCGCGACGGTGCGTCGATACCTGCACGCGCGCGGTGCGACGGTGCGCGGTCGTCGCGGTCGTCGCGATCGGTGCCGCGCGCGGTGTGATGGTAAACATGGGCATCACACGACGCACGCGCGTGAGAGACTGACGCCTCGGTGCGCAGCCGTGCGCGATGGTTGCGTCGCCGCCCGCCGCACCGGCGATGCGAATGGAGCTCGACGTGTATTCTGGATCGTCCGTTCGCGCCACGCGCGCGGTGGCGAGCGCGACGGCGACGACATCGTCGTCATCGTCGTCAGCGGCAGCAGCGTCAACGGCGCACGACGACGCGAACTGGGTCGCGCGCTCGGGATATGAAACGCGCGGGCGGTTGCGGTGCACGGCGAATGCGGAGTTAACGCGCGCACTGACGATTGATTCGGTGACCGTGGAGTGGTACGGGGTCGAGGGCGTGGATGAACGTTGGGTGGGAGGCAAAGACGACGCGGAGGTGGTCGCGAGCCGAGCGACGAAAGGCTTGCGCGCGGGGGAGAGATACATTGCGAAATCGCCCCCAGGCGAAGTTGCACGCTCGGTGGAGATTGAACCAGGTCGTACAGTGTCGTTTAAGTTTGGCGTGAACTTACCGCCCGGTTTGGCACCGACGTTTAAGGGACAAGTTTCACGGTATAGATATGACGTCGTGTGCAAGGCGACGACGTCGACGGGCGAATGCGCGGAGATTCATGCGCCGATTACCGTACGCACGAGCGCAAATGGGATGGATTTTGATGGCAACAGTGATATTGACGACGATGATGCGAATGGATTGGCGGAAACGTTTAGTATGACTGATCTTATGGCGCCTTGGATTCACATGGAGGATACGGTGCCGCCTGAATCGCCTACGTTTAACGGGGGCACGCTCAACTCACCAAGAGCGCTATCTAGGAGTCCGATGTGGCTAGATGTTGGTGATCCACATACACCTCGTGCGTCGACATCACACGTAGTTCCGAAGACTCCACCTTCGCGGCATTTACGTGGGGAAAAGTCCAAGGCGTACGTTGTGAGTTTGGGCGACGAAAAGCTCATGAAGGTGATGTTTCGCAAGCCGGCACCAAAGTGCTCAATAGGAGGTGAACTGGCAGGTATTCTAGATTTCACGTGTGCCCAAAATGCGAGGGCAGAAACTATCGTCATCACGCTTGAGTCGGAAGAAATAATTCACGCCAGAACGGAAAAGTCTGCGGATGGGCGACCGCCGACGTTCAGAAAAATTTGGATCGAAACGAGCGAGTGCGTGGAGCACCTCGATACTTCTCATTTCGTAATGAATCTTCCTTTGAACACGCCAGGAAATTTCAGAACGCCGAGCGTAGAACTCAAATGGCTATTGCGCTTTGACATTCGTGTCGTTAGAAAGAAGCCTGCGGGAGAGTTTGCGGCGTTTTTCAAGGGTGTCAAAGAAACGGCCGAGTATACCTCTGTCGAGTGGGTATTTCCACTCGAACTTTAGCATGCCTAGATACAGATATACATATTAACAAGGTGTTCGAAATATTCTCCCAATCAGCAGGCAACATATATTTGGCCTGAAAATCTTCAGCCCATTCCTTGCCACTCTGCCTGAAATAACGACCGCTAAATTTCTACTTTTCCTCGCCACTCTCGACGGCTTGCCACAGCTCGGCAAACGATTTTGATTCTTTTACATTGATGCCAAACTTTTCAATGTGCAACGATAATTCTTTGACATCTAAGTACAATTGACGACAGATTTTATCAGTGTCACCAATGCCTGCGCTGCTCGTCTTGCCTTGCCGATCTTTCAAACGATTCAAGCTCGCTTCAGTTTTCTTCACCGTGCTCACGAGTTCTCGCGCCATCTCTGCGTACTTGTCGCACACTGATTCCACGACTTGGCCGACTATTTCTTGTCTCGATTCTTTCGAAAGCATCTTCGTGCGCTCGGCATCTAAAAACGTTTCCAGGGGTGCGAGAATCATCGGTACAAAGTGACTGTACCTCGTTGGCATCGGCTTGTTTGTCATGCGGAATGTTGCCGTGATCCCTTTGAGCTGCTTTAGCGCCTCCACGCAACGATCTACGAAAACCTTAATGATAAATTCTGAAAGTTTCGGAATGAGCGATTCGACATCTTTGGCCCCATCTAATATGCAACCCGTGGCGATTGATGTCAATTCGTTTCCAAGACTCTTCACACCAGTCTCCACGTTCTTGACGCCATCGGTGCGAACTCGCTCACATAGCCTTTCGATATCTAGGCGAACTAGAATCAACTCTTCTCCACCGGCCGTACCGCCCCAGCTCGTCTTATTCGATCCCATAGTCATCGCAGAATCACCCGTACTTTCGGTGTTCTGTTGAATCGCCAATGTCTCGATTCCAGAAGTCACCCAGCTCTTGTACCTCGCTAAGACTTGTGCCATCAGTCTGATGAATTTATCTGCGAGAGCAGGCACGAAAACATTATCAGCGGTGCACTTACACATCGTAAGCCACGTCTGCGTGGTGGACGTTAACAAGAATCCATCACTCGCGAGCGACGTGTCGAGACCGGGTTTGTTGAGCTCATCATCGACATTGCCAGCCAATTCTTGAAATCGCAATGAGAAGTACACTGGAAGATTCCATCGTTTCATGAACACTTCTACATGCTTTGAAGCACGGAACTGATTCAATGAAGCAATTGTGGGCGCCGAATCCTCGAGTCTATGAAGAAAATTCATAGCTGCACGGTAGTTCTTGATGAACACTTTTGGAATGCCAGGCGAAAAGGCGTTTGATTGCGTCGCGCTGAGTTGCGAGTCAACCTCGGCAAGAATGGTACCAGCAACGAAGTCGTACGAGTGCAAGCCAGAGTCAGCATCGCGAGTCAGTTCCAACACATATGCGCAAGACTCGAAAGCGGCATCAGTTACCCTCTGCAGCATCATCGAGAAGTCTTCCTCGCTTCCACCTTCAATTGCCTTCTCCACCGCAGGTTGTATGCAAATACTCCGAATTGCAGTCTCTATGACGTCAAGCTTTCCAATAGCCGTGCATGCGTGTAAACAGTGGCTAATAATGTTGGCATTCTTCTCCATCAATCCATCAATCAACGCCGTTTGTACTAGGGTCATCAGCTTAAGCTCGCAGTACTCGATTCGATCCGCCAAGTCACGAATCAAAGGCAAGTCCTTGCCTTGCTTTTGATAAAATTTTAATCGATTCACCTCGCTAGCAACGCGATCGAGCATTCTCGCACGCTCATCAACATTATCACTCACGTGTGATTGGTGCATGTCCTCAGTCATGTCACCCGGATTAGCCTGGTCATCCTCGAATGCTGGTTCCAACATGTCCAGTCCTTCTTTATCTTCGACGGCGATGAGGACAACTTGACTAGCTAACGCTTTCTCCTCGGTTTCATCATCCATCGGTGCATCGCTCGAAGCTCGTGCTCCTTCACCCTTAATATCCAACTCTCCCAACAACCGCTCAACTTTGGACACCGTGTGCGCGCACTCATCCGCCAAACGCTTACTCGCGCTCGTCCGCGCGCTCGCCTCGCGTTCCTCGACACTCGCCTCCAACCTCTCTAACGCTTGAACCATCTCGTCTCTCGCACGCACGACTTCTTCACGCATCTCTTTGGATTCTGGCTCTATGCTCTTCTTCAACGCCTCGTAATCTTTCAACCCATCTCCAAGCGACGCAAACTCTTCATAGTTTTCATTCACCAACGTCCCGAGCTCCTCTCTAATCTTCTCCTCCTCCGCGTTCAGCTGCTCTAACAGCGTCTCATTACTCACAAACCCCGTCATCTCCTCCACATACTTTAACGCATCGAACGAATCCGAGCTAAACACTCGCGCATCGAACCACGTCGGCGTGCCCCCGGTCGCATCGGCGCTTAAAAGATCAACCGCCTCATCGTCCTCGGTGTGTGCTCGCCCATCACCCGTCGTCGTCGTCGTCGTTGTCGCGTGTGCGTCACGACCACCGCGTCGCACGATATCAACATCGACCCCATCGTCGTCGTCGTCGCTACTCATACCGTCGTCGTCGTCGTCGTCGTCTGACGCCATCCAGCCATCCACCAATCAGTCCAATCCAAGTCTAAACACACGCGAACACATAAAACCACGCCGCGCGCCACGCATTGGGCGGTTTCGCTACTAATGTACAGGTATCACGCACGCGCGCGAACGCGACCCTTGATTTTCGCGGGTGAGGTTTGTCGACCTCGTGGTGTCCAGCGTCCTGGCGCCGTCGCGACTCTCTCGCGCGCACGCCGTCGCACGCCGTCGCACGCAGTCGCACGCACGACGCGCGAAGGTTTCGACGCACCGCGAACGCCGCCCGCCCGCGCGTCATCGCCCGCGCGTCATCGCGACGCGGACCGCGCGAGCGTAGGGACACGGACTAAACGCAGTCGATGACGATTACGTCGAACGCCGACGCCGGCGACGAGGCGATGGCGGACGCACCCGCGCACGCGCGACAGGAATCGTCGTCGTCGATGTCTGGTGTGGATGTCGAGGCGATGGGGAGATTCGCATCGACGCAGTCGTGGGGGAAAGATGGGGAGGAGGAGGCGTCGAGGAGCGTCGAGGGCGAAGACGAGCCGCGCAAATTAAAGTCGGTGTTGACGCGGAAACCATCGATGGCGGCGATGCCGATATTACAAGATGGATTTGCGTCGATGTCGGAATCTGAGGATGACGCTGATGACGATGGTGATGATGACGATGAAGGGGTGTGTTCGCTGAGCGAGTTTGCGATGGTGCTCAACGTCGCGGCGTGGGTAAGTGGTTTGTGTGCGCGAGCGCGCGCGAGCATCGATTGGGATCATTCAGCGCGTGATAAATCACGTTAATGAGTGCGCGTATTGACGTTTTGTTTTCGCGATTATGTTTGTTGTACACAGGGCGCGTCGGACGATGGAAGAGTGGGCGTAGACGTCATCGTGTCGCAGCTCGAGGCCTTACGCGGGACTGTGGCGCCAGAAGCGGGATCTTTACGTCATGTGATGGGATTCGACGTCCATCAAGAGCTCTCCGTGAGAGCTGGAATATCCGGGCAAGTTAGCATAGGGGCGATTGGGAAGGTTCTCAATCAAGGGATGGCGCGCGCGCGAATCGTGGGTAGGGACTTGAACGACGGCGGAGGTTCTCCGTCCGCAGTCGAACGAGAGCGCATGGAAGAAGAACTTGAAACTGCCGCGATTAGGAATATTTCCAAGGTTTTAGATGACGATGGTGATGGTATTATTACGTTCGATATGCTCAAGGCAAAGTTGAAGCGGTTTGGGGTGAAGTCATCGCACACCGATATCATTTCCATCATGACGCAGGCAGACATTGAAGGTAAGCGCGTCGTCAAGGTTGAGGATCTCAGTCGTTTATTGGCGACTGAGTTGAAGCAGTTACGAACGATGTTAGATATGCGTACATCAGTATCTGAGACGCCCACTAAAGTGCGTGCATCGTTGGACATTGCCGTCCAGCAATCGAGGTCCTTACTTGATAACGCCAAGCCGAGCTTTGGAGTTTTGAAACGTTTCCCAGCGCAGCGTAAAGTTCGCAAGTATAACGGGGAGCGTTTAGCATGGGTAAACGATGATGAGATTTGTGCGGTATGCCTGTATGATAGAAGTGGGAATATGATGCTTCACAAGGATGGTGAGCTTCTTCCGTTACCTCAGCGTTTTGATTATTTCACCGACGTCGATCGACCAAAGAGTACTCGAACTATCGTCGAACTCCCGCAGTTGCCTTATACGGCACCGCCGCCACCGAAAAAGAGTTTCATATCTAGCTTATTCTGTTGCTTTTCTGATTGATTCGTTTTATTTATCAGTTGATTCTAGAATGTGATACAAAGACTTAGTACTCGTTATAGTGAAGAATCCAACTCTCTTCAACGTCACAACTCGACGCTCGACCTCTTTCGCGTACTCTCGTTCTTCATGTCTTCAAGTGACGACGATGAGCGGTCGGCTAATGTCCATCCGAGCGAGATCGCGCCCTCTACCTCGACTTCTGTGTCCTTGAGCATTTCCGATTTCGTCACCGTGGACACCATCGGAGAAGGATCTTACTCGGACGTGCGTGAAGTTTTCGTGGCGAACAAGCCACACGAGCGCTATGCCTTGAAAATCATGGATAAGTCTCACATCGTGCGAGAGCGTAAGGCTAAATACGTCGCGACTGAACGCACGTTACTCGCCACACGGTTGGCTGGCTACCCGGGAGTTGCCAAGTTGTGCTTTACGTTTCAAGACACCTATTCTTTGTACATGGGTCTTGAATTATGTCCAGGTGGAGACTTATATTGGCAATTGAAGCGCTCTGAAGGTGGATTCATGCCCGAGAGTAAGGTGAAATTTTACATCGCTGAGACATTGCACGCGGTTCAATATTGTCATGACCGCGGTGTAATCCATCGGGACATCAAGCCCGAGAACGTACTGCTTGATGGCGAAGGTCATGTAAAGTTGTGTGATTTTGGTAGTGCCTTGGACTTGAAACCAGAGGCGACGAGCGCGTTGGCGTTGCTCGCGGCACATACGAGCAAAACGTCACAAAAAGATAGCAAGGAGAAGCGCAACTCCTCCTTTGTTGGAACGGCGGAATACTGTGCACCTGAAATCCTCGACGCTAAAGACGAAGCCACAACGGCTGTGGATTTATGGTCCATTGGAATTATGACATTTCAGCTTCTCACAGGTCGCGTGCCTTTTAAGGGTGAAACGGAATACCTTACCATGCAAGCTGTGTTGAAAGGCAAGTACGAATATCCGGCGGCTGGCCGCGTCGACGTGTCGTCGAATGCGAAGGACTTTATCGATAGGCTCTTAGTGCAAAAGCCACAAAAACGTTTAGGATTTGAAAACTCGTCGAGCATTCGATCGCACGCATTCTTTGGCAAGATCAAGGATTGGTCAAAGCTTCGCGAAGCGACGGCGCCGAGCGTGCTGCACGAAACCGGCGTCAACTCCGACGCAACCGTCACCGACACCGACTCTGACACCGACTCCGGCACCGATGAAGCGTGGCGTGCACGCGTAGCTGCTGCCACAGAGGCCATTGATAGACTATAAAGTAGTGTTGTTACTGTACATAAAACTAGAACTAGAACTAGAACGCCGCAGCGCCTCTCGCGACTGCACCCCCTGCGCGCGGAAACAAACATCACCCGAAACCGACGTCAGTACGACGCGACGCGCACGCATCGCAAAACTCACACCGCACGCGCCCAACCACGCGCGCGTCGGCGTGCATTCCCATCACGCGCGCGGTACACGAACACAGAGAGCCTCATCATTTATTGAACAGTATGACTTCAGCGCGCGCGCGCACGCGTTAACGCGCCCGCGCGCGTCAGTTCTAGTAGCTGTATTGTGCATCATCGGCTCTCATCGCGCACGCGTCGTTCGCGCGCCCGCGCGCGACTTTCGGCGCGCTGTCTTACCTCTCTGTGCACGCGGCGCAATGCGGGATCGCCGCCGCCGCCATTCGTACGCGCGCGCATCCGTGTGCGCGTGTCGACGTTCGACGTTCGAAAGCGATAGCGACGAGCGATAGCGACGATACGCGTGACGGGGTTTTACGTCAGCGCGCGTGAACGACGACGACGACGACGACGGCGGCGACATGGAGGACGACAGCGGCGCGGCGTGCGTGGCGACTTGCGCTGAGCAACCATTCGATGTGGCGTTCCACCCGACCACGCACGTGTTCGGCGTAGGGCTCATCACTGGTGACATTGAATTTTGGACGCACACGGATGACTCGTGTCGGAAGATGGAGACGTTGCGAAAGGTGCACGGGACGGAGGCGTGTCGGGCGTTGGCGTACGTGGATGGTGGAAAGACATTGTTGAGCGGCGGTGGTGATTGTTCAGTCGTGGCGACGGATGTGGTCACGGGAACGACTGTGGCGAGATTGGAAAACGCTCATGCATCGCCAGTAAATCGATTGATTACGTTGCAAGAGCATTTAATCGCGAC
Organism: Ostreococcus mediterraneus; assembly: GCA_012295225.1. Lineage (NCBI taxonomy): Eukaryota > Viridiplantae > Chlorophyta > Mamiellophyceae > Mamiellales > Bathycoccaceae > Ostreococcus > Ostreococcus mediterraneus. The sequence goes on from WMKK01000009.1 coordinate 366,587, forward strand.
TGGGGATGACGAAGGGACAGTGAAAATTTGGGATACGCGTGCGCGAAGTGCGTGCGGGGAGCATAAGCCGTTCGTCGATTTTGTGTCGGATATGAAGTATGCAGGAGACCACGTAAATGAACTCGTCATCTCTAGTGGCGATGGCACGCTTGGGTGCTTGAGCTTAACCGCAGGAAAAATGATTGGGCAATGCGACAACTTGGAGGACGAGTTGCTCAGCGTAGAAATCGTTAAGGGCGGGCGTAAGGTTGTTGCCGGCTCGCAAGAAGGGATTTTGAACATTTTTTCGTATGGCAAATGGGAAGACATATCTGATCGCTATCCTGGACACCCACAAAGCGTGGATGCGATTACCAAGGTCACGGAGGACATGGTTGTCACCGGCTCTAGTGACGGCTTGATTCGAGTCATTTCAATCTTCCCAAATAAGATTCTTGGTCTCGTTGGCGAGCATAGCGACATGCCAATCGAGCGATTATCGATGAGCTTTGATAAAAACATGCTAGCATCGTCTTCCCACGATCATACGGTGAAGCTGTGGAAAGTTGATTGGTTGACAGAGGAGGGCGCTTGGGATGACGCCGACGACATGGACGTTGAAGAAAACAGCGACAACGATTCTGACGATAGCGACGATGACGCCAAGACAAAGAAACGAAAATCCAAATCAAAGGGCGGCAAATCCAAACCAAATGACGCCAAAAAGGAGAGTAAAAAGAAGACTCTCACGAAATTCTTCTCGGACTTGTAGCATCGACTTGTAACATCAATATTTTATTCTCGACAATTATTGTTAACAACGAGGCGTTTTCACGACTGAAACGGCCGCCGTACCCGCACAACTCGATGCATCGCGCAGTCCACGAGCAATTTGTGTATGGCTCGACTTTTTCTGTCCTCAACTCATGAATGGCGAAGGGAAAAAACTTGCATCCCTCTTCGATGCAGTGTGGCCTCCACTCGAGGACCTCGGCGATTTGGATCCGCTTAGAGACTTCCAGCAAGAAGCGCCGATGAACGATTGGGAAAAGGGACTGGCAATGGATTTATTCGACTTTGATGACTGGGATACGCCCTTTAAATCGATTGAAAAGATTGTAAATGAGTCCAAAGAACTCAAAATGATGCGACGAAAGAAGGAAATTGATGTCATCGAGGCAAAGTCCGGCGCGCGTGATGTGGCATCATCAAAAGTGCGGCGCTCGAGTTCATCGAAATGGAAAGGCGTGACCAAACATAAAATCACAAATAAATGGGAGACACATTTATGGGACGCAACGTACGAGCGTCCAAAGGCGAAAAATGGATGCACAAAAGGAAGACTACGCGGCCGACAAGTTTATCTAGGTGGTTATCAAACAGAACTCGCCGCGGCTCGCGTCTTCGATCTCGGTGTGCTCAAATTTTTTGGTCATTCAAAAGCAAATGAATTGAATTTTCCCGTTACAAATTACGCAAAAGAGAGTACGTTTCGATATCGCCGTTTGTTGTACTCTCTGGACTAACCATTCTGTTTGTGTCCTCGTACATAGTTCGTGATATGGCGCTGTTTTCCAAAGAAGAGTGGGTGGCGGAGCTACGAAGAAATAGTTGCGGATTTTCTCGAGGGACGTCTACGTATCGAGGCGTCACGAGTCATAAAGGAACCGCGGGAACCTCGAAAAGTAAAGGCCGCTGGGAGGCTAGAATTGGCCGTGTACTCGGGAACAGGTATCTATACCTCGGTACATTTCCGACCGAGCGTGCTGCCGCCGAGGAGTACGATCGAGCAGCGCTAAAATTCAGAGGCTCGCGCGCTGTTACAAATTTCGACCGCGCGTCATATACGCAAGAGGAAATTGACGGCGCCGCCGCCGACGCAAAATTTGTTCCGCAGTAATACTATTTATTTCGCTTTGTTGTTTGTAAAAAGTGTATAAAAATCGTTTGTGTGTGCATTTCAAGAGTTATGAATCTCATCGATATTTCTTATCGCGATCCGCGACGCTTCTTTCTAGACCCGCCGGCAGGTCCCTTGCGGGCGTTTTGCGGGGAGTTGGTTTTCGGCGGCGCGCTGTTAGGAACATCCATTATTTCCGGTTCAATCACCTCGACCACATTCGCGGGACCATCGTCGAAGTCGGCAAACTCGGCAGCAACCGCTTCGCTAACTTGTTCAACCTTTGGCGGCGAAGGCCTTTGCGCCACAGCAGCTGACGGGATCGCTGCGCCACTTCTCTTTTGCGACTTGGGCACGTACTCGACGCGCACCGGAGTTGCATCACCAGGAGCCTTTGGCGCACTTGGAAGCTTAATTTCATCAGGCTTAGGCATCATTTGACGAAGCACCAAAGTCTGAGTCGTCGTGATAAGGTTGTTCGCGAACCAGTACAAAGTGAGACCAGCCGGAACGTTGAGGGAAAAGAAACCAATCATCAAGGGAAGAAACTTCAAGATGGCTTGGCTTTGTTGCTGCGCAGGGTCTTCCGTCTTCGGTTGCGGACTGATGATTTGTTGTGAAATATATTGCGAGCCGACGAGCAACACAGGGAGGACCAAATACGCTATGGTGTCGTGCCAGCCGAGCGGCGGCTGGCCGTCGATAAATGGCCAGAGCCACGCAAATCCGCTGCCAGCGTTGCGGTCCGCCAACGACGTCGGACCGCCGAGAGACGGAATCCAATAGAATCCATCAGTCAACAATCCTTCAGCAGCAGCATTGCCTAACGCGCGGTACAATCCGATGAAAACCGGAAGCGTGGCGAACACAGGCAAGCACCCCGCTAAAGGGTTGAAGTTGGCTTCTTTGTACAGTCTTGCTTGTTCCATTTGTAATCTCTCCGGGTCGTTCGCGTACATCGCTTGAAGTTCCTTAATTCTCGGCTGCAACGCCTGCATTTGCGTCGAGCTTTCTACTTGCTTCTTCGACAACGGAAACGTCGCGAGCTTTACCAAAACCGTCAAGACGATGATGGAATACCCATACGAGTAAGGCACGTGTAACCCATCCAACACGCCATCAATACCCTCCAACGCCGACTCTAAACCATCAGTAATAGGTCCGAGCCAACCACCTTTCTGTAAACCCGCCGCTTTCGCCGCCGCAGCCGCCTCCTCCTTCGTCATACCCGTCGCATCAACCGCCGCGTCCGCCACCTCAAACAACCTGGAAGTCGCGATCGTCGCGTGCGCATTCGCCAACGCCGACTGCGACGCGCTCGCGAACGCATCGATGGCATCCGCGAAATCATCACCGCGCATCGCCGCGCATCGCGCGCTTCCTCGCACCGCGACCGTCGTCGTCGTCGTCGTCGTCGTCGCGAGCCGACGGCGCGTCGTCGACGCCGCCGCGGTGGCGCCACACGATGATGCTTTCGCCTTACTGCCCGCGCGCGTTGCCGTCGACGCGCGCGTCGCCATCGTGGTCGAAGTCAACAACATCATACTCGTCGTCGTCGTCGTCGTCGTCGTCGTGCGAGCGTCCAACGACTCGTTCGCGCGCGCGCGTGTGTGCCGAGCGGCGTATCCAGTCGCGGTTGGGAACTTTTGGATGACGTCATTTTTGACCAATCGTGACCAGAACGTAGTCCCAAACCTTGAAACGAAGGAAAAGGTTTTGAGCCCGAGCACGCGCTGGGTGCGCTTTTCGGTTTGTCGTCAGTCGCGCGCGATTGACGGGTGTTGTGCGTGATGAACGTCGTCGTGATGAATAATCTATGTGGGTATAAAATTACATGCGAGTATAAAATCATTCGCCTGCGCGTCGTGGTCGTGGTCGTGTCGTGGATTTGGGATTTCGTACGCGCCAGACGCGCGTTGTCTCAAACGTCGGCGACGTTAACGAATCGCTTGGCTGACGAGTTCGGCTTGTTCCTTAGCGTGAATTTGTGCGTATCCAGTCGCGGGTGAGGCTGCGGGGCGACGTCCGGCGTAGCGAATTTCCCCTTCGCGCTCGAGGTACTTGAATATGGTGCTCATGCGCGGTTGGATGTGCCACCAAGCGCCCATGTTCATCGGCTCTTCTTGGCACCACACGACCTCGGCGTTGGGATACCGTCTCAATTCGCGTTTGACTAAATCCCATGGGAACGGCGAAAGTTGCTCGATGCGGCAAATTTTGACATCGTCAATGTTCTTGGCTACGTCGCGCTCGTCATCGAGATCGTAGTACACTTTGCCAGAGCAGAAGACGACGCGTTTGACTTTGTCTTCAATTGGCGGGTCAAAGCTTCGCGAAGTTGACGATTTATCCATGATTAAACGCTTGAAACGCACGCCTTGAAGTGAATCATTCGCGTCAGAGTTGTCAAATTCGTCAAGTTTTGACACAGCCTTCGGGTGACGTAAAAGATTCTTTGGGCTCATCACGACGAGCGGCTTGCGGAACTCACGGTGCACTTGGCGACGTAACATGTGGTAATAGTTTGCCGGGGTAGTAACGTTGCAAATTTGCCAGTTGCCCTCTTGAATTTGCATACGTCGACCCATTTCCATAGCATCTGGGAACTTTGTCGGATCTTCATCACTCATCTGTAAGAAACGCTCTAAACGAGCGCTACTGTGCTCTGGACCTTGACCATCGTAACCATGTGGCAACAACAACGTAATGCCGCTTTGTCGTAACCACTTGGCCTCACCGCTGCTGATGAATTGATCGATGATAACTTGTGCCGTATTAGCGAAATCACCGAACTGCGCTTCCCACAAGACCAAGCAGTTAGGGTGTTCAAGGGAGTATCCAAGTTCAAACCCGAGAACGCCGTATTCGGAAAGCGAAGAGTTGCAAACAGTAAAGAACTTTTCTTGTCGCCCGGGATTACCGCTGTAAACATTTCGCAAAGGAATGAAACGGTCACCAGTAATTTGATCATGGATCAATGCGTGACGATGGGAGAAAGTTCCGCGTTCTACATCTTGTCCGGACAAACGCACGTGGTTACCTTCATCAAGCAACGATGCAAACGCCAAAGCCTCGCCCATAGCCCAATCAATTCCTTCTCCATTGTCAATCATGGCGCGACGTGCTTCGTAAACGCGCTTCACGACGCGATGCGGGGTAAATCCAGACGGAATGGACGTCACGAGATGACCAAGATTCCGCAAGTGTTCAATTGGCAAACCGGTGTCGCGAATGCGTGAAAGCTGGTCAGGGCTTTTGAAACCTTGCCAGTGAGAAGCTAGCCAGTCTCTTTGTTTCGGCACATACGCTTTTGCCGCCTCAAACTCTCTCTCCATCACATTATTAATATTTGTTCGCATATCTTGATAGTACTCCGGCGTGATCACACCTTCTTCGATGAGCTTGTTACTGTAAATTGTTAAAGCGCTCGGGTGTTGCTGAATTACCTTGTACATCAACGGCTGTGTAAACATTGGTTCATCAATTTCATTGTGACCGTATTTACGATAGCACACAATGTCAATGACAGCATCAGTTTTCCATTTCATTCTCCATTCCGTGGCAAGTTCCATGACCCACACGACGGCTTCCACGTCGTCTCCATTCACATGAAACACGGGCACGTCCATACCTTTGGCCACGTCGGTACAGTATGCACTTGATCGTGAGTACTTTGGGTCGGTAGTAAACGCAACTTGGTTATTCACCACAATATGAATGGTTCCGCCCACAGCGTACTCTGGTAGTTTGCTCATATCGAGTGTTTCATATACAATACCTTGACCGCTGAAAGCACCATCTCCATGCAACAAGACAGCCATCGACTTATCACCGTGGGGATCCTTGTTGTAGAACTGCTTTGCCCGAGTTTTTCCAGTCACAACAGTGTTCACCGCTTCGAGGTGCGAAGGGTTTGCGACCAAGGAGAGATGAATTTGACCTCCGCGCAACGTTGGTCGATCAAAAGACGTTCCAAGATGATACTTGACGTCACCCGAACCAGTGTACGACGATGATTCGTTACCCAATTCTTCCTTAAGCTTCGGTCCACCTTTGAACTCGTTGAAAATCGTTTGAAGCGGTTTGCGGACGACATTCGCGAGCACGTTCAAACGTCCACGGTGAGGCATTCCGATAGTGATAGCTTCAACACCCATCTCGGCCGCTTTATCGATAATTTCCTTGAAACCTGGAACTAAGCTTTCACAACCTTCGAGTCCGAAGCGTTTTGCAGCGCTATACTTGTTCGAAAGAAAGTTTTCAAACATCTCTCCCCATCCCAAGCGGTCCAGTAAAATCTTCTTACGTTCCGGAGCGTACTGCTTCTTACGTTCTGTTTCGATGCGTTCACGAAGCCAATTACATTGATCTCGATCTTGAATATGCATGTACTCATAGCCAATCGTGCCGCAATACGTCTCTCGCAATCTCGTTAAGATTTGTCTGAGCTTCTGAATCGGCCGTTCCTCGTTTAAGAAGCCCTTCATGCGCCACGTACCGACGAAAAAATCGCGATCCATGTCGGCTTCGGTAAATCCATACAAGCTCGGATCGAGCGACACCGGTACTTCGTGATTGCTCAACGACAACGGATCGAGGTTCGCAATGCTGTGGCCATTAATTTGGTACGCGCGAATCAACATCATCAACCGCATCGACTCTTGAATTGTCTGCGTATCAACTTTAGGAAGACCCACCGCCACAGGTGCCGTTCCATGCGTCGCGGCGGAATACATTTCTGAAATCTCAGGTCCACTCACGCCCGAATCTAATCATGCACGAAGCAATACGTAAACTAACGTTAGTAAGAGTTGATGGACCACGACGCGCCTGCTCCGAGCGCAATTCACGCAATTCATAAGCAATCCAGCCAACAGCCACGTCTCGCATCACCATACGACACATCATCGCGAATCAAATAACACACGTACCTAACTGTCGCAATAACGCCGCCCATGATTCCGGCACACTCTTCGGATCGGCGCGATACTGGTCCTCCAACGCGTCTAAGTACGCCGCGCTCGACGCGTTTAAAAAATCATCTCGCATCGCCCTATTCGGCGTCGGTGCCGGCGCTTTCGTCGCCATCGGTGCCGCCGCACGCAGCGCCCACGGTGATGATACGCTCGACGATGTCGACGTTTTCATCGCGCCGAAGCCTCGCGCGCGTCGCGTAGCGCGCGTGGTGAACGTCCGCAGCGCGCCGATCGCGCTGACACCGGAACCGTTGGCTCCGCGCGTTGACGCCGAGGCCGAGGCCGAGGCCGACGCGCGTTCGAGCGCGGTGCGCGCGGCGCGACGACGTATGCTCGCAGTGATCATCATTGCGCTCGCGCGCGTTGCGGATGCGTGGTCGCGGAGTCGCGTCGATGATTGGCGCAGTGCCGTCCTCGGCAAATACTTTTTTATGTCAAGACTTGGATGAAAGAGTGATGGTTAAATAAATAATGCAGTGCTATGTGCGCGCTAGGGGGAGACAGGCTGTGCGTTCATCGATAGTGCGATGCGCCGAGGTTACTTTTTGGCGAACACGCCTTGGTACAAGTACACGGCGGCGATGGAAAAGCTCACGGACAACGCCGCGACATAGTTTTCCATGCCTCCAGACGCCGTCGACAGTTGCTCGGCGCTCGGGTTTAATTTAACAACCTCGCCAAAGGTGTAGATGGTCATCCAATCAATCAGGGCGATGGCGACAGCGATTGAGAGATTGAGCTTCTTGAACGTGCCTCCACCTAAGCGGCCGCGTCGACACGCGTCAGTCAGGACCATTTGGGCCGGCGCGAGCATGAAGACGGTGCTCAAGCCAAAGCTTCGTTGCACAAGCTGCGCGCTGACGTTGGCGGATTCGTTCACGATGGCCAGCGGCGAGAGCGGACTGAATGCGAATGATCCGCCGACAACCATGGATGTCCAAAAAGACACCTTGTAGAAGAGCTCGAGATATCCTCCCTGTTCGGTGCGGTCGCCAAGATTTTTCACAAGCGCAAAGTCAGCGCCGAAGCGCGCCCACGTGGCGTCGTGTCCAGGGCCGTACGTGCGGATCGCGCTGATACTCGTGACAAAAGCTGGCAAGAAAGCACCAGTAATCGCCGCGGCCGTCACCGCGTTCGGCGCGGGCCCGTCGACCACGCCGGCGGCGTGGGCCAGATAGGCCCCATCGAACGCAACACATAGCGATCCCGTGTACAGCACAACCGCGAGCGCTAAACGCTGATAGGTTTCTGATTTGAGTCTAGAATTTGCCGCGGCATCACTCAACGTATACAACGCCGCGAGTGCGATGACGGCGAATGCGTCAGCGCCGAATGCGTTTGCAAAATGCGACGTCGACTCAATAGTTTCAAACACTTCACCCGCAAGCGGCGTTGCGCACTCCAATCCGAGCCCATCGCGCACGAGCGTCGTGGGATACACTAGTGTCGGCATTGTCACCGCCGCACACGCCACTGCGGCAGCGTTAAACGCCGCGGGCGACGCTAATCCACCTTTATTATCGTCGCCATCAGCGCTCGAACTACTTGAGCTCGCGCGCGCGCGCGCCACGCGCGCTGGCGCAGACGACGTGCGCATCGCGAGCGTCTTCAACGCTGTCTTCGTCGCCGTCGTCTTTGTCGTCGTGCGCGTCGAAGACATCATCAACATCATCCTCGCGGCTCGCGAGAGCGTCTCGCTCTGGCGTTCACTTCACTTGCGCGCGCGGGGACGATGTCAAACTACCCCACATCGACCGCACGAAAGCACTGGTTGTATCCCGACGTGGCCACCGTCGAACGGGCGCGCGTCGACGCGCGCGCGAGTGCGCTGCGAGAGAAACAATCGCAGCTCGCTGCAGCTGGGGAGTCTTCGGATGAGAACGCGTTGACGACGGAGGAAGAGGCGTTGATTTTGCGCTATCACGAGCACAAGATCCAAACCTTATGCGTTGCGTTCTCGTTGCCGCGAAAGGTGAACTACACGGCGTTGCAATTGTTTAAGAGGTGCTACACGACGACGCACGTGGGCGAGCACAGTTTGAAGATTATCATGCTCACCGCGATATACGTCGCGTGCAAGGTGGAGGAGAGCTATATCAGCGCTGAAGAGTTCTGTAAGGGCGTTAGAGAGGACCCGGCGCGCGTGCTCGCGGCGGAGGTGACGTTTTTAGCGATATTGAAGTTTCAGTTGGTGTGCTACGGTGCGGCGCGACCATTGGATGGGTTCTTGCGCGACATAGAAGACGGTGGTTGCAAAGCCACGTCGACTGAGCTGGTGAATTGTCGCGCTAAAGCGTTAAAAATTATTGATGCGCTGATGCTCACGGATGTGCCTCTGGTGTACCCTCCGGGGCAAATTGCGTTGTGCGCGTTACGTCGTGCCGCGCGGGAAGAAAACGCCGGCGCACTCGAGAGCTATTGCGAATCTGTGGGCGAACGCGCGACGTCAACGTCGACGCGCGACAGTGAGCGAACGCTCAAAGAAGTATTAGACGACATAGATGCCTTCGTCGAGCGCGGTACCGCACCCGATGAGGCTGTGGTGAAGAAAATTGATAAGAAGCTCAAACTGTGGCGTGCGAAATTTGCGACGAAACCGCCAGCGACGGACAACGCAGCGGCAGCGGATGGTAGCAAATCAAAGCGCAGAAAAAGCGAGCAAGCGCGCGCCGTAGCTGATGAAGAGGCAGCATTAGGTTAGACAACGCGCCGTAATTTGTACATCAAATCACACGTTATTAGTCACGCTCGATGCCAACCAGCTTTGAGACGAGAGAAAAACCCACGAGCCAACTGCGTCACTTCACGACGCTCGACGTCGTGCGAGTCGCCCTTCGCCGCCCCGCCGGAGGTCGTATGGTGTGATAAAACACTCCATGCCTGGTGTTCTCACGCCGCGCGTGCGCGCGTATTCTTGCGCATCGATCCAAGGTACGCGTTTGAGCTCGTCGTTGACCTCGCAGCCGCCACCTTTTCGTTTGCAATTGTCGCACCTATTTTTCCTCGACAAAGCGCACTTACCCCCACACCAGCGTGTCGTTTTCGGACGATTCCATCGTTGGATGTGGTTTTTCAACCGCGCGAAACTAAAGATGGATTTTTAGGACACCTCCGAGAAACACTTTGGAGCCTTTCCCTGTTAAACACCGACGCGGTGACGAGCACTCGACCGCGTCTTTGTGCCATTGGGCTACATTTTTCGCCTTGAATCGTTCGCGTGCGACAATATTTTTAGTGTCACACGAAAAATATGTGCTAACTTCGTGCGAGTTATGATTTTTCATTCGTGCAGGCGTGAAACGGGATGTAATTATTTATTTTAGCACCGCGCGGTGCGAAACATGTAATACATTCAGTTGCCAACGTGACGTCCATTCATGGGGATGAAACGTCTCATGTACATCTATTCATTTGCTAAACAACTAACTAAACTATATTTTCTGAATAACCCGCGGGTAACAACGCAACTGCGACGCATCTACCTTCCTCGACGAGCACATTGAACGTGCTCGTCGCTGCCGCCGTGTCAGAAACGTCAAGCGCGACACCTAGAGATTTTAAATACGTCACCGTTTCGTCGTTTACTCGCCCTATGGTTTTACCAGTGCCAACGATGAGTAAGTCTGGTGCGGGTTCTAGCAATTCCAACGCCGCTAATGTCTCGGGCGTAATGTCGCGCAGAGTTTTGGGTGACCATGCGGCGTGGAGCTCATCGTACGCGAAGATGCTCCCGACGCAATATGTACCTTTGATTGCAAACCCACGTGCATCGTAGCTGTGTACGAGGAGCGTCAAATCGTGCACAAGTTAGTATGCGACGTAAGTGACTCGCGCGTGGCGATGCTCATGGCTCAAACGCGACAAACACGCACGTACTTTTCAACAATCACCCTGCCTTCCGGCCCTTGCAACAACTCAAACGTGGCCGGGTCGGCGAGCTGTCCGAACGATCGAACGATGTTGCGCCTAGAAGTTGACGCCGTGCTATTTCGCGCGTGCGTGCACGCCGCGCTTCGAGCGACACGACGGAAAATTGGCGCGAACATTGTGAGGTTTCAGGTCGTGCGAGGCGCAGGCGCGGTTGTTGAAGACATTTTGAGTTTTTGAGCGCGCGAGCCTTTAAGTTTTACATGGCAAAAGGTCGACGAAATCGTAGACTACTCTTCTACTTCGTGAGTTCGGCTTCAATTTCTTCGAGCGTCTTCCCTCGGGTTTCGATGACGGTGAAATAAATGGAAATCAGAGCCAAGACGCCGACGGAAGCAAATCCGAGATACGTGCCTCGCAAGCCGACTTGTTCTTGTACAGATGGAAGGAAGAGCGAGACTAAAAAATTACTCCCGAAATTGCTCAAGGTCGCGGCACCGACGGCGGCAGAACGTACTTTGGATGGGAATACTTCACCCACGAGCAACCATGCGATTGGGCCAAAGCTCAATTGATACGCGCCGACATACAGGAAAATGCACGCGACGGATGCTTGCGCTTGAGCAACAGTTTGCGCTTCACCTGGTGAATTTAGGGCAGCAAGTGCGAGAAGTGACGCGGTGATGACACTCACGCCACCCAATAATAACGGACGGCGCCCTAGACTGTCAACTTTCGCCACGGCAATGGCGGTCATGAATAATTTCCAGACGCCAAGAATGACTGAAACGTTCGCCGCGTCCTCAACGCTCCATCCTGCTGCTTCGAATGTTTGCGTGGCATAGTACAAAACACTCGGCTGACCTGTAAACTGTTGAAACAGTACCACCGATAAACCTAGGTATAGCGGCCGAGCGTACTTTTTATCGAACAGCTTCATCAAAGGCGCCGCGGTTGATGCATCCTTCACCGCTGCCGCTGCAAAAATGCTCTCTAATTCCTCATTAACCTTGACCATGTCGACATCGCTCTTGGCTTCTCTAATTCTAATCAGTGCATCTTTTGCTTTTGTACGCGTGGCGTTGTCGTCGTCACCTCGCGATGCTATCCATCGTGGTGAATCAGGCAACCACAACGAACCAGCGAGCAAAACAGCAATGAGTGGTGTCGATTCCAAAAATAACTGTCGCCATCCACCGTCGGTGCTAATCACTCCTTCGCTGGCCAAATACCCGAGTAAAATCCCGCCTACAATAAATCCTTCCTTAAGCGACACTAAACTTCCCCGTAACGAGCTCGGAGCTGTCTCACTAATGTACACGGGAGCGCTGTGCATCGCAAATCCAATGCCTAAACCGTACATTAATTTCGCGAATACCAACAGCTCAAAACCTGGTGCAAACGACTCAGTGAGTGCACCGGCCAAGTATAATGACGCAGCAATCGTCAGTTCTTTTCGAGAGCCAAGTTTCTCGCCCAAGCCCGCTCCGCATGCGGCGCTTGCCATCAACGCGCCGAACAGTGACGCGCTCACAAACTGCCCAGACTGTATCGAGCTCAGCGCAAATCCATCGCCACCATGCGCCGCACTGCTCGTGAGATTCTCCAATGCCCCACTTGATATGCCGATATCCCATCCAAACAGCGCACCCGCGAGAGCTGGGAAAAGAAAGTTGCGCAGCACCGCGCCGTTGAGCTCTGACGCCGGCTCCGCCGCTGACGCGTCGTCCGCTGACGCGTCGACGATGACCCGGTCTCGACAGCCTCGATGACGCGCACGATGAAGCACATTGTTTGCGACGTCTGCACCAAGCGCACGAGCGCGCACGCATCCCGCGACGCGCGTCGCGTAACGCATAGACGACGCAGCGCCTTTATGCACCGACGCGTCGTGTCGTCTTCGGTCCCGCGCGCACGATGACGCGCGCACCGGTGAGCGCGCGCGCACGCCCGAGGACGCTCGCATCATCTTTTCTCACCCGGTGGCGCGTCGGCGAGCGCGCGGCGATCCGACGGCGACGAATGACGCAGGTGAGCAGTCGCAAAGTGGAAAAGGCACCCGCGCGCTGTGGTGGATGACGACGAGACTTTACGATAATTCGCCGTCGTTGGCGGCGTTGGGCAATGTTTTCATGCAAGCGTTATAAATTGAATTAAAACAAAATTATTAAATCGCTATTTCAGCGCGTGAAGTACATCAGTGGTGGACGTCCAAGGTGGAAGTTGGCGCCACTTACATCGGCACGTCTTCGATGGTGACTCCATCGTTGTCGTTTGTCGTCTTCGATGGTGACTCCATCGTTGTTGTCGGCATCGTTGTCTTTGCCGCAACAGTAGGCGCTGCTGGTAGCTGCTTTTCAGCGTGCGCTGGTGGCTCTGATAATGCCGCGATGTGCTCGCCGCTGACTTCTATGTGGACGCTGTGTGACTTGTTGGCGTCGGCGTCGCGCTCGGCGACTATGGTGAACACGCCATCCACGCACACGGCTTGAATTGTAGAATAGTCCACATCACGAGGTACGGAGATGGCGATGCTCGAGCGACTGTGCGTCGTTGTTGCTTCAATATTCAGCACACGATCAGCGCCTAGTGTGCATTTGATCTTATCAGCCGATGTCCCCGGGACGGCGCGGAGAAGCAAGACGACTTTGTCCTTGAACGCGTCTTCGCTCACGGCGACGCCAGAAACCATAATCTCCAAAGGCGTGATTTTATCAGGATCAGCCATCTTAATTGTCAAAACACCATGTGCGCATGTGGCAGAGATGTGCTTGCTCTCGAGTGCCGCAGGCAGATTCTTAAAAGTCTTTGAAAATTCGCCAAATCCAAGTTTTGATTGCCCAGTCACCGACAACGCATCCTCCGGCTTGCTCAAAGTCACCGTGATATCTCGCGCGCCGAATCCAGGCACGCGCAAAGTAATCGCGCTTGTGTCATCATCTTCATCATCGTCCATGTCTTCGTCCGCGCTCACGGGAATATCATACGTCATTGGCATCTTTTTCAAAATAGCCACTCGCAAGACGCCGTCGATGAGGCTCGCCTTGGGCGCCACCGCAGCGTCCAGATATTTCGCCGGTAACGAGCCGAGCTCATACTTCTTCCCTCGAACCTTCACGCGCAACACCGCATTCGCGCGCGAATCAGTCTCCACCGTGGCTTCAACATCCGCTGCTCGCACCCCCGGCGCAGTGGCGGTAATCAAGTACCCGCGGCTGGTTTCCTCGGCGCGCGCGTCCCGCAACGCCCGCGCGGGCTCCACCCGACCTCCTCCTCGAACATACGCCGCATTCGCCCCACACCCATGCGTAGCGGCACACACAATATCCCCCATCACGTGTTCAAACAACGCATCCATCGCCGTCGTCGTCGGCGTGTGCGCCATCATCGGTTTCATCATCATCGTGTGCATCATCATCGTCTTTTTCTTTGTCTTCTGTGTGTTGTTGTTTTTAAAAGTCTTCTTGTCGCGTACTGACAGAATGCCTTTGTGTGCTTTGTGTTGTTGTTGTTGTCTTCGCGTGTGTTCACCGAAAACCCGTGTGTTTTGCCTTTGTAGCGTGTCGTGTTATGCCGCCCACGACCCATGTCGCGCCCTTTTTATGCGACATGAAAAGGCACCATGGGCACCTCACAAAAAATCACCCCGATAAACCCACGTTGACTCAAGAATGACCAATCAACAGTCCCTCCGCGGGGGTGTATTTTCACTGATGATCGCACACATCTCGTAGACTATTCGAGAACGCGCTAGAATGTTCTCGAATGTTCGCCCGACGTCGAATGGCGTCCAATCGACGCGATTGGATTGGACGTCGTGACGTCGTCGTGAGTGCGCGACTGTCGTCGACGACGATGATGCGACGAGCGGTGCGATGCGCGGCGACGAGGACGGTGGCGGTGACGGCGACGGATGCGTCGGCGGCGTCGGCGGCGTCGGCGAGAGTGATGGGTGGATTACCGATGACGTTGGGGCGGCAACCGCGATTAGGGGGGTCACCGCGTGCGTCTGGGACGGCGACGGCGGCTTCGGGGACGACGCGCGCGCTCGATGCGGAGTTTGAGATGAAGGGTGTGACGTTGCGCGGTCGGCCGTTGTATTTGGACATGCAAGCGACGACGCCACTGGACCCGCGGGTGTTGGACGCAATGTTGCCCTACTTTACCGAGCAGTACGGGAATCCGCACTCGCGTACGCACATGTATGGATGGGAGACCGAGGATGCGATTGAGCGCGCGAGAGGAGAATTAGCGACGCTGATTGGGGCGAACGCGAAGGAGATTGTGTTTACGTCTGGGGCAACGGAGAGTAATAACATGAGCTTGAAGGGGGTGGCGCGCTTTTACAAGGAAAAGAAGAAACACATCATCACCACGACGACCGAGCACAAATGCGTGTTGGATTCGTGTAGACAACTCGAACGGGAAGGGTTTGATGTTACGTATTTGCCCGTGCAAGAGAATGGGTTGGTGGACTTGAAGGCGTTGGAGGCGGCGATGCGAGACGACACGGCGATTGTCTCCGTCATGGCGGTGAATAACGAAATTGGCGTCATTCAGCCGCTCAAGGAAATTGGTGAGATGTGCCGTGCACGAAAGATTTTCTTTCATACCGACGCGGCGCAAGCCGTTGGAAAGATCCCCATGGATGTGAATGATATGCATATTGACTTGATGTCCATCAGTGGGCACAAGCTGTACGGACCCAAAGGAATCGGCGCTCTTTACGTCCGTCGACGACCGCGCGTGCGTTTAGAGCCCATCATCAATGGTGGCGGTCAAGAGCGTGGCTTGCGATCTGGTACGCTACCTACGCCATTGATTGTTGGCTTGGGTGAAGCGGCAAAGGTGTGCGCGGCGGAGATGGAGAACGACACCGCACACGTTACTCGCTTGTCCGAACGACTCATCAACGGTATTGAATCGCAAGTCGACCACACACAATTGAACGGTGATCGCGAGCGCCGGTATCACGGAAATGTGAACATGTCATTCGCATACGTCGAGGGTGAATCACTTTTGATGGGTTTGAAGGAAATCGCCGTGAGCAGCGGTAGCGCGTGCACGAGCGCCTCTTTGGAGCCGTCGTACGTTTTACGCGCGCTCGGCGTGAACGAAGAAATGGCGCACACATCGGTTCGTTATGGCATGGGGCGATTTACCACTGAAGCTGAAATTGATCGAGCAATTGAAGCGACAGTGAAGCAAGTGAAAAAGCTTCGAGATATGAGCCCTTTATACGAGATGGTTTTGGACGGCATTGACTTGAAAACGATTCAATGGTCGCAACATTAGAGACGAAAGCACTCGGACATTAATTCAATTCTTCCATCGTCGCATTAGAGAGCGATGGACACAGATATTCTACATTAGCTCGCGTGTTGTTGTAAATAAAATGAAACGTTTGACAGTGATACAGCTTGCGTTATATTACATACACAGCCCAGAACTCCGCCCACGTACCGTCACACGTGTGGCCTCTATTATAACTTGTAATGTTGTTGGTATTGTTATTGTTCTTTACGCCGTAGGCGTCGCTTCTCGGTTGGTCGACGCCTTGAAAGCCTTGGCAATCTTTTTCTTCAACGGAAGCGCGACGTGTCGCTTCGGACTCAGCGTCTTAGCGGTAGCCTCCACGCGAACCGTATTCGGTTTTGATTTGCGAGGTGTAGTCGCCGCCGAAACATCCCTTGATTTCGGCGCTTGATACCCAGGCGCATCCGTATCCATACCATCAGCCGTCATCGACAGCTCGATGCGAATCTGCGTCGCTTTGGACTTCTTTGTCTTCCCATCCTTTGTCTCCGTCACAACTACGGGCGAATACGACGTACACTGGTGTAAACCCTTCGTTGCACGTTTCATCATCTCAACTGCCGCCACGGTCTTGCTCACCGCCGTGCCAACGCCGATGAACACCACAGATTTCACGCTGCCCGACTTCAACGCCTTGGTTCCTTCGAGCGCGCGCGTCTTCACCTTACCATCGACGCTCACCTCAATCGTCTTCGTCTTCGCCACCATGATCACAAGTGTAAACAACCTCACACCCTTCGCTATTCACGCCTCACTTCCCCGCACTCGTCCTTTCGTGACCTCGTGCGCGGGCGAACTCTAGTTCCAAAACGCCACGTGGGGTTTCAAATGAAATTCCAAAAATTACGTTTGACCGCGCCTTTTCCGTGCCGCCGTGCGTCCCGAATGTATCTCTCTCGCGCGCGTACGACACGCGTGGCGATGCTTTCGCGCTGTCTTGGAACACCAAGTCACGATCGACGAAAATCGTCGCGGACTGGCGCGTCGCGGCGACGCGTCATATCTGAAAATATCTTCAAAAACAACAAAATCCGTCACCATGTTCGTTCTCAACGTCGGTTCGTGGGCCTAACTTTATACTACATTTTACAAGACAATAAAAGCGCGTAGATGCGTTTACGTGCGATGTGTGACGACGTACGTGGCGAGCACGAATGCGTCTATGACTTCTGCGACCGTGCGCGCGGCGGCGAGCGCGGAGAACGTTTGAGGGAGATGGTCGAAGGAGACGTGCGGGCCGAACCGGGCGGCGGCGGGCGTGAAATCGAGGCCCGCGGCGTAGGCGACATGACGGAGTTCACCCATCGCGCTCGGTGGAGCGACGAGGATGGTGACGGTATCTTTGATTTTGGCCGCACATGATGGGTCGTCGGCGACGTCTTCTGCGCTCGGTGGTGCGGCGAGCGCGGCGAGACGCGTCAGGGCAGTTACGGCATCGGCGCCGCCGATATCCGTAATTTTCACCCGTACTGCGTCTAGAGGTTGAGCGAGCACCGATTGAGGTGGCATATATGTTTTCCAAAACACCGCATTCACGCTCGATGTTTGAGCGAATGGGAAATCTGAGGATGCAAGCGAGCGAGCTGAACGCACGACTCCGCCTTGATGAAGAATCCCAAAAACCACAGCCATGAGAATGTTAAATGCTATCCAGAATGCGCCAACGCCGCGCCCGACCTTAAGGTTTCTTACTCTCGATGACACCGTACCAGAACGCGCGCGCACGCTCAAAACGCACAGCGGAATAATCATCGGCGCGAGGAATCGCGGTTCTTGGTGAGGTACGAGCGACAAAACTGCGAGCGGTAGTAATATACTTCCCCAAAGTGCTGCGATAACGCCGCGGGACTCATCTCGCAACTTTGACGGGCGGATGAGTGCAAAACAGCACGCAAGCCACATCGGACCGAACATCATTGGTCCATTGACGAAAACGTGCAACACGCGCACGTGTAAGCCGTGAATCGCCAAATTATCAACGTTTGAGTTGTATCTAAGTAGATTCAACGGCGTAATAACCCAAGTATCGGGTTGTCGTACGATACTAAACACATCAAGTACCGATTGATTCGCGTAATATGCCGTATCGATGACGATACACGCCATGGCTGCTCCGAGGGCGGCAACTACGCCGCCCGCGACGCCCAGCGCACCTGCCCATACCGAGTGTCTCAGTTCTCTTCCTACCGCTAATAGTGCCCATGGCGCAATATTCACCGCGCTCGTGATTCGAATGAAAATCGCAATGGCACCTATTACTCCTATCAACGCACATCGCACGCCATAATCGCGTCTATTGTCCTTTATTTTGTGCGTCGCCAGAAACGCAGCGAGTGCTACCGCGCACGTCTCCACAGCGTTACTAAACGGTCGTACAAGCATTACTAACGTCACCCAAGACGATGCAAACATTGTTCGCGCCATAGTGGCRTCGGCATCGACGGCACGCGCGCACGAATCTACCGCTAAATCAACGACGAATGACATGGCGCACAACATCACACGTGGTGCATACGTTACCACGTCTGCTGCCATAGACGACGGAATATATGCTTTGAACGCTACAGTGATGGTATACGCCATCTGACTACTGAAATACACGCTCAACACAGATCGCACCGGAGCGTCGGCGGTAAACTCCCATGGTTTTTCCGTATGGTAGTTGAACACCTCTTGAGCGGCGACTTCGTTCGACTGAAACCACTCGTCGGGGTGAACATAACCAGGCAAAAACACGCACGCGATGCGCAAGAGTATTAAAGCAATGAGCTTATGGCGCCTGCCACCTCCGCCATCCGGCGCCTTGAGGCGCTGAGCCATGGTGCGAACTGAGGCAAGAGTGCTTATCTGATTCTCAACTGTTTTAATTTACAACGTCGCCGCCTTCTAAGTTTTATAGTCAAAGCCATAGTCTAATCCACGAGCTCCTACGATCATGACGTCACCAGAAATTATTTTCCCGTGTCTCGCCTTAACGCGCTCGACGTACGCGTCGTATCCATCAATGTACTCAACGTTTCTAATCGACGTCCCGTGCGCGCTGAGCTTGGTGAGTGCCGTGCACGATTTAAACACCGCGCTCGGAATGGTTTCCACGCAAGCGTTGTCATCTACGGCGAGAACTTTAAGCGATTTCAAGTTGCTCAGTCGCGCGGGAACGATTGTAATCGCGCACGAACTGACGTCAATTTCTTCAAGCTTGACGCAGTCGGCGAGCACGTCCAAGACGCCCGTCCCCAAGTTTCTATTCATCCTAAAGTTCACATTCACGAGATCGGCGCACTGAGAAATCTCGCTTGGAATACTATCTAAATCATTCCCCTTGACGCCCAGCGTCGTCAGCGCTCTGCACGAGGCGATTTCGACTGGGAGCGTTTTTAGTCGATTGTCGTCGCAAATTAGAATCTTGAGCTTCACCAGCCGCCCAACCTCTCCAGGTAGCGCCTCTAGTGCGTTGTTCGACAAAACCAATCGCGTGATATTCGTACAGTTTCCAATCTCACGGGGAATCGTGGACAGTTTATTGTTTGCCGCGTCTAAGTTTCGCACTTTTAGTGCGAAGTCACCGTCAGCATCTAACAGTTTCGTTGGAATCTCTCTCGCGTTACAGTCTCTGAGAGACACGATACCGGTAGTTTTCCAAGCATTCTCGCGAGACGCAGTCGCTGACTTGGATTTCGATCGCACCGTTGGGCTCGCGGACGATGGGGTGCTGGACACGCAACCCATCGCGTCGACGAGTGAAGTCTGCTCCAGCGCGTGTCATGTGTCCTATTGCTGGGAGACGAATTCAAGAGAGTTGCGTGATTGCGGCGCTAAGATGTATGTATTTATTACTCGTTCGTTTTACGGGACAATGACTTCTTTGGCTTACCCTTCCATTTCTTTGGTAAAGGTGGCATCACTTCGCCCGATTTCTTTGCTGGTCTTTTGCGCTTTTTCGGTGCGTCAGCCTTGTACATTTTTGGATCGGCACCCATAGGCATATCGAGAGGAGCGCGTCGGAGGTTATCCTCTTTACCATCGCGTCGCTTGCGACGGAGCTTACCTCTGTCTCCAGTGTGATTCAACATCCACTCTGGTACGTCACAGCCGCTATTTTTCATCACGTTTGCAATGGGTCTTAAATCTCCACGCTGCGCATCTTCTTCTGTGAAAAACGTTATCGCAGCGCCTGGACGCCCTGCGCGACCACTTCGACCGATGCGATGAATATAGCTCGTGGGCGATCCAGGGAAGTCGAAATTAATAACCGTGGAAACGCCAACAAAGTCCATACCGCGCGCCATCAAATCTGTGGCAATCAGCACCCAGGTCTCACCGATACGAAATCGATCGATTTGTGCCTCGCGTTTGGCATCAGTCATATCGGCATGAATCAATCCAAGATGTAAGCCATCACCCATGAGCTCCTTGGCGAGCTGCTTAGCGCGGTCTTTGGACTGCGTGAAAATAATCACTGGCGGCTTGATACCTTCACGGATAATTTGACGCAACGCGATCAGTTTCCCAGCCTCGTGCCCACAGTAAACCATGCGTTGTGAAATTGAACTTGACGCACTATTACGCTCGCCTACGGTGAGACGAATTGGGCGAGCCATGACGCTTCGGGCTAATTCTTCAACTTTTTCTGGTAGCGTCGCGCTAAACAATGCGCGCGTGACATTCTTGTTATCGCACGCCGCGACGACGGCATCAATTTGCTCGACGAAACCCATTTCGAATAGTTTGTCCGCCTCGTCGAGTACCAAATATAGCACTTTAGACAGATTGATTTTGTCGTTTTGTAATAAGCTCTTCAATCGTAGCGGTGTAGCTACGAGAATGTCCACCTTGTCAAAATCATTACCCGCTGTCGCCTTGCTCAACAAACATGACTTCAATCCACTAACCCCTCGCGAAAGCATCTTCAATATCCGCGCCGATTGCCCCGCGAGCTCTTTCGTTGGCGCCAGTAACAACGCTCGCGGACCACCTTCTTTGTGCGCCTTCAACTTCATCACAATGGGCAACAAAAAAGCCAGCGTTTTCCCACTTCCAGTCGGTGCGATGGCGAGTAATTCATTACCATCACATAAAATCGGTATTGCCTGCCGCTGAATCGGCGTGGGTTCGGTGAATTTAGCTTCACTCAAGCGTTTGACCAACCGCGAACCGCACGCAAACCTCTCGCGCAACTCCCCAAAACCTTGCAACGGCGCCGGGCACGCCCCATCCGCACCGGCTACGCGGATCTTCAACTGTTTGCGCATCGCATTCGCCTCTGAATCCGTCAACGCATAGTACGCATCGTCCTCTTCATCGTCCTCTTCGCCGTCGTCGTCCTCCTCGTCTTCGTCCTCGCTCTCCTCATCCTCGTCATGCGCCTGGCTCTTCCCTCGCCCAACGCGCGCGCCACCACCCACGCGCGCCGCCTCGCCTCCGCCCCCCGCGCTCCCGCGCACGGCGCCGCTAAACGCCGCCGCCACGTGCCGATCCACCGCCTTGAACGCCTTGGCGTTGAACCGAGCGCCGCCAGCGAGCTCCGCGAACGCCAACGCCTGTTTCGCCGCGCTCGACCCCGATGCGCGCGTCGCCGACGACGCCATCGTCGACGCACACCCTCCCGTCGACACCCGTCGTCCGTCACCCGTCGCCGCGCCCGTCGCCGCGCCCGTCGTCGTCGTCGTCGTCGTCGTCGTCGCGCAATGGCGCCGCGCGCGATGGCGCCAACCCAAAGCGACAGACCCAACCACCCATCGATGATCGATATCGATCGTCTCAAAAATCCATCGATGCGCGCGATCGATCGGTCGCAGTTGTCCAACCGACCATGTGGCCGATAGGTCAACGCCATCGTCGTCGATCGTCGTCGCCGCCGCCGCATTCGTCGACGCCGCGCGTCGCACGCGCGATGGCGACGACGATGGCGACGATGACGTGCGATGCGCCGCATGGCGCGCGCGGCGCGCGTGCGAGCGCGGGGCGCATTCGCAGCGGGGCGCGAATGATGCGCGCGCTCGGTGGCGGCGGCGGCGGCGGTCGGTGCGTCGTTCGGTGCGACGCGCGCGCGCGCAGGGGGGCGGGTGGCGCGAGCGCGGGGGCGGGAGACGCGGCGCGTGTGCGCGCGCGCGCGGGTGCGGCGGCGCGGATGCGCGCGGCGGCGGTGGTGGTGGTGGCGGCGTCGGGGATGCGTGACGACGAGGACGAGGACGAGGACGACGTCGGTTTCGGACGAGGCGACAACGCGGATGATGACGACGAGGACGATGTTGGGACGTATGGTGTTCGAGGTGGTGATGGCGTGTCGTCTTTAGATGGTCAATTCGATTCGTACATGATGAGTGGGTCGTATGGGGATGACGAAGACGTCGTCGGGCGCGGCGGGTCGGGGGCGCGAGGCGCGAGAGGCGACGGCGCGGATTGGGACACATCGGGCGGTGTACCGCCCGATGACATCATCAGTGAAAGCAGTCAACATTGGTTTGATAATTCTGATGAATGGTACGAGCCGACGTATAAGGAAGTGAACGCACGTAAAGGGTCGGTGTTGGAAAAAGTGCAACGCATGCACTTGAACGAGCCGAGCGATTTTAGTTTTAAAGATGGCGAATACTTTGATTTGATGGGATACGTCAAAGAAAAGACGGATAACGAGTTCTGTTTGGTTTTGGAAGTGGCCGAACGTGCGCGTGAACGGAAGATTGAACGGTTGGAAAGTCTTGGTCCCCAACGCACAGAGCGATTGGGACCGATTCAGCAGGTGCGTCGTTTGCGCGCTCGACGCATTTGTTTTCGTTTGTTCTCGTTGGCGATGACGATAATTCGCATTGTGGAACACCTAGTCGCAAATCATGCGGACAAAACTGCGCCATCCATTTCCGTAGCCAACGTATATGTGCATTCTTGTCGCGTTCTCGTGTGCGTGCTCTCGTACTAACCTTGATGAATGTTTCTTTGTCGTCGCGTAGGCCATTGCGGATTTAGCGCTCGAAGTAGAAATGAGCGGCGGCAAAACGTCCGCATATTTAGCCATGCGTGAAGCCGCCGACCGTGCGCGCTTGCGTTATGAACTTCAGCAGGCGTCGTGGTGTTGGGATAAGTATTGCGAAGATTCCATGCGCTCCATGGGCGTGAGCGAAAAGGCTGAGCAGATGCTTCACATGGGTGAGCGTCAAAACGAAGCCATGGACTTTGAACGCGACCTCTTACAAGAAGACTCACCATGAGCACGTACCGCAGTATCATTATAGTTTTATTTTTAATTGTGCACATTCTTTACAAATTTCCACTGTGCTTTGGTTGTACATGTACCTCACGGCGCGCTTGCCGCACCCTCGCCGATGGATGTTTCACAAATTTTATCGTAGAGCGCCGAAAGGTTCTCATTCGCTTTGACGACATCCGTCATCAACGTTTTAAACAGCGCAACGTCTGCGCTCGATCGGTGCTGCTCAATCGAATGCAGCGCACGTAACGCACTGCGAAGTAAATCTTCATTACGATCAATTTCTTGCTGCACAGCGTCGCGTTTCATACGCGCCGTCAATGTCTTTTCCAAAGGTTCGCACATGTGCTCCAACGACGCGAGCACGGCGTCCGTGGAATTGGGCGCCACACCTTCGGTCAATTTCATCAGAATACCGAGAACGATCATTTTCACATCATAATGATCACCTAAACCACTCGGCAACGTTGATACAATATCACGAGCGTTGACTAATCCACTGCATGAGTCTAGCACAGTGTTCACGCACTCAAACGCGGCTTTGCGGCAATCCAATCCATCGTCCACGGTGTGCTTAAAGGCGCCGAGGTCCATGACGCGCACAAGCTCAGGTACGATGACTGTTTGTTCAAGTAACTTGGGCATAATTTCCGCCAAAAGCGGAGCGATCAGCGTGCTTTCGCGATGAGTGACAGCGTTCATGGTTTTGATAACTGCCGTGCGTACGTTGACGTCTGCATCCACGATGGCGCGCATGAAATCCTCCAAGCGCAATTTGTCTCGAATCTTTGTCAGCTCCCCTCTTTCACTGGCTAGCACGGTGAACTTGAGCGCAGACACTAAAGTTGCCTTTTCAAGGGGATCGGCACTTTGATCAAATCTATTGTGTAATTCTTGCACGAGCTTGACTGGGTCAGAGCCCGCGAGACGACCGAGGCATTCCGCGACGACATTGCGCACGCCTTCTTCGGATGATCTCGCATGTGAAAAAAGTATGGCTAATATGCCGCTTGATTCCTGATCATTTAAATTTCCAACCAAGATGACCTCGCGAAGTGCTTGCAAGAGCGAATATTGGTGGGCCACGTTTTCGTCTTTGAGCTTACTCATGATTAACGGAAGGTACTTGTTGCGGTTGCCGACGGCGACGCGACCAAGCGCCAACGCTGATGCTCCTTTGACATCGTCTCCATAGCTGTCAAACGCGGAAAACATGATAGTCTCCAAATCTTTGCTCGCCGACAGGTCGGTTAAGCGCCCAATTTCACCAATGCATAGCAAAGTGAACAACGCTTCAATGCCGCTTGCGGTTTTGAGTTTTAATAACAATGCCTCCATCGTGGCGTTCGTCGCCAATGCGCCCGCGGCGATGCACACTGCCGCCGCACATTTCGCCAAATTGTGCGCCACAAACTGACTCGATGTCTCATCAATGCCTTGGATTGCAAACACATCATCCAATAGCTTCTGATACGGGACGATTTGAGCGTTGACGATGGACGTGTACAGCTCTTGCAGTGACTTGGACGTTTGGCGTTGCACCAATGGCGAGCGCGAGAGTCCGAGTACGAGTGAAAGTGCTGTCGTGGAAATTTCACGAGCGGCACCTGGAAATGCATCAGCGCTAGAAGCGATTCTCGTTAACAAGTTCACCGAGAGCGTGGCCAAGTGTAAATCTTCTTCATTGATCAACGTCGCGGCTTCGATGACGACGGGTTGCACGTCTGGATCCTGAAGCGCCGCTCGATGCGAAGAAATCAACGCCGTGAGCGCCGCAAGAGCGTTTTCACGCAGTGATTTATTCGCCTTACGTACAAACCCAGTCAATTCGTGCATAATGGATGTTGCCACGGCGGAAAGATCAACCGGACGCGAGGAGCTCGCGATCATTGCAAACGCCCGAACGGCGGCGAGGCGCGTGGTTTCATTTCTCGAGCGTTCCAGGAGTAATCCGAGCGCGCGTGACTGGTCTGATGCGTTAACCACGTCATTTAATTGTGCTAAAATCACCCCACACGCATGAATTGCGGCATCCTTGACCTCTTGATCCTCGTCCGAAGCATCAAGCTTCGTCAACACCGCGTCGAGCAACGATTTGATGTGCTTGACGTATTCATCTGACATGGTAGTCGACGCGTCGCGTCTTAAAACAGTTACCAAAGCCGCGCACGCGTGCAAAGCCTGTGCAACAAGTTTGTAGTACTTGTCAGCGACAGCGGCAAAAATCGAAGGTAAGATGGCGTGCACAAACGGCGCCAAAGCGTCGTCATTTCCAGATTCGCACACCGTGCAAATGAACGTGAGCGCTTCGATCCGCGCCGAACTCTCACGCGATTTATCCTCGATGCATCTTTCAACTGCAGCCATGAGAGTATTTCGTACGTCATCGTCCGTAACATCACTCATGACGCTCGGGAATACCGATGCAATCGAGCTAAGAAGCGTGAACGCGGCGACTTGCGTCTTTGGCCACTTTGAGCTCGACTCTCGAACGACGACGCGGACGATTTCAGTGGCCGTCGCGCGCAACTTTGAGCACAACGCCGAATGCGGGTCATGTGCGAGAGACTTTGATGCGACATGCATGACATCACCAATCACGGAAAAAATGTCTAACTGCACGCTTTGTTCGCGGTCTTTTGTTCGCGACAAAAGTTTGGCGATGACGTCGTCAAAATTGCTCGTCACGGTGGCTTCGGGTACGGAATGCAACATTGCACCAAGCATCTTCGCCGCCGCTCGGCGCACCTTCCAGCTTTCATCATCATCCTCATCATCGTACATGTTGTCATCGTCATCGCTGTATCCTTCGTTATCGTCGTCGTACGCATCCATGTCCTCAGTTTCGTCGTCGTCAAAGTTTGGATCGTATGAAAGATATTTGAGCGCGAGCGCGACGATGGCTGAGCTCTTGTCATCCCCATGGACACACATCGGGCACGCCGTGATAAAATATTCAATGGCTTGCAGCGCACTCTCAATGTTCACAATAGCTTCTTCGTCGTAGTCATCTGTAGTTTTCTCGCATACTTGAGTGAGCAAAGGCAACGCGCGTTCCGCGTAGTCGTTGAATCGAAAACCGACGGCGCGCGCCGTCGCACCCAAAATAAACGTGTACAAATGACTCTTGCCCTTAGATGCCACCTTGGAAGCTAAAATATCTGTCACAGTCTTCACCGACTCCCCGAGTGTCGACTCGCGCATGAGCGTCGGGAGCAACGCGAGACATTGCGCCGCCCGCTTACGCGTGCCCGTCTTTCCGCGCTCCAAATGCCCCAACAACGCGCGTTGAAGATCCAGCGCCTGTTCCTCGCGAAGTTCCACATGCGACGTTTGCGACAATGTTGTAATTAACGCATGCAACACGTCCACGGCTTCGGCGGCGATATTAATCTCATCCGCCGTCGCGCCACCCTTTGCCCCGCGCTCGACGCTCGCCGTCAATCCCGCGGAATACGTCTGCAACGTCACCTCCCGCGCCTCGCGTTCAAATGTTCCAATATCCACGGCAATTATTTTCAAACACATCGCCGACGCATCCCGTCGCTCGCAATCCTTCCCCACGCTCTCCAATCCCGCACACAATGTCTTCGCGCACGCCGACGCGTTCTCCGCGCGCGCGCGTCTCAACAACAACGGTACGCACTTCATCGCCAACGACGACACATCCGGCGACTGATCATACACCGCACGCATCAACGCATCAAGCACAGACGTCTCCACCTCCACAGATGCGCACAAAAACGTATCCTTGGCGAGCTCTTTCAGTAAATCACTACACGCCATGTACCTGTAATCTGTAGCCACGACGCATCCAACCGTCAGTCATCTCGTCCCTTGATTCGCCTCTGGATTCGTTCGCACCTTTATCGGGAGATTGAATCTTATCCAACGCCCCCGCGAGCGTGCTTCGAGACCCCATGCTCGTCCGCGCGCGTCTGCGTCGACCGATGCCGATGGCGTTTTGGTCAAAACTCCACTTGGAGCTCCTCGACGTCGCGAAGGGGTACCTCTCGAATCATGATTGGTCAAACATAACTCGAAAAAACGTTTTCGAGTTGAGCGACCGTCGTCAGTGACACGCGCGCGATTCCATGGGGTCGTACGCGTCGATGTTCACCGCGCGCGCGGTGCGTCCAGGGTCGCGTCGCGTCGCGTCGTCGTCGTCGTCGTCGTCGTTGTCGGCGGCGCGTCGCGCGTGCGGCGCGCCTCTGACGACGGTGGGTGGAGCGGCGGCGGCGCAGGTTCGGGCGGCGGCGCGCCCGGCGCCGAGGGCGAGCGCTGGCGCCGTGGATGCCGATGCCGATGGCCACGCTGACGCGACGCCTGCCGCGTATCAGCTGATTACGTTTTTTCGCTTCGCTCGGGTGGATGATCCCGAGGCGGAGGTGGAGCGACATCGCGCGCGCATCGCCGAGCGCGGGTGGGACTTGCGCGGACGGATATACGTGAACGAGCAAGGGATAAACGCGCAGATGAGCGGAAAGGGGCGAGATGGGGAGGAATACGCGAAGTGGGTTGAGTCTGATGCGCGGTTTGCGGGGATGCGGATATCGGTGTATCCGATGGAGGAACAGGCGCACCCGAGGCTGGCGTTGCGGTACAAGCCGAATTTGGTGCAACTCGAGGGCGGGACAAATCATTTGCCGTTGACGAATCCAGAAGCGCGTGCGAAGCCGCTCACTCCGGAGGAATGGCATGAAAATTTGAAGAAAGTGAGCGCTGGGGGTGAAGATGCACCGTTACTACTTGATGTGAGAAATGGTTACGAGTGGGACGTCGGGCACTTTCGAGGCGCCGAGCGACCGGTTCAAGAGTCTTTTCGAGAGACAGTGTACACGAATGTCCAGGAAGGCCTTGGGCCGTTAGCAAAGGTTGATAAAGATAAACCAATCATGATGTATTGCACGGGTGGCATTCGATGCGACGTGTATTCGACAGTTTTGCGCGAGCAGGGCTACAAGAATGTCTTCACCCTCGAAGGCGGCGTACAGGCGTACTTTGACAAGTTTGGTAAACGAGACGATCAATTGTGGGACGACCACTTATTCGTTTTTGACAGTCGACTTGCGATGTCACCAGACGGGCGCCCGAGCGCGGAGCTCGGCGAGGCAGCGGCGACTTTGCGTTGCTATTGTTGCGGGCAAAACACCGCGCCGCCGCCGCATCGCAATTGCCCCAACGTCGATTGCAACCGTCTCTTCTTAGTTTGCGAAGGCTGCAAGAACAAGCTCGATGGATTTTGCTGCGAAGCTTGCACGAAAGCCACGCATATTCGACCAGCCCTCGTCGTACCCGGACGTTATCAAAAGTACAGGGCTTATGATTCAGAAGAAAGTCGAGCGTCGAGACGTGGGCCTGGACGCCGGTTACGAAAAGAACGCCGCCGAGAGCGCCGTAAGCTCGAGCTCGCGGCGTACGTCCTCGAACACATGACAAACGCAGATGAAGATCGCGCCCGTTTGGTTCAGTCGAGTGGTGGCACATTCGCCGACCGCACTCGCAGCCTCGTTCAAGCAAAGCAAACAATTGAAACGGATTCCGACGTAGACACCGAGTCTGACAATGACGACGATTCTGACGATGGGTCTGAAGAAGGCCGTGCGATCAATCCCGCGTTGAGTAGATATAGCAAACAACGAGCCACTCTTCGTGAAGCCTTTGCGGTTCTCGCAGAAAATGAAAGAACGCCAGAAAACTTGGTGAAAGCCGCCGAAGACATTGCACTGGAACGTTCGCGAATGAAAAAAGCACCCTTTGAACAGGAAGCGCCAATGATGTAGTCGACGATGATGTAAAACAAAAAGAATTCTTTATTCATTATTATAAAATGGTCACTCGGAGTCGAATAGATGATGCTCTCGAGTTTTCTGATGTACCATATTTTACAGACAAGCACTTATTATTCGTAGTTTTATTGACGCAGCCGTCGAGGCGCATCTGCGCCTCAATTCGGCGGACGAACCGTAATGGATAAAATATTGTTCCCAATAGGTTTCATGTGTAATGCGTTTTTAGCAGCCAGCGCATCGAGCTCATTTCGGAAGTTGACCACGCCAATTCCCGTACACAAACCAGTCCATTCGTCTCGAAGAACTTGCGCGGAGATGATGGCGCCGTATGGCGAGAAAAGTTGGTACATCATCAACTCATTGGCAGTGATCGGTAAATTCTGTACACATGTCATGTAGAAACTCGGTGGTGATCTGTTCACAGTTTGTTGCGCCGAAAATCCAGGGGGATAAAGCGATTGCATATTTGGCTGCTGCTGCTGCTGTTGCGCGTATTGTCTCGACGACGTTCCGTTCTCGTGTGGGGCGTCAAAGCGCGACGGCGATGAACCGAGTATTGCCGCGGCAGCAACGTCCTCCTCACTTGGTGCAAAGACACCGAGCAAATCGTTGAGACTGTTGCTTGAAGTAATAGTCTTGATCCCCATGCTGTTGAACATGTCGTTGAAGTGCATTTCGTCGTGCGCCGAGTCGTCTCGTCGAGGCGCCAACTTCGCTGGTGCCACTATCGGTGTCGGCAGCGCTGATTGTGATACGAATGACGATGTCTGCGGCGGTGAAGAACCTTGCGCGCGCTTGTTTTTACCTTGAGGCTCAGCATAACGCACGACGAGTGGGGTAGACACGCCGACCAACATTCGACCGTTGCCGAGCGTCACCGCATCCGTGGCTTCGGAATCTCGTAAGAAACGAATCAACGCCCCACTTGACGTGCTCTTATTGGCATGTAATAAACGACATTCGATAATGTGTCCGAATTCGCTAAAGTACGTCTTCAAGTCATCATGTGTCCAATTCGGAGGCAGTCCCTTGACGTAAATGTTATCGCTCGGCGGCGCGTTTGACGTCGGATTCGCGTCGTCGCTTTCACCATCCGTATTCGCAAACTTCACCTCCAACGTCTTCCCAGCGTACTCCTTCCCATGAAATTTCGCAATCGCATCCGCCGCCTTATCCACCTCTGCAAACTTGACAAATCCAAACCCCCGACTGCGATTCGTGCTCACGTCGCGAATCACGCAACACGACCGCACCTCCCCGCACGCCTCAAACAACCGTCTCAACATCAACTCATCGATACGATCCGATATATTCTTCACGTACAAATTCGCATGCGTCTTCATCATCGTCATCGACGACGACCCACCACTCGACGCCCACGAGCGAGCACCACTGCGCGGAGACGACCCGGATCCATCCCCATCCTCATCCGTCGCCCGTCGTCTCGCGCGGTCGAACGCCCCGCGCCCATCGTCGCCACACGTCACGATATCCCGCGGCGCCGAACGCGCGAGCACCGCCGCCGCCGCCGCCGCCACCGCGTGTCCATCGACACCACCGCCGTGCATCGTCATCGCCTCCATCGACGTCGCCGTCCTCGCGCGCGCGAATCGAATCACACCAAATCACACCAATCGCCCCGACGCGCGTCGCGAATATTCCGCGCCGACGCCGATGGTCGAGATCCTCGTCGCCGCGCCCGCGCTCTGTCGACGCTCGACGCACCGCGCGCCGACGCCGTGACGCGTTAAAAAAATTCCCACGCGCGCGACCGAGGCGGAGCGTCGCGCAGTCGCGCCCACGCGCGCGCGCGCGCGCGACGACGCGCGCGCGCCCCAAACGTCGCTTCGCACCGTCGTTTCGCGCGCGCGCGGGCGTCGACCGCGGACTCGCCCGCGGCGTTCGCGCGCGCGCACATCGGCGTTCGGTGGCGCGTCGTATGACGTCGGGGCGCCGTCGGTGGGGTTTATCGATGGGTGATAAACGTAAAAGTGATGGAGAGATGGCGTAGTGTGACTGCGTCTCGTAGTGTGCGCGCGCGCGCGCGTGGGGTGCGCGTGGGTCGATCGGTCGGTCGGTCGGTCGGTCGGTCGATCGGTCGATCGATCGGACAATCGATCGATCGGACAATCGATCGTCGCGATGCCGGGCGCGCGGCGGCGTCGACGCCCTCGGGCGAGCGATGGATTGGATTGCTTTTGTGTGTTTGAAACGATGGGTGCGTCGCGAGTGTGTCGCACGCCGCACGGACGCGCGAGTGTGTCGGACGCCATGGGAAGCGGAGATGATGATAAGAAAGCCTTCATGGCGGTGTTCGATGAACTCGCGGGTGGGCTCGTGGAGGACGAGGTGAGGGATGGACAAGTGGCGATCGCGGTGGCGTGGATAAAGCGCATGATTGCGTATAACGTGCCGCACGGGAAGCTTAATCGGGGACTTGCGGTGGTGGATGGTGTGCGGGCGTTGAAGCAAGCACAAGGTGAGGACGTGGATGCGGATACGATGAAACGAGCGATGGTTGTCGGGTGGTGTATTGAGTTTTTACAAGCGTACTTCTTGGTGGCGGATGACATCATGGATGAGAGCGTGACGCGAAGAGGACAACCGTGCTGGTATAGACAACCGGATGTGAAGATGACGGCGATCAACGATGGTATTTTACTTGAGATGATGTTGTACAAGTGCTTGAAGAAGTACTGCAAGGGCTTGGAATGCTACGGTGACCTCGTGGAGTTGTTCCACGACGTGACGTACCAAACGGCGAGCGGTCAGTTGATTGATTTAATCACCGCCCCGATCGGCGAAGTTGACTTGAGCAAGTACACTATGGAGGCGTACATGCGCATTGTCACGTATAAGACGGCGTTCTACACGTTCTACCTCCCGGCGGCGTGCGCCATGCGCTTGTGTGGTGTCAAGGATGAGTCGGCGTACGAAAAAGCGAATGAAATTTGCATTAAACTCGGACAATTCTTCCAAATCCAAGACGATTATTTGGATTGCTATGGTAACCCGGAAGTCATCGGGAAGATTGGCACGGATATCCAAGACAACAAGTGCGGCTGGTTGGTTGTGCAAGCGTTGTTGAAGTGCAACGAAGATCAAAGAAAGATCATCGAAGACAACTATGGGAAGAAGGATGCGGAGTGCGAGAAGAAGATCAAACAACTCTATTTGGATCTTGATATCGAGGCTGTGTACAAGAAATATGAAGAAGAATCGTACGCTGACCTCAAGGCGATCATGGAAGACCAAAAGGTGTTGCCTGAAGGTCTCTTTGGCGCCATGCTTGCGAAGATCTACAAGCGCCAAAAGTAATATTTTTATTTAATAATACAGACAGCTGAAGATTGATTTAAAACGTTCGTGCGCGCGCTACGTAAACACACATACGATTACATTTTTACGTAAACATCGGGCTTGAAGGAGTGCTAAGCATGCTACTTGGAGTGGAGTGTGCCATTTCGCGCTCACTCTTCGCGGCTCGCATCGAGGCTTCCTCCATGGCTTCAAAGAGCTTTTCGTGATAGTCGCGCACCACATCTCGCAATTCATGGTACTTGCGCACAAGAGCGTCCATATCACGATTGTGATTTTCAATTAGGGCTTTCGTTTTCTGCTCAATCATAGCGAGTTGGCTCTTGTTTTCTTCTTCCCTTGCGCGCTGAGAACCCACTCGGGCTTGTGTCGCGGCGAGTTCATCTTTCGCAGCTTGTAAAGCCGCGAGTGCAGCTTCTTCTTTGAGTTTTCCTTGAGATTTCAACCGGGTCATCTTTTCATCCAAACTTTGTTTCTGACGCTGAAGTTGTTCGATTTTGGCATCCAACTTCCAGATTTCTTCTTCCTTCTCCACCGTCTCAGCCTCTAACGCTCGTAATTTGGCTTCAGCTTCCTCTTTGCTTTTGACATCCGCTTCAATTTCTTGCATAAGTGCGATTGCTTCCTTTAAATTCGCCTCGGCCTGTTGCACTTGTGCAATTTTTTCCTGAGTTTCTTTGAGTGTACGCTGATTTTCTTCCTCTTGTTGCGCCTCGCGCTCGCGTTGCGCTTCATCCTCACCCATTTGACTCGCCTGCTCGGCTTCAAGCGCTTCAAGTTCTTTACGCATGGCTTCCTCTTTTTCCAATGCTTCTCTGAGTTCCTCTTCGACTGCTGCCAGTTCGGCATCTTGCTCAGCATCTTTAAGCTTGATTGCCGCAATTTGTTCCTCTAAACTTGCCAACTCGAGAGCCTCTTCTTCGGGATTTGAGTCGCGAGCTGCGGCTTCTTGCTCAGCGACCAGCGCTTTCAAACGCGCATTTTCTTCTTGTGCCTCCTTCAGAGAGCGTTCGATTTCTTCTTGTTCTAATAACTCATTTTCATACTCAATCAAACGCTCTTCTCTGAACTTTGCAAAGTTGATAATCGCGCTTAAATTTCTTCGCGTGCGCCCGTACTCAGGCTTGAAGATATCCTTCAACCCAAAGTCATCAATCCCGACCCCTTCCGCGAGCTCTCGCATCGCTCTAATAAACGCCAAATTCGGTATCGCTTCGAGATACATTTCTGGATTTTCTAATTGCGCCAAGGCCTCTTCATTTATCTCTGAACGCGTCGCCGCGTCCACGCCCGTTAATATTTCAAGCAAACCTTCATACGCCGTGCGTATAGCATCGTGCGTCGGTCGCAGCAAGTCCCGTTCGTCCAGCCTCACGTCCAACTCTCTCAAGCACGCCAGGATCTCCGAGTTACTTAAGATTGGGAACGAGTACGTCGGCGTAGGTGTCGTCATGTCCCTCGCGCGATTCAAACGACCGTTCGTCCGCGCGGTGGTGGAGCTCGCGGATTACTCGCGTCTATCGACAACACCAACGCGTCGCGTGCGGACGAACGACAGAAACGACAATATACGTCTCGTGTGCGTTCAAATGCGCGTGCGCGTGCGTACGTGCGTACGTGCGAACGTGTGCTACGTCGTGATGAGCGTGTGCTGGTATGACGCTGCGACGCCACACACACGAGACGCGCGAGCGGCACAACGCGACGCCATGGCTGACGGCGACGGCGCGTTGCGCGTCGACGACGAGGTTGATGCGACCGTTCCCGACGTAGTAGCAGATGCTTCGCGCGCGTCGGCGGATGCACCGAACGCTGCGGCCGCGTCCGAGGCGGCGCTGGCGGCGTGCGTAAAACAACTCGAGTGGTACTTTAGCGACAATAACGTGGTCACCGACGCGTGGTTGCGCGAGCGCATCGCTGCAGATGTCGATGGTTGGGTGCCTTTGCGCGTGATGTGCTGCGATTGTCCAAAGTTGGCCAAGCTGGTGCGCGCAGCGGCGAAGTCGAAGGATGTCGAGACGGCGTGGCCAGCGGTGGTCCCGCTCGCGTTCAGAACAGTGCCGAGCGTCGTGGTGGAGATGAACGAAGATGGGACCGCGGTGCGACGCATAGAACCACTACCGGATATTGATTTGGAAGCGACGCAGGCGCGGACGACGGTGGTGGAGAACTTCAAGACGACAAACGCCGACTGGCGCGTGGAGGATATCAAAGAAATGTTTTCGGCGGCTGGAGAAGTCGTAAACGTGCGCGTTAGACATCCCGGGCAAAAAGCACTCGAACTTGAAAAGCCTCTTGGTTTAGATTTAGTCGTCACGCAGTCGTCTAGGACGCATGCACTCGTGGAGTTTGCGAGCGAGGGCGATGCTGCAAAAGCTGTACAAATGTTGGACAACTCAAACGATTGGAGAAACGGTATGCGCGTCAAGCTTTTGGTGAAGCCAGGGGCGAAGAAAAAGAAGATTAAGAATAAGCCCACCAAAACAGAAGCCAGTCCGCGTGAAGATGGCGAGGAAGGAGAAAATGACAACTCTGATGACCCGAAACCACTGAAGAAGGAACGTCGACAGAAAAAAGATTACTCAAAGTGGGCTTCAGCAGGCGCGTTTAAGGAGAATCAAACGTCGATGACGATCATCGCCGATGACCCGGATCACGGGACGATTGCGAATGACTTAGCTCGCAAACTCGTCGTTAAAAAGCAGCCCACGATGCCAGCGGAGGATGGTTCGCCGGGCTTTACGCGCGTGCGCACGTCGCGAACAGTAGACAGTGAACTCTAGAATTCATAGATTATTACAATACGAGTAGTACATTTCTTTAACCGACGTTGGCATCCGTGAGCGAGGCGCACGTGCATTGTCCAGCGCTCGTCATCATGGGCGCGCCTTTCCAGTTTGCGCCCTTCGAACCGTCGGTGCCCAAACCTTGTGAAACATCTTCCCAAATTTTCTTCTTCGC
This sequence comes from Ostreococcus mediterraneus, assembly GCA_012295225.1. Lineage (NCBI taxonomy): Eukaryota > Viridiplantae > Chlorophyta > Mamiellophyceae > Mamiellales > Bathycoccaceae > Ostreococcus > Ostreococcus mediterraneus. The sequence continues at coordinate 401,903 of WMKK01000009.1, forward strand.
CACCTTATTCACGCCGTGTGGTTCAATATTCTCAGCGTCTCCCCACGTGATACGCTCACCAGGAGTCGATCCTTCAGGGGCCACGAGGAGTTCGACATTTTCATGTGCCGCGTCAGACGCCGCGAGCAACATCCCGTTTGATTTCACACCCGCCATATTACGAGGCTTCAAGTTCGCCACGACGACAACAAGCTTACCTAACACATCATCCTTACTCATATACTGTGCCAAGCCCGAACAAATCAAACGTGGTTCGCCTTCGCCGCATTCTACGGTTTCAATATACAACTTGTCGCTCTCCGGGTGGTTTTCGACGCTCAATACCTTTCCAACCTTCAACTCCATACCGAGCAAGTCTTCGGTCAACTCTGCGCTCGCCACCGACCCACCCGATGCTGCTGACGCCGCATCTGCGCTCGCCCCGCTCCCAAAGTCCGTCCCTACGCTTCCGCCCGCCGCCGGCACCTTGATGAACGGCGCCTCCCAGTTACTACTCTCTTTCAACATGGCTTCAATATTATCAAACTCCACGGGTTCATCTTCGCGCATCCAATCTTCCGCCATCAAATTTTCTCTCCCAGGCGCTTCATACTCCTCGACGTCCGATAAATCTAACTCCCGAAGCTGTCCAAACCAATTAATGATCCCGTGCACCTTTGGCGTCCAGTCTGCGATTTCCTCGTCGGTGATGTCCATCGCCGCCATCTCTGCGAGCGCGCGCAAATCCGGTAACGGCGGCAACGGCGGTAAATCTTCCGGCGCTACGCGCTTAATATTCACCGTCGTCGGGTTCTGCTCTTCATCGAGCTTTATCGGCGTCGATTTCGCATCGAAAGCCGCTGGGCGCCAGGACGTCCTTGACGACGACGTCGTTCGCGCGCGTCGCCACGCGCTCTGACGCGCCGCGGGTGCCGAGGCGGAGACAGAAATCATATCGGTCGATGCGCGTGCGCGTGTCGTGACGTGCGCGTGTCGTGGTGCGTGTGCGAGCGCGAACGAATGGCGCGCCACCACTCGCAAGGGTTTCCTCGCGACACCGCGGGTCAACAGACACATCGCGCGACGGTCCATCTTCCCCCGGCGTCGGCACACGCGCGCGCGCGTCAGACCGCGCCGACACCGCCGCGGGACGACGCGAGGGAATACGTTTTAATTTTCACGCTCGCGCATGGCGCGCGTGACGCTCGAGTTGCTGCGTCGACGCGCCGAACATAACGACGGGGTGCTGCACACGCTGGAGGAGGTGGCGTTGCACCAGTGCGAGCTCGAGCGTGTGGAGGTGATACAGGATGTGTGTCGGGAATTGAGGATTGCGTTGATGCAAGGAAATGAAATCTCGAAGATTGGTGCGTGATGATATCGTGTGTGCGTGAGCGTTGGAGAGAGCTGGGGATGCGCTCGCTCGCACCCGCCAACGTGACTTTGGACTAACCACCGCGAGCGCAGAAAACGTACGCAGGCTCAAGAATCTCGAATACCTGAATTTAGCGATGAATAAGATAACGATGATTGAAAACCTTGAAGGATGTGAGTCGCTAGTCAAACTTGATCTCACGATGAATGAGATTGCGATGCGTGGATTGTTGAACGTTTCAACGCTCGCGGTCAACGTGCACCTGCGGGAATTGTTTCTCATGGGTAATCCGTGCGCCGATGCCGCTGAAGATTATCGATCGTTTGTAATTATGAGCGTGCCGCAAATCACTCACCTTGATGGATCGGTGATTACCCCTTTGGAACGCATCATTGCTCGACAGAATTATACGCGCGTAGTGCGAGAGTTTGAGATCGTTGCCGCAAACGAAGACGTAAAGCAGACAACAATCGACACTACTAGTGCGAGTGATGTTTCAGTCACGCCTGACATACATCACAATAATCACGCAGTAGTGCACTCAAATGCGTTCGACACGCTACCGGACGATTTTGCCGACGTCAAGCAGAAAAATCAAGGTGACTTTGTCTTTACGCTCACCGAATCCGAAGACGAATCCGCGCTCGAGCTTGAAGTGCGCCTCAACACATTTATTGACACGTCATTGATTCACGTCGATATTCAACCTCGAGTGGTGAGAGTGAAAATTAAAGGCGATTTATTGCAGCTGCGGCTATCACATGAGGTAGCCACAGATGCGAGCGTCGCTTCGCGCTCAAAATCAACCGGCAAACTTTTGATTACTATGCCTAAACTAAACTGGCACGTGAAACCACGACTCAAAGGTTCACGTAAAACTAGCGCCAACCCATGCGATCCAGTCGCAAATGTGTCGTACTGCAGTAATGACACAGCTGCCGAAGAGCCACCAGACGTGATGTAATTCGTGATGTAATTCGTTCATCTAGGAATGACGCTTCCTTTGTCGTCGTCGGCGGCGGCATCCGTCTCAGACTCAAAAGAACCCAAGGGAACTATTCTCGATCGGTACGTGTCGTTGACAAGCTCGCCAAATCCCGCGTAAAACGCAATGATTGCTGTCATGATGCCCCAAATTGCGCTCGCAAACTGCGTCTTTTCGCTTTGCGGATTTTTGCTCGCTCCGATGAGCAAAAACAATATGGTGAGGAACGCAAAGAGCGTCATTAGCGCGGCATTCGATCGAAAAGAACAAATGAAAAGTGCAGCCGTGAGTACAGCCCACATGATCAAAATGGATTGTTCGGCGATATTGTCGCGCGCGACAATTTCCGAGTAGACCAATGCTTCGTAAACGCCGAATGAAAGCCAGAAACCACCATAACTGCTGAACGCCACCGCGGGGAATTGCTTGCCTTGCGTTGCGGAAATCACACCAGCGATGAGTTGCACCAATCCTCCGAGACCAAACGCGAATCCGATGACAATTCCAGTCGCACTTTGCGCCGATGTGCCGACGCGCAAATGTCCAATCTGCAAGAGGGCAGTTGTCAACGCGAAGGCCCACAATCCGAGCGGACCAACGTTGGCTTGTGCGCGGTTACTCTTCTCCGCGTTTGCTCGTTCGAGCGCTTCTAGGCGACGTTCAATGTTTGCTAAATTTGGCGCGTTCATGGTACGAGAAGGCGCGTAAAATGGCGTCAATGAATGACGCGAGCGCGTAGGCTTTTGCAAAGAAATCTGTGTGTTTTACATGCGGCAAAAAAGTCTATTCAGGCTCTTCTAACTCGCTGAGTAACTTGAGCAGCATGCCGCGCTCTTGTTGGAATGCCTCGTCTTCTCGATCGGTTTGGAATTCCTCGAGATAGGTGATGAGTTTGGCTTTGTTCTTGGACAAAATCATGCCCACCGATGCCGGCTTGTTGGGATTCGCGACAAAGACTTTGAAGATGTGAAACGCTTCGAATTGAATCGATTTTGATTCATCACGAAGCAAGTTCATCATCAAACACAAATTCTCTACTTCACCCACGTACTTGAGCATGACGTTGACGTTGGCGCTGTCTAAAAGAATTTCTCCCAGGAGCTTTAGCGACTGGCGCCGCGTGACGTAGTTGCCCTTTTCCAACAGTTCAGTGTACTTTTTGATAAACTGATCATAGTTGGCACTCAAGAATTCACTAGCGATATCCTTGTGACGCGTCAGCGCCTCACGAAACGTCGCGCTTGCGTCGCTCGCAATTTCAAACGTTTGCAACTGCATATAGTCAAACATTTTCCAGAAGCACTCGCTGTGCAAAATCTTGCGCACCAACGTCTCGTGACGGCACATATCGCGTAACATCGCACCGAACGTCAACGCCACATCAGGATTTTCATATCCACACGCAATTGCTTGCAAAATTTGCGGATTTTCGCTCAATTCTTCAGCAACAATGTCGTGTCCATTCACCGGCGTACGAACGATGCAGTTGAACACTGCCGCGGCGTCCTTGCGAGTTTCAAACGGCAAGTACGGTAAATGCGACACAATCTGTCCAATCAATCCAACCTTATTCGCCTCCTTAACCAACGTCTGCACTGCCGCCTCCGTTGCGTTCGGGCCTTCCCCAAGCAACGCCGAGCGCATCTCCCCGAAATACTTGGTGCAGCTCTCCTCATCCTTCGTGCTCGACCTATCCACCCGTAACCGCTCAAGCGCCGCGTGGCACTTATTCACGATTTCCTCCGGCGTGCGTATCTTCTTTCCAAACATCTTTGCGTGCTCGGCGTTCAATCACGAAACGATTGCTCCCCGACTCGGTTGTTTTCAAACAACCCCACGCAACTTACGCGTGCGAACGACGCGCGAGCGATCGACACAGACGCACGAACGACGGCGCTCGACGATCGACTGTCGACTGTCGACGATTGACGACCGTCGATCGACGGCGCGCGTGAGCTCGACCGCGTGCGGCGGCGAACTGCCGGTCGCGACGTCTCGGGGTGCCGAGGCTTTAGAAATGTTCTCCACCAGTTGGCGTGGTCATGATTGGTCGATGAGTCCCCTACCCGACGAAGACGAGAGGAATAAAAACTCTCCCACGCGCCACTGTGACGCGCCGCGACGATGATGCGCGCGACGACGCGATTCCCCGCGACCAAAACCTCAGCGACCGCACAAGATGGTTCTTCCGCACCGTCATCGTCGTCATCGACGTCCGCCGCGCTGTGCCGCGCGCGCGAAGCGAGCGCGAAACAACGCGCGGCGTTTCAATCCTACACCGCGTCATCCATGATGCCGCGACGCGCGAGAGCGTCTTCAGCCATCGTCCCTCGCGCCGCACCGAAAGATTTAAACGTATTCGTTGAATCATTTTTCGATCTCGCCAACACCGTCGCGGGCGGGCGCGATGCGGGCGGGTTTAATCGCCTGAGCGATCGCATCGGCGAGGATGTCTACGTCCAAGTGCACGAGTGGCGATTGTACACGCGGGACATGAAGTTTGCTGATGGTTTAGCCAAAGTATTCGCGGTAAAACTCGCGGCGAATGGGAATAAATTCTCAGATGATGTTTTAAACGACGTGTTGGATACGGTGCGCGTGCCCATGGGTGGGGGGAAATCCGACGCCAAGCTTCGCGACTTGTGTCCGAGCGCGTCGGTCAACGCGTTGAGAAACATCTTACAAGACTACGTCGACGATCGCTTGTGAGCGCGGCGCGAGGCCTCGATGGCGTCGATGTCATAGAACCCATGTACACCACCGCGAGCGCGAGCGATCCATCGATAATACACACCACGAATTAGAGTAGTAGCGCGTTGCAACGCACGCAACAAACCATTCCAAATGTTTCTTTCCTCCTTCAGGTCTTATCTAAATAGGGCTAAAAAAGGGACTCGCGACCAATCATGACCAGGGACGACGCACCCACACACCACACGCCCAGCGCACGGATGTGATGCGTGGATGGCGCCGACGCCGCCGGCGCGACACACATCGACGCGCTTCGATCGTCACGCACGCACACCCGCGCGTTGCATCACACGATCTCATCGTCCGTCACCGCACGCACACACCCAATCTACGCAACCACAATGGCATCCATGGCGACGCCGATGACGGCGTCTGTCCCGCGAACCCTCGCGGCGGCGGCGTCGAAGCGATCGAACGCGTCTGCGCGCCGCGCGACGTCCTTGCGCGCGACCGCACCGACGTTGGACATTAACACGAAAATTTTCGAAAAGGAAATCGTCGACGTGGCGGGTGAACAAGAGTACATCGTGCGCGGTGGTCGTCACTTGTTCGCCAAGCTCCCCGAGGCGTTGAAGGATATTAAAACCATCGGCGTCATCGGGTGGGGGTCGCAAGCGCCCGCTCAGGGGCAAAACTTCCGTGATTCTTTGGTCGAGGCTGGGATGACGGATGTGAAGGTGTGCGTTGGATTGCGCCCGTCGAGTGCGTCGATGAACGAGGCGCGCGCGTGCGGGTTCAATGAAGCCGACGGGACGCTCGGGGAAACCTTTGACGTCATCGCCAAGTCTGACTTGGTGATGTTGTTGATCTCTGATGCGGCGCAAGCGAAGATGTACCCGCGTATTTTGGCGGCGATGAAGCCGGGTTCCACGCTTGGTTTGTCCCACGGTTTCTTGCTCGGTGTTATGAACTCTGAAGGTGCCAAGTTCCGCGAAGACATCAACGTCGTGCTCGTCGCCCCGAAGGGCATGGGTCCGTCTGTGCGTCGTTTGTATGAACAAGGTAAGACCACGAACGGTGCGGGTATCAACGCCTCTTTCGCGGTTCACCAAGATGCCACCGGTAACGCTACGGACATTGCCCTCGGCTGGTCCGTTGCCGTCGGCTCTCCGTTCACCTTTGCCACGACGCTCGAAATGGAGTACCGCTCTGACATTTACGGCGAGCGCGGCATCTTGCTCGGCGGTGTTCACGGCATTGTCGAGTCTTTGTTCCGTCGCTACACGCGCGAACAAGGTATGTCTGATGAAGATGCGTTCAAGAACACCGTCGAATGCATCACTGGTCCGATCACCAAGATCATCTCCACCAAGGGCATCAAGGCTGTGTACGAAGCCGTCGAAGACAAGAAGACCTTCATGGAAGCGTACTCTGCGGCGTACAGACCGACCAAGGACATTCACTACGAATGCTACGAAGAAGTGCAATCCACGAACGAAATCCGCTCTGTCGTCATGGCTGGCGATCGCTTCGACCGCTTCCCGATGGGTAAGATTGACGGCACTTACATGTGGAAGGTTGGCGAAAAGGTTCGCGCCGAACGCGTCGAGAGCGAAATTCCGCTCAACGCGTTCACCGCTGGTGTTTACTGCGCGTGCATGATGTCCCAAATCGACACTCTCCGCGAAAAGGGTCACTCTTACTCTGAAGTCTGCAACGAGTCTGTCATCGAAGCCGTCGACTCTCTCAACCCGTACATGCACGCCCGCGGCGTCGCCTTTATGGTTGACAACTGCTCGTACACTGCCCGTCTCGGCGCGCGCAAGTGGGCTCCGCGTTACGACTACATCCTTGACCAACAAGCGTACACTGCGTACGATGCTGGTGCCAAGATCGACCCGGAAATCGAAGCTGCGTTCATGAACAACCCGGCGCACATTGCCATTGCCAAGTGCTGTGAACTCCGTCCGTCTGTCGACATCTCCGTCTCCGCCTCTGGCTCTGACGGCGTCGGTGGCGCTCGCATGGAATTCAAGAGCGACAAGGCCACCAGCGCGTAAATCACGTAAATCACACGTGCGTTGCGTAGTTTCTCTAGAGCATTTCAATATACCAATACAGATTTATTATCGAAACCTTTCTCTCATTCAGTGTCGAATCGAGCGCGCGAACGCGCCCGTCGCGCGCCTCACACCACCGTCCCGCATGGATAATCTTCGACGTCGCGTGGATGAAATCGAGGCGTTGATTGCGATATTTGGTGACGAGAACATCGAAGTCGAAGATTCAGATGCGTACGCCGATGCCGTTCGCGCGCTCGACGCGAACGAGGAGGCGTGTTCAACGACGACGACGACGGTGTTTTGTATAAAGTGCACCGTCACTGACGACGACGACGACGACGATAGACGCGCGAAAGCAAGCGCACAGTGTGTGATATCGCTCAAGCTCCCCAGTGGTTACCCCGAAGACGCATGCTTGGACGTGGTGTCCATCATGAGCGACGACTTGAGCCGCGAGACAGTCGCCACTCTGCTCGCGGACGCGCGGAGCCGAACGGCGTCTACGCGCGGCAATGAATGCGCGTTTGAGACGCTCACGGACATCACCGAGGCATTTAAATCACACATGGCGACTGCGAGGGCGACTGTTGAAAACCAAGCTGACGAGGAAGTCGACGAGGAATTCCATGCTATGATAAAAATTGACCACATGAATGACTCTAAAGCGTATTTGACGACGTTGAAGAAGTGGGCCGCCGCGCTCGGGCTCGGCGTGCGCGTATTTCATAAAGCACAATCGACTGGGGTCAAACGCATTGAAGGCGTTTTCGTCGCCTTGTGGGGCTCGAACGAAAGCATCAAGACTTTCTTGACCCGTCTTAGAACCGAGTTGGTTGACGTCGACGCGCGAGGAGCGAAATGTAAAGAACGACAGTCGACTTTATTGTGCCACAGGTCGTCTAAAACCGTCAAAGTTGGCGAAAATGCGGTGGAAATGTTTGAAGGTTTTGTTGTGGAGGATCCTTATCCAGATGAAGATGCACTCGAGGCACAGCTTGCGCGATTAAATTTGTTGCACGTCGGCGATGGTAGCCAACGCTTCGTGTAAACTATTGTAAAACTACTGTACTATTCGTCTTTCAGCGACAGAACGCCTACGCGCCGCTATGTAATCCTAAATCCCTCCACGTGTTCTCATCCGAGGTCCCATCCGCGGTTTCTACGGCGATCCATGGGTGTCCGTTAGTCTCAACCTCGCGCGCGCGCTTTTCAAACGCGAATCCAAACACACACCGCACGCACGCACCGTTCGCATCATCCGCATCATCCGCGGGAGGCACCATACCAGGACCAAGTTGCACATCTACACCGCGCGAACCCCATCGAACACCGTCAGTACCTCAACGCGCGAGCGCGAGCGCAACGGTTGCGTGAAGAATCAAAAAACAGCTCGCGCGCGCACGCACCGTCATCGGGCAACACATCCCGCGCCCACTCGTCATCGACGATATCAATCACGCGGTAATCACGCACGGCGTCGTACGCGTCATCGCTCCGCGTCGATGACATCGCGGCGCGCGAGTGACGCCCCAGCGGCGCGCGCGTCCAAGTGTCCCGGGACGGCGATGTGGAGTACATATGGGTAAACAGTGTGAATCCCCATCCGTCGGTTCACAGGGAGCCTCATCATTATCCACAACGTGGTGCCATTCGCGTCGCTCGTCGGCACACCGCGACTCGCGCGCGCGCCCCGTCGCAAGCGATGACGGCGAACACTCGCGATGCGCCCGTGCCGAATGCGTTCGATGCCGTGTACGCGTCGTGCGCGCGACGCGCGTTCGGGCCGATGACGATGGGTGGATTAGCGCACAGGGGTGCGACGACGCCCTCGGCGACGGCGACGGGGGGCGCGATGACGACGTTCGCGGCGTCGAGCGCGAATGAAGCTTCGGCTGGGGTGAAATTTGCAAAGGATGTGTTTGCGGGCACGTGTGGGGGGATTACGGTGACGTTGCTCGGGCATCCATTCGACACGGTGAAGGTGCTGTTGCAGACGCAGAGTGCGAAGAATCCAGTGTACTCGGGCGCGGTGGATGCGGCGTCGAAGGTGATTAAATCTGAGGGCGTGGCGGGGTTATATCGTGGTGTGCAATCGCCTCTCGCGGGGCAGATGTTTTTCAGGGCGACGTTGTTCTTTGCGTATGCGAGAGCAAAGGAATTTGTGGGGGTGTCGCCGGATGACCCGTTGAGCTATTGCAAAGCGGGCGGCTTGGCTTGGTTGGCGGGCACGTTTTTTGAGTCTCCGATTGATTTGTACAAGTCGCAATGGCAGTGTCAATTAATTAAGACCAAGGCGGACCCGAATTACAAGTCGCCGTACGCCAGCGTGGGGGATGTAGTGAAGGAGTCGTGGAAGCACAACGGCATTCGCGGGCCGTACCAAGCGTTTAGCGCCACGCTCGCGAGAAACTTGCCCGCTGGCGCGGTGTACTTTGGTGTGTTTGAGAACACCAAAAATGCATTTGCGGCGCGCAATGAAGACGGTAAGGCGACCAACTTACAAATCATCGCTTCTGGTGGTATTGGTGGGTTCTTCTACTGGTCTTTGTTCTACCCAATCGATGTCATCAAGTCGGCGTTGATGACGGATTCCGTGGTCCCGGCGCAACGCAAGTACAGCGGCTTCATGGACGCCGCTGGCAAATTATACGCTGGTGGTGGTGTGCGCGCGTTCTACCGCGGTCTCGTACCGTGCTTGTTGCGCGCGTCACCCGCCAACGCCGGGATGTTATTTTGCGTCGACTTTGTGCGACGCGCCATCGACTAGTTTTAATCCTAGGAATCGTAATAATACTATTCATTCATAATAACAACATTTACAACTCAAGCGTCTACAACTCAAGCTCGCGCGAGGCGACGACTACACCATCGCCGTCGGCGTAGACAAAGTCACCCGGATTGAAAGTTACGTTTGCGAAACTCACGGGAACATCCCTTTCACCCTTATCGCGCTTACTACTCTTCAGTGGATGCGTCCCGATAGCCTTGACACCAATATCCATTTTAGCTATATCTTCGCTGTCGCGCACCATGCCATTAATGATGATCCCAGCCCATCCATTCGCCGCCGCCATCTCCGCGAGATTATCCCCAAGTAAAGCGCACCGCGCGCTCGCGCCTCCATCCACTACCAACACACGCCCGCGTCCGCTTTCTTCGAGTGCCGCGCGTACAAGTGGATTATTTTCAAAGCACAAGATCGTACTCACAGCCCCGCAGAAACGGCGCCGTCCGCCAAAATCTTTAAAATAATTCGCCGCGGCGACGTGAACGCTCCGCGTCGTCATTACGTCGACGTTTTCCGGGTGGTGCACATCGCACACATCCGCCGTACCGAACCGCCCGGCGTTCGGCGGTGGTAACCCAGTCGTCGGTGTCGTATTCACCGTCGCCATCGCGCGCACCGCGCGTGATACCCCCGCGAGTTGCCTCGCTTTTGCCAACCGCATCAGTGTCGTCACACAACCAACTCGCGATATTTCACGCACGACACGCGCGCGAGATAGCGACACAGAGACCTAATCGCGCGCGTGCGGTCGAGAACGCCTCGCTATACACGTGCCTGCCCCGCTCGAGCACCGGGTCGCGCGCGCGCGTCGACGAATGCGGCACCCCGACAAATCCAAAAGCCACTGAAAAAGCAACCAACCAACCTCACTGCGCGCCGCCTGCTCACCGCCGACGCGCCGCGCATCGCGCACGACACCGTCGCACGACGCGCCGGTCGCGTAGACGACGATATATCGGTGCGTGGGTGGCGACCGTGAGGGCGACGCGTGACGCCGCGCGACGATGACGCCCGAAGAATGCGCCGAAGAGCAAGCCATGGAGATTGAAGCCCTGTCATCCATCTTAATGGACGACATGCGCGCGCTTCCGGAAGACAGCGGTGATGGCATCGCACACGCATCGACAGCGTGTTGGTGTATAGAAATTAGCGCCTATGGCGATAATGACACGATTCCTGACGACGACGAGGGTGGGGATGACGCGGTGTTGGGGTTGGTGTTTGCGCACTCGGCGGGGTACCCGGAGGAAGCGCCGCTCGTGAAATGTCGAAGCGTACGCGGGTTACGTGACGGGGAATTATTAGAAATTCAATCTCGCGTGCAAGAACAGTGTGAGAACTCTCTTGGACAGGCGATGATATTTGATTTAGTGCAGACGTGTAAGGAATGGATGCGCGCGAGAGTGGGCGCGTCGGATGCGTGCGACGAAGAAACCGAAGACGAGCTCAAGGCGCGTTTGGAAGCCGAAGCCGAGGAGCGCTTGCGTCAGATGCGATTAGTCGGTACACCGGTCACAGAAGAGTCATTCAAGTCGTGGGAGAGGTCGTTTATGCGAGAAATGCGCATTGTACTCCCTACAGACGACGACGCAAACGACGCGAACACCGACGGTAGAATGACTGGGAAACGATACTTTGCGACGAGAACCGCCGCGCATGACGACGACGGCGACGGCGACGGCGATGACGAAGAATTCATTCAATCCGACGGCGACGGTGAGTCGTTTTCCGGCGCTTCAACCACCGACGACGAGGACGACGACGACGACGACGAAACCGCGTAGCCATCATAGCGAAAGAAAAATGTTATCCATCGTAGCTCTCACCTCATTGTTTGTCCAACCTTTTCTGTCTCTTTCGAAAACTCGAACAATGTCTGCCGCCTGACACGACCAAGCGCGATGAGTGACGATCTATCGATGACGCCACTCGATGCTAGCGACACCGTACCGCTCGTGCGCTTGGAGTTCGACGTGGAGGAGGACTCGAGCGGCGCGCGTGAAAGCGAGCCAACGAGAGCTGAAATCACAGCAAACCTACCACGCGCGACGTCGCGTACGATTGCGTTAAACACGTGGTTGTACATGGCGACGCCGATGTCGATGCCGGCGACGGTTAAGGATTCGGGTGCGAGATTAGCGGCTGTGTTTTTCACGTACGGCGCGGTGAGCACGTACTGGACTGGGCGAGTCATTGGCGACGCGTTTGCGGTAGATCCCGACAGCTCCACGTACGCGCGCATGACTTCTCGAGCCACTGCGCGCGTGCTCAATCGACACGGGTATAGCGATAGCACGTGCGAGCGCTGGCGCAAGAAAGTCGAGCTTTGGACGCTGTTGGTACAGTTTTCAACGTATTACCTGGACGCGTGCGTGCAAATCGTCTACGTCACGCAATACTTTGGACAGATGTTTCCTAAAGTCAAGCTCTGCGCGTGGACGTGGGCGCTTTTAGTCGGGTGCTTAGTGATGCCAGTGGTGCAAATGCCGACGTTGCACGACAGCGGTCGCGTCGTGGGCTTGCCCGTTGTGTGCGTGTGCGTGGCGTTGGTGGTGTTGTTTTCTGAAATTGCGCTCACGAAACCTTGGGAAGAGTGCTCACCCGGGCCGACGTATGGGAAAGCCAAGACTCGATCGACGATGTTCAGCTCATTGGGGAATTTCGCCTATGCTTTCGGTGGGCATGGGTTGTTTCCAGAGGAATTACGTGAGATGAAGGACCCTTCGGAGTGGCCGCAAGTGATGAACACGGTGTATGGTACGATGGTGCCGATTTACATCGCCGTCATGTACTGGGGATACAAGGCATATGGAGATTTTGCCAAGGGAAATATCAATTTGAACTTTAGACGTAACTTTGGGAACGTGCTTTCGATGCTAATGCAAACTGTGCAGTGTTATTATGGGGTATTTTTCACAAACATCGCGTTGATGATGCACGTGGAAACGGCACTCGGCGTGGATCCCACGACGTCGTGGGGCGTGCGAACACGCTTCGGCGTTCCGCCTGCAATCTTCAGATTGATTTTCCGCACGTCTTTCTTGGCAACACAAGTCCTCTTGGCGGCAATATTCTTGGCGGCATCTGGAGACGTCATCATCAATTTGCAAGGTTTGGCGGGCGCGGTTGGAATGACGGCGATGACATTCTTTTTGCCTAGTCTTATTCATTACGCGTTCAACATGCACGACCGCTCGACGAAACTCGAGTACGTATGGGTTGGATGCAACTTTTTGTTTGGCGTGCTCATCATGCTCTCGGGATTGTATGGTACCATTTCTGACATTCTCGCGGACAGCATGGTCAAACAATGTCCGGCGACGTACGTGTACTCGCCTCACGATCCACGCGATCCTTGCCATGTTGGTATTCACAAAAACATTACCTTTCTCTAGAAGATAGTTCATGCTTTGTAAAAGACCATCAAATGTTGTATCAAATAACACTAAACGTAGCAACACTACTGTACGGGCTAATTTTCATTCATCGTCGTCGTCCGCCATTGACTCTTCAATCACTTGTTTCGTCGCCGAATAATTATGCTTCGCTGCGGCGATACACTTCATGAGCATATCTTCCGTAGCCTCGACCTCGCCACCGCGTTTGAAAACCCCACGAATCATGCCATCTTCCGTTAAACACACGCTCACCAAACACCGACTCAGCGCCTCCTCCTCGCGCGTCGGGTCGACGATTAAATGTCCTTTATACAACGCCGTCGTCAAACTCACCGGCGTGTTGTTGACTACTAATGCGGGAATGTGTGCACCTTCGTCGTCTACGGCCATCGCTGTCGACGTCGACGGATCCTCACCCTCGACGTCGTCCTCGAGCACGACTTTCCCGCGCTCCACGCGCGCCCGAGGCAGCACGCAATCCCTCAACGCCCCTATCGCCGCCAACAATGCGCAGTCCCCAGCGCACCCATCATCATCTAGTATCACCACATCCACTCGCACGCGCCATACCGCCACACCGCGCTCGATGCACAACCGCTCCGCGTCAACGGCGCTCGCGCTCGCCAGCGCCTCTCGCGCCGTCTCCCGCGCCGAATCGCGCCCCGCACACCCCCGTCCAGGCCTCTGCGTCTCTCCGCACTGCGTCGCAAACGTCACATCAACGTCCACGAACCCTCGCCCGGGCGCTCGCGCGTCTGGCGTCGCCACCGCGCACCGCACCGCCGCCGCCGCCGTCGTGTGCCCGCGTTTCGCCACGCAGCTCCCGCGCACGTTCGCCGCGCTCACCACGCCGCACGCCAGCGAACACGCGCGCGCGCGCCCGAGAGGTCGACCATCATCTCGTGCCCCGCGCTCTAGCGTCGCCGCGTACGCGTCGTGCGGGTATAACCGCGCGTACGCCTTGGAATCCATGGCGAATGCGACGTGGCGCAGATTGAAGGGGGAACGACACTTGTCGACGCTTTTCGTCGACCTGAGACGCGACCTGAGACGGGAGACGCGCGCGAGACGACGACAAAGGCGATGTTTACGAGCACGCCGCGCGACGCGCACGGTTCGGGCGCGTTCGGCACGCCCGGGGCGGGGCACGGGGTGAATCCATCGACTGCGCAGGGATTTGGATTCGGCACGCCGCCCGCGCATGGAGGGGCGTACGGCGCACCGGCGACGCCGGGGACGGCGCACGGGGAAGCGCGAACGCCGTATGGTGGCGGCGGTGCGTACGGTGCGAGTGCGAACCCATCGCCGGCGGCGTACGGGTTCGGGGCGAGCGACGGAGGCGCGCGATTGCGCTCGGCGTCGCGCGGGACGCACGTCGACGCTGACGGCGCGAACGGCGCGGCGAAAACTCCCGCCGCGCCGAAATTTTCTTCGCTTTTGTTTTCGTCGCCCGGAGGCGCGCGTGAGGGCGGTGGACCGGGCGCGGGCGGAGGGTTGTTTCGCACGGAGAGCAAAGGCGGAGGGTCGTCGACGCCGCGCACGAGCTCGGGGCAGAATCGGTACTTTGGCGCCAATGCGAATGCGAGCGGAAATCGCGCGCGCGTTGGTGCAAATGGGGATGAGCGCGCGGCGGTGGTGAGTGCGGCGGTGATTGGTGGGGTGAGTTCGCGTGGGACGCCGTTGTTTACGCGCACGGCTGCGGGCGGAGACGACCACACGCCGGGGTTTTTACGACGGGCGATTGAGAAGACGCACGCAGAGGCACGCTCGGAGGCGAGCGTTGGTAGCGAGGAGGCGTTGAGTAATTGGTTGGGCGTGCGCGACACCAAACATGCGGGGACAACGACGACGTCTGGGGCGTCGGTGTTTGGCAAGCCGGACGCCACGAAAGCGCCGGTGTTGTCGTCGCGCGCGTTTGCCGGGGAAGTATTGAGCGAAGCCGACGCTGAGTATTGGGTTACCGTGTACGGGTTCACACGCGATGAGAAAGCCGTGGTTTTGCGTGAATTTCAACGCGACGGCGATATTGTCAATTTTGGCACCTTTAGCGACGACAGCGCACCGTCAAATTGGTTGCACGTGCGTTTCGCCACAAAAGAAAGCGCGAGACGAGCGCAACGTAGAAATGGCCAAAACATCAGTGGCATCATGATTGGCGTCAAAGCATTGGATGATAAGGTTAGAGCAGATATCGCATTGGGCGGCGTAGGCGAAGGTCGCATCTCGCGAAGCGGGTCACAAGTGCGCCGTGTCGCGCCTTCGCGCGATGGAATCGCACTTCAACCGCGACAGCGAACGACGATGGATAAATTGGTCGAATTCGTTTTTGGCGCCTAATGTCTAGAGAGCTGCATCATGACGCACGTAGCGCGTTTCAGATTGTTGAAAACGTATTGAATGAAACATTTTGCACTTGCACACAAACGCGATGAAGTATCTACATAGAGCTACGATATCTAATTTAAATCATCGTGCGTTAAATACCCACCCTTGAGGAGGAAATCAATCGCCAACTGTCCGGTGACGATGCTCGGAAGCATCATCTCGCCGCCGTACATCATCCGACGGAACTCACGCACGGTGACGCGCTCGTGCGTCATATGGAATTCCTCCGCATCCCGTGTCGCCTCCTCCTTCGCCTGCACCCCATCGACGCACAAAAAAGGAATCAATCTATTTCTACACCACTTCGTTTCTAACAATCCTGGATTGTCATCCGCGATTAACTTTGTCAACGTCCCGTCCACCAAGTGCGCCTCTTGGTGCAACTCATCCGTCGCCGCCTCCTCTAAACTCGCATGCTTTGCAACCTCAAACCCACCGCTCGGAAGCACCACACACGTTGAATTCGACCCTTGTGCGTATTCTCGTATAATCGTAAACTCTGGCTCCCCGCTCGTCGTCGTCGTCCGGCTATGAAACGGCGCCACGCATACAAATTTAAAGTCACTCTTTGGGTGCCCAACGACGTCGTACGCGAACGTCTTCGTGCCTCCACGCCCATCCTCGGCGGCAAACTCCACAACGCGATTGTACACCGTCAAGTATCGCGAATGCACGGCGTTGTCGCTGATAATCTTCCCCGAACGACTCGCTGACGACGACGCAGTCATGGGCGCTGTCGCGTCCTCCTCGTCCTCCTGGCGCGCCCGTGCCACCGTCGTCGTCGTCGATGCGTAACGCCCACGAACGCGCGACGACGATGCTGTCGCGCGCCGTCTCACCGCACTCGCCGCTGCCCTCGTCGGTAAATCTACCGCGCGCGCGGTACGCATGAAACAGTGACGTCTCGAGGTGCGATGCGATCCGCACTTCAACGCGCTCGGATCGATTCGAGTCGCACGCGCACGCACGCCGATAGCGAGGACGGGCGCGATGCTTCGATCGAGCGCGATGCGACGCGCGTTGGCGCTGGCGCAACGGTCGTCGACGATGACGACGACGACGACGACGAGTTGGGTGCGCGAGGGTATCATCGGTTTGAGACACATGAGCGCGAACGTGACGCACGTCACGGGACGCGCGACGCCACCGGTGCAGAGTAAGCGACCTGGGAAGTTACCGAGCGATGTTGCGCACACGGCAAAGTGGTTGGATTCGCACGATAAGCCTTCGCCGATGGAGTATAGCGCGAGCGTGGAGCCGACGGCGGTGGTCGGGGACAAGGTGTCGTGCGACTCTCCGGGGGCGTGTAAGGATCGATTCGGTGACGACGCTGGATTAGGGGCACCGAATACGTACTATAAATTGGGGGATACGACGCCGGAGAATCCTGCAAAGTGCAAGTATTGTGGATTGCGGTTTTACGCGGCGCCGCACTAGGTGAAGAGGACGTATTTTCGTATATTTGTAACAAAAACTGAAAGAAAACATCAAACTGGAAAAGATGTAGTAAAGGTAAGCAGGTAGCATTCGATTCCCTGATTGACATCATCATTTGTTTACGGCAGCAACGAGTTTGTCAACCACAGATGGGTCGGCGAGCGTCGAGACGTCACCAAAATCTGTCTTTCCGCACGCTATTTTTCGTAGAATTCGTCTCATGACTTTGCCGCTGCGCGTCTTTGGCAGAGCCTCCACGATGAATACGCGCTCCGGTGCGGCGAACGGACCGATTTCCTTGCGAATGTTGTTGATGAGCAACCACTCTGTTACTTCAGTTTGTTTTTGACTTGAATCGAGAATGGCAAAAGCCATGATGGCTTCTCCTTTAATCGGATGTTGGACGCCAACGCAGGCGGCTTCGATGCACGCCGGATGCTCTACGAGCGCGGATTCTAACTCTGCAGTGCCGATGCGGTGGCCAGAGACGTTTAACACATCATCCATGCGACCCGTGATGAAAATATAACCATCTTCATCGCGACGCGCGCCGTCGCCACTAAAGTAATAGCCATTGAACGGGGCAAAGTAACTCTTCTCGTATCGTTCGTGCGCGGCGTGGACGTCGCGAAACAGTCCGGGCCATGGCGCACCCTTAAAACACAGATATCCTTCACCTTCACCTTCGATTTCTTCACCTTGCGAATTCAGAATGGCCGGAACCACGCCGAAAAATGGAAAACATGTCGCGCCTGGTTTCAAAACAGTAGCCGCGGGCAGCGGGGTCAATGCGTGACCACCAGTCTCGGTTTGCCACCACGTATCGACGATGGGCAATTGATCGTCTCCAACGACGCTGTGAAACCAACGCCAGGTGTCTGGGGAAATTGGCTCACCCACGGACCCAAGAATTTTAAGCGACGTGCGCTCGCTCGCCTTGACGGGTTCGGTACCAAACGCTTGAAGCGCGCGCAACGCCGTGGGCGACGTGTAAAAGACGGAGACGTCATGTTTATCCACTAATCGCCACCAAATACCCGGATCAGGATAAGTTGGCGTGCCTTCAAAGAGTAACGTCGTTGTGCCACACAACAAAGGCCCGTAGAGCGCGTATGAGTGTCCAGTGATCCATCCTAAATCAGCCGTGCAAAACATTGTATCCTCGCCTTGATGTAAATCGAACACGTATTTGCTCGTCGCGTATACGTGCGTCATGTATCCACCCACGGCGTGCACGACGCCTTTAGGCTTGCCAGTCGATCCGCTCGTATACAAAATGAAAACTGGATCATTGCTGTCGCACCACTCGACTGGAATGTCATCGACGTGCGCGCCGCGAAATTCAGCGAGCGCGTCGTTCCACCAAAAATCGCGCTCCGAATTGAACGGCACTGTGTCTTCATTCAAGTACGGCGCATTTTTGGACACATCCATGTCCGCGTTGTGCTTGACGATAACCTTGTCGACGTAAAACTCTTTTTGTGCGCATATCTCGAGCGCTTCATCGGCGATTGACTTCAGAGGTATGATTTTCTCCCCTCGTCTTGACGCCGTCGCGGTGACGAGCATCTTCGCCTCGCAGTCAAGTACTCGTTGGGCCAACGCCGCGGCGCTGTATCCCGCGAAAACTACCGAGTGAACGGCACCGATTCGCGCCAAAGCCAACATTGAAATCGGCAACGCTGGAATCATGGGCAAATAGAGCACCACTTTGTCCCCACGACGAATGCCATTCGCATGAAACACTTTCGCGGCCAATTTTACCTCGAGAAGGAGATCTCGATAACTGAACGAAGTGCTATTTATTTCATCGTTTGCTTCGAAAATCAATGCCGTTTCATCCCCTAATCCGCCTTCGACGTGTCGATCCAAACAATTATACGCCAAATTCGTTCGTTTCCCCGCCCACCAGCTCACGTACACGGACCCTTTCGCGGGATCGATGTTGAAATCCAACGCGCCTTCAGCATCCAACGCGTCTGCCCAGACCAAATCCCCAGCGATTTCAGTCCAAAACACCCCAGGATCGGCGATCGATCGCGCGTACATGCTGCGATACTGCGACATTGAGCTCACGTGTGCGCGCTTTTGCAGCGCCGCGGGCGGATCGTAGGTGTCTCCGCCCATCATTCCAGTCTTTGTCGACGACGATGGAGAGTTTTGAATGTCAATGCTCTTTGAGGAATCCGGGCTCCCTGGCGGCGTGGCGCCGCCGCTGTGCGCCGCGATTCGCGGCATGCCGCGAGATGGACGAAAATTAGCCTTTGACGTGTGTGCGCGCGTCGCACTCGCGCGGAACCGGGAAGCGCGCGCGAGAGGGGTTGGGATTGACGCCGCGCGAGAGAGTGGCATGGCGAGAAATGGAGCGTCTCTGAGTGCATTTCATTGGAACAACCGCGCGAGATTCGCGGCGGTGATTTTCGTGTGTGGAGGGATGTCTACTTCGTGCGTCGTCATACGTGCGTCGTCCGGCGACGCATTAGGCGGCGCGAGATCGGGATCGGGATCGGGATCGATGGCCTTGGATGTGGCCGCGGACGCGTTCACGTCCGCGTCCAATGTTTTCTTCTCTATCGGCGCCGACGACGTCACCACCGGTGTGCTCGTCGTCGCAAAGTGCTTGGATTTCATAGACTCGAGCCATTCGATGTCTCGTTGTTTCTTGACTCGCCTCGTCGGCGTCGGCGGCGGTGGATTCGGCGTTGAACGTGGACGCGAAACCGCAGGTGGAGGCGCTTCAATCGCGTCGTCGCCAGGTCGCGCCGAACACGCTGAATACGCCACGTACATCTCCCGTAGCGTCGCCTTGGATAACCCAGTGTGTGTTTCTAACGTTGGTGGCGCGCGTAACGTCTCACGTAATCGCTCGAGGCTTTCAATCGCTCGCTCAAGGTTGACGTCGGTGAGCCAATGATATGTCGTCTGCGCGCCGCGACCGACGCCTAATCGAAGCGAGAACGCCCGAGCGCTCGAATCATTCGCGAGCGGATGCGTGATGACCGGTACACCCAGTGCATGCGCACATTTTCTGTCATTCTCGTCCCCGCTCATCGCCGCGCGACGGAACGCTTCGGCACGATTGAATGATACGCGCTGCAAAACTGTCTCTTCGCGACGCGGCGTCGATCGCGTCGCGAGGCAGACGAGCGAGTCATCCATATTGAGCCATACCTCGATCGCCGCACCCGTGTGCCTATGCGCGGCATCTACTTTTAAAGTCATCGCACCGCGGAGTTTTCCGGCGTTGGTGCCGTAGCATGGGAGTAGCGCGCCGCATCGGACGCGAGCGATGGGTTCGTCCAGCGCGCGCGACACGAGCGCGACATCTTCAATGTTCAAGAAAATGCGGGCATTCTTCACCGCGGTTCTATACATGTGCTTTGAAGATGGATTTCTTTGCCCTTGAGATGTGCTCGCGACTGCGTCGTCGTCATCGTCATCTGTGACGCGTTCGAGATGTTTGAGCTTGACGTCGACGCCGATTTGCATCGAGCTCGATTCGAGCGCGTCGACGAGCGCGTCGTCAGCGTGATTGGCAAATTCAGCGTGCGTGTCCCGACATCCAGCGGCGAATGGTACAGGCAGGGCGGAGGACTGTCGTTCGGGTGCGACATCGTCATCGCCTCCTTCGGCGTCGTCATCGCGAATGAATCCGCTCGCGACGATGGCGCGTTTGAGCTCGCATGCGGCATTCAGACCGACGGAAACTCCGCACTCGGTGCACGCGCCCAACGACGCACCCAAGCACGCGCCGCTATCCATCGCACAGCAACGGCATAATGTACGAATGACATTGACCTCTGCCGCCGTGGCATTCGTCGAGGCGGCCCGTAAGACGTGGCATTTTGCGTGTGCGCGAAGCGTCGACCGCAAGATGGCCGTGGCGTCCTCGCTCGACATGTCAAGCGAATCGCGCGTGATGAGCACGATTTCTCGAAACACGTCACCACAACCACCATCACGAAACGCTTTTAAATTCAACGTCGCGAGCTTCATCGCCGCGATGACATCCATCATGAATTCCGCGTCGCTCGCGCTCGCCAACGCCGTTTCAAAATCATAGTCCCGCGTCAAAGGCATCACCATTTTGCGTCCACACCGTCGTCGCCTCAATTCATCGCACCTCCACGACCGCGCCCGCGACGCACATAAAACTAACCCACACGCCGCCGGCGCGCGCGCGCGCACGATCGCGCGCACGACATCCATTGCCGCGGTCCTCGTCGCCGTGCGCTTCGCACTATCTTCTGTCCAATCCAACACAAAAACCATCACTCCACGCGCGCGCGCCATCGTACCGCCCGCGCACGCCATCGGCACTGCGCGCGTCAATTTTTCTCCTGCGCGATGCGCGCGCCGTCGCGCGATACGCACTCGTCGTGCGCGTCGCAATGGCGCGACATTGCAGCATCACTGAGCGTTTTTTTCTTGAGCGTTTCCATGCCGAGCGAGCGCATCCGCATACGCGCGCGCGATGCATCGCATCCGCCGCCGATGCGTCGTCGCCCTGGCGCGCACTGCGTTGCGCTCGCGCGCACCGGCGCTGACGACGCGCGGCGCCGACGCCGTCGCCGACGCGACCGCGAATGCGAACGCCGTCGTGGGACAGCAACGACCTCGCGGGCGATCGACGGATGCGCGCGCGTCTCTCGACGCGCCAGACGCACCAGATGCCGCGCGTGACGCCCCGGCGCGTGCGTCGTACGATGATTCATCGTTTCCAAAGCACATGCGTCGCCGCGCGTTCGTGTCGCGCATGCGAGAGCGGGTCAAGGTGAATGATTTCGAAGGCGCGAGAGCAGAGCTTGCGCGGCTCGTTGAGACGCACGGGGCGCCCGGACGCGCGGCGTTGAACGTGACCGTGCACGCGGCAGCCAAGGCGCGAGATCCCGATGCGGCGATGCTGATCGTGGAGTCGATGTTGAGAGAGAACATCGCACCGGATGTGAGCACGCACGTTGGGGTGATGACGGCGTTTGCGCGAAGCGGGCGTCGGCGCGAAGCGTTTGAGTGGTTGAAAATGTACTTGTATGGCGTGCGCGAGGATGGTGACGGTGTGGCGGATGGCCGAGAAGCGATGGAAAAGTATGATTTAACGCATGTGATTGGGGATATGATTGATGGTGATCGACGACGGGTGTCAAGACGCGGGTTGACTATTATGTTATTTACGACGGTGATGAACGCGGCAGCCATGGCGGGCGACCGAGCGATGGTACAGGAGATTGAGAATATGATGTTTGAGTTTAATATACCGCCTGGTGCGGATGTTTTGCACATTATGCTCAAACTCGAACGCGTGGCGGGCACGAGCGCGAGCGTCGAGGAAGTTTGGAATAGATTACCTAAGAAGGCGCGAAAGTTGAAATCGCATCAGGAACGCGTGGTGTCTCACGCAATTTTAGGACGGCGCAATCAAACGCACGCGATTGAATCGCGCGCAATGGCATTGGCGGCACTGAAAGAAATGTACGAGCGCATTGGGCATCGACGCTCTGATGAAGAGTTTGAGAAACTTGCGGGAAATAACTTTTGGGGCTCAAAGCACGCGCGATGGACGGGACAACGCGGCGCCGAGGAGTTTAACAAAAAGTTGCAAAGTGACGAAGATATCGTTCGAGTCGGCGCCAAAGAGACGCGCATGGCGACCAACACGGTATTAGACACGTTTGCGCTCATAGGTGATATCGACACCGTAAATGAATGTTTCATACGCATGGAGAATGATTTAGGCGTCAATGCGGACGCGCGTACGTTTAACGCCGTTTTACGCGCCGAATACAAGCATGAAAAGCTCACAAACAAAAGCATCGATCTCGACCGTGCGCTCAAAAGATTGAACGAAATCTTAGATGAAATGGATGATCGTGAAATTGCGCCCGACAGGCACACTTTTACTACGCTTCTCTTGGCCAATGCTGAGCAAGGATACATGATTGGTGTCGCAGAGGTTTTGAAAATCATGCAAGAGCGTGATGTACAGCTCGATTTGACCATGTATAATATTCTTTTGAGCGCCTGTGCAAATGCTGGTGATTTGGAAGCGGCGCTGAATGCGCGTGCAAGCATGGTAAACTCTGGCGTCGCTCCTGGTCCGGATACATTTGTTCCGCTCTTCATGGCGTGCACCAAGCAGGCGGCAGAGTTTGATTTAAACGACGACACGGATTCTTTTGCTGACGAAGAAGCACTTGGACCGCTACTACCGCTCACTCGATCAGTACTAGATGACATGGAGTTGGATATGCTGGCAAACAACGTCGAGCACAACGTGGCGTCATACACGGCGTTGATTAAAGCGCGAGGTGCGCTCGGGCAGACGCATGTCGTTCTTGAATTACTCACGCAACCGCCAGAAGGTCTCGAACTCGACGACGTCGCACTCGGTGTGGGTATTATGGCGCTCGCCAAGCGCGAACCGACCAAGGCTATAGCGCTCGCCAACACGCTCGCGAGTGACAAAAATGTTGGCAAACCGTGGTTGTTGAATTGCGTGCTCATCGCTTACGGTTATTTAGGACAAATTAAAGCCGCGTACGAGCGTGTGCAGGATTTCATCGACAACGGTGGCACGCCGAACGTGGCGACGTACAATATGCTCTTCCGTGCCGCCGCACAATCTGGAGGCTTCACCGAATACGCACCGTTGGTGATGTCCGACATGTCTCGCCGCGGCTTGGCGCCAGACGCCGTGACACGCAAATACCTCACCACCGTCTTTGCCACCGCGTCAGTCTACGACCGCGACATGGCAGAAGAGCTTCTCAAGCAAATGCCTGGTGGGTTCAACAGCGCGCACGCGCGCAGCGACGCCTCGGCGCACGGGACGTTTGAAGACATGGATGACGACATCTTCATCGCGGGCGCGAGCTACAACTTCGATGACAACTTGAACGACATCGACGACGATGACGATGACGACGCCGACATCATCCCATAGTATTTGCAATTTCTAGTAGTATGATATGATAACGCGCACCGCAGTCATCACCTTTCGTCAACCATCGAGCGTCAATCATAGAATATTCCGAGTTCAAGTCTCAAAAAGCTTCAAGCCACAACCTGCGCTGCTCCGCGCTCGCGCGTCACTCCACGCGCGTGTCGTCGACTCGCGCACGCGCACTCGCGCCCACGTCAACGCACGCATACGCAGTCACCGAACGCGCGTTCGCGTGAGCCCCACACACGCGCGCGCGTAGATATACGCGCGCAAAAATCAAGATGCCTACAGACGCACGCCGCCGCCGGGACACAAAGCTCAAGTTAGCGCCACCACCGAGCACGCTCACGCTGCCGCGCGCCAAGGTTGAGAGCGCGCACAAGCTTGCGTTGCCGCGATGGCTATCGATGCCGAACGCCGCGGCGGCGTCGTGCGTGGCGGTGCTCGTGACGAACCCGATGGACCGCGCGAAGACGCTGATGCAGCTCCCGGGCGCGGGCGCGGCTTGGGGAAAGAATATGCGCGAAGTCATGATGAATATGGTGAAAAAAGAGGGCGCGTTGAGAGGTCCGTATAGAGGTTTACCCGTGGCCATGGTTCGTGAGAGTTCAAAGAATGTCTTCCGCATTGGGTTGTTTCCGGCGGCGCTCATGGCGTTGCACCCAGACGATGCGACGCCGGCGCCGGCGTGGAAGAGATTCGTCGCCGGATGCATCAGCGGTGCCGTTGGTGCGGTATCGAGTAATCCATTCGATTTGATCAAGACTCGCATGCACGTGCCGGCGGTGATGTGTGATTACGATAACGGTGTGATGGCGTTTAAGAGCATTTGCAAGAATGAAGGGTGGAGGACGTTGTACAAGGGCGTCGGCGCGTCAGTGGCGAGAGATATGTTGGGTTCAAGCGTGAATTTGACCGTACAATCGATCGCGAGCGAAGCTTTGGTGAGAAATATGATTTTGTCCCCGGGATCTCCCGTGCTTGGGGCGTTGAGTGGTGTTTTAAGTGCCGCCGCGTCTGTGGCGGTGATGCAACCCATCGACACGTCTCGCGCGTACGTCTACCTCAAACCGCATTTACACAAGAACTCGATTCGAGCATTTAGGTACATAGTTCTCAGAGAAGGCCCATTGGCGCTCTACAAAGGTTCGCGCGCGCACTTTTTCCGCACAGCACCGCATTACGCGGCGATGTTCGCTTTATTGGAAATGATTACCGGCAGCGAACGTAAATGGTTGCTTGAACGCAACAAAACAGTGCTCGCCAACGTGCCGCTCTTTGACGCGTTGTCCATCGAACGTCGCACGCGTTTGGCCTCCATGGTGAAATCTAAAAAGTTCATGGCTGGAGAGGAAATTATCAGCGACGGTGATTGTCCGGACGAGATGTACATCTTAACACAGGGGTGCGCGAAAATCGACCAGCTCAATAAAAACGCCAAAAAGAACAAGCGGGCGAGCGCGAAAAATAATATTACTACTAGCGCCGATGACGACTCTTCGGATTTGATCAATCGCGGAGGATACTTTGGGGAATCGTCGCTATTCGGTAAACCATCGATGAGCGAGAAAGTCACCGCGGTGAACGATGTGACGCTCATGGTTATCCCGCGCGAGGCGTACATGGAGTGCAGAGAATTTGGCGACGACGTCGGACCGTTTGGTCGCGGACGCGGTTTGGAATTAGACCCCACGAAAGAGCTCGACATGGCATGGAAGCGGTTGCGCTATGAACGCGTGCTCGGAAAGATTCCTGCCTTTGCAGATTTAGGCGCGTACGAGCGTGCGATGGTCGTGAAGCAAGCCAAACGGTTTAGTTACAAACCCGGCGAAAAAGTCATGCGCAAGGGTGAAAACGACGACAAATTCTATGTCGTCATCAAGGGTTCCGCGGTTTCTACCAAAGCCGATGGCGACATCGATCGCGTGGGTGTCGGGGAATCTCTCCCGCCCGATCGCATCTTACGAAACTTTGGACCCGGGGGATATTTCGGTGAACTCGCGCTGCTCACCGGCGCGCCTCGACTGTCAACCGTCGTCGCCAAGGAGAACCTCGATGTCCTCGCCATCGATCGCGATGTCTTACAATCCTTACGCGAGCACTTGCCCACGTTGGAGGATGAAATTATTCGCAATCTTCGAAGGTTCGATCACATGGATTCGTTTACCACTATGTCTATTGCTTAGCTTGTTATTTACACTGTACGCTGAAAATTTTAAAGCTTCACAACGCGACGCGCGAAGCGACATGGATAGTGCGTGGTTCCTCCGCGACGTCGCCGAGCTCAGGCTCTGGCGCGCTCTAGGCGTTGTGTTGTGGAGTTTTATCGGCACCACGATCTTGGTGCGTCGTCGTCGTCGTCGTGTTCGCGTGTAGCTCGCGCCGCCGTTGACTCGCCGTTCAGTTCCCCCAAGCGCCCGGGACACCCGACTCACGCCTCGCTCGCGCGTATTCTCTTCCCTTCGCTTTTACACAGGCATTTGGATACTACGTCGTATTAGATATCACGCGCTTGGCTGGCGACGTGCGCGCGTGGGCGTCGTTCTGGCGCGCATTCGCCTTTGCGACGTCGCAGCTCCCCGCCGCGGTGGCTATCGCGGCTACGGCGCGGGCGAGTGCGAATGCGTTCATACCCACGGACGATGTCGATGGTTGCGGTATCGTGAAAGGTGAGCGCATCGGTGAGCGGTTTGCGACAACCATGATGCGAGACGGCGCGACGTACGGCGCGTTAGGGGGCGCGTTTGCGTTGGCGGGCGGCGCCGGGTGCGCTGCGCTCGCCAAAGCTGCGGATACATCTGCGCTCACGCGCGCTTTGCTCGCGCATGGTGCCGATGGGAAGTTTGCTGGACAGTTTGGGTGCGTATTAGGCGTGCTCACGGTGCTGTACATTTGGACCACTGATGGGTTGGTGGTGCAATTTCCTTCAATTCAGCGACCGAGGCGTTTACGTTTGAAGCGAGGATTGGCCCCTTGCGCTCGCATTGGTGCTAAACGTGCGTTATACGCGTGCGTCGCGCACATTTTTATAGTCATGATGAGTCGCGCGGTGTTGAAGTTTCGTCTTGTCGCTCCGGTGACGCGTGGATTAGTGTTTGGATCGTTATCGTGTTGGAGCGCCGGCGCGCTCGTGAGCGCTTCGTGGGCCATGTCTTTATTGTGCGCCTCAATCGTGTACACTGAACGATATGAATTCCGCCCGCAAAGCCTCACGCAAGGACCTAAAGTTGCGAGTGAGCCTTTAATGGCAGCCTTGAACTATTTTGAAGTTCCTTTCGTGCAACATTTGGCGTATTTGGATTTGTGCGCCGTCGCCGAAAGCGGCGGACGCGGGCGCCGAAGGCTCATTTACGGTGATACACCCGACGCGGCGTGGCCGGTGGTGATATCCAACGCCCTTGCGCCGCTTGCGGCGATTTCGCGGTCGGTGAACAAGGCGATGGATCGAACGATGCTGGCGGCGTTGCGCGATTCGGATGTCGCCGCCGCGCGTAGGATTAGCGAAAAGTACGTGCAAATGAACACGCCGAAACCAAAGTTTCGACACGAAAGCGCCGAGACCCAAAAGGCATGGGACGCATTGAGGCAAAGCGAGGTGCTCTCGCCGGAAGTAGCCGGACGAGAATTGTGCGTGGTGATGAAGTCGTACGGGCAGTTGGCGATGTGGGGCGCGCGCGTGGCGGGCGCGCTCGCGCTCGCCGCCAAGACAGAGGATGTTCGCGGGAACGCCAAATTGCTCCAGCCAAACTTGGCGGTCATCGTTCGAACGTTACTCACGGCGCTTTTAGCATGTCGAACCATAGTTGAACAAGGATCACCACCCGTGCGTGCGACGACTGGGTTTACGTCGAGCGATTTGGCGGCGACGGCCAAGGCAAATTCCGTCGTCGCCAAGCGCAATGAGATCTTCAACAACGTGTTGTACTTTTTAGGAATCACGGCGACGAATAGAAACGACGCCAATGGAGCGCTCACGCCCGCGTTTACGCCTGCGGTGCCCGCTGCGCGAGGGCTATGCGACACTGTTGAGCTCGCCTTGGGCGCGCTTGCCGTCGATTACGGTGTCGACGTCAAGGCGATGTTACGAGAATCTGAACAATTTGGCCCTCCAGAGTTTGGCACCCCCAACGAGCTCTTCGATGCTTTAGAAGCCATCACCAATGACATGGACACGTGAGCTGCTTGCGGTCGGCATGAAATAATACACAAAAGCGCAGCCGTCGGGCAAAACCTTCTGTAAAGCGTCAACCACAACCTCACATTCGTCCACGCGGCGGTGCGCGGCGCACATCACTCGACGGTATACCACGTAACGAGCATATCGCCATACCACGCGGTATACCACGCGCCGCACACATTTGCTATCGCGTGTCGCCATGCCGCCATTATCGCTGACGACGCGCCTCGCATCCTCGCGCGCCTTGCTCCGCGGACGCGCAGTCCCCACCTCCTCACGCGCGCGCCGTGCGTTCCGCGCCACTCCGTGCACCGCCAGGCTCGACGTTGACATCAGACCAGCATCGTATGACGACGAATTACGCGAGAAA
This sequence comes from Ostreococcus mediterraneus, assembly GCA_012295225.1. NCBI lineage: Eukaryota > Viridiplantae > Chlorophyta > Mamiellophyceae > Mamiellales > Bathycoccaceae > Ostreococcus > Ostreococcus mediterraneus. The sequence goes on from WMKK01000009.1 coordinate 430,491, forward strand.
ACCGCGCAGGCACGCGCATGGTTTGGTCCCGCACTACTGCCAGCCTCCACTCCGACGGAGACGTTTGAGAGCGCGAGAGAAAGCTTTCGCATGCGCGCCGAGTTTAAAATCTGGCACGACGGTCCGAGGACATATTACGCCATGTGTGACAGCGATGCACCGAAAGATCCGGTGGAGATTGTAGATTTTCCCATGGCGAGTGAGCGCATTCGAGAATTAATGCCGCTGGTGCTCAAAGAGGTGACGGCGACGGAGACGCTTCGGAGGAAACTTTTCCAGGCGAATTTCCTCACTACGACCACGGGAGATGCAGTGGTGAGTCTATTGTATCACCGTCAGTTAGATGACGCGTGGCGTGCCGATGCGGACGCGATGCGGACGCGATTAGGGATTGATGTCATCGGCCGCGCGCGCAAGCAGAAATTGACGCTTGACAAGGATTTTGTCGTCGAACGCGTGCGCGTGGATGGCTTCCGCGACTTGGTGAGTTATAAACAATTAGAAGGGTCGTTCACGCAGCCGAATGCAGGGATAGCGGCACAAATGCTCGCATGGGCGCGCTCAGCGGCGGTGTCTGATGACCCGAATGTTGACGTCTCGTCGACGTCGACTTCGACGCGCGACTTTTTGGAATTGTACTGCGGCAACGGGCATTTCACCATCGCCTTGGCACCTTTATTTAGAAAATGTTTAGCCACGGAGATCTCTAAGACCTCCGTATCCGCCGCGCAGAATAATATGCGCGAGAACGGTATAGAGAACTGTGTCATTGCTCGATTAAGTGCCGAGGAATTATGCGACGCGTTGGATGGCGGCCGCGAGTACACGCGGCTCAAAGACATCGACTTGACCTCGTACGACTTACAAACGATACTAGTCGACCCACCGCGAGCAGGCATGGGCGAAAGTGTGAGCAAGTTTTGCACGCGGTTCGATCGCATCGTGTACGTTTCGTGTAATCCGGAAACATTGGCGCGAGATTGTGAGACGTTGTGTCAAACGCACGACATCAAACGCTTTGCGGTTTTTGACCAGTTTCCGTATACGCCACACTTGGAATCCGGAGCGCTGCTCGTGAAGAAGACGACGGCATAGATGCATTAGACTAGATCCTAATTGATATAACTACAACACTACAAAATACGATTTTTAGTGGTGGTACGGCTCGCCTCGCAGAATCGTATGCGCTCGATACAGCGCCTCGGCCAAAACCAACCGCGCCACTTGATGGTTAAGCACCATTTTCGATAACCGAATGGAACAGTTCGCGCGCGCGATGACGTCGTCGCCGTGTCCAAATGGTCCACCGAGCACGAACACGCCGCGGTCAAACCCTTTCTCGCCTATATCGGCGACAATGTCGGCTAATTCTTCGCTCGACACGTCGCGCCCGCGTTCATCCATGAGCACCACATAGTCCCTGGGCGTCAGCACCTTCATCACGCGCTCCCCTTCAGCGGCTTTCTGCGCCGATACTTCGCGGGTATTTTTAGGGTTTTGTTTTATCGTCGTTTCATCCATGGGCGCGTACCTCGAACAGCGTTTCAAGTACGCATTTACCGCCGCGTCCAGGTCCTTGTCTCCCTTCGAAATGGTCACAACTTTCAACGGCACATACCGCACCGCGCGCGCACCGCCACTGGTGCCGCTCCCATTCGCACTCGATGCGCGAACGCACAGCGCGCGCGTGCACGTCGTCATCGAGCGCGCGAGCATGCCTGAATGCGCGGCAAAATGCCGCGCGCGTGAGCTACACTTTTTGTGTTCAAAAGAAAAAACTTGCAACTGTCCCGCACACTTCGGCGCGTCGTCGTCGCCGCCGCGAACAACGAGCGCGCGCGCCGACGATGGGCGGCACGAAGAATAAATCCGACGCGGCGAACGCCGATGCCGCGAGCGGCGACGCGGGCGCGGGCGCGAATAGCGCGAAGAAACAAAAGGTGGCCAGTCCATCGGGACCCATCGCACAAACGCCGTGCGCGCGTCGCGTTGAGGCGGCGATGGGTGCGAAGACGTTCAAGGCTATCGCATGGAACATCGCTGGCATGCGTTCGTTCGTGGAGAAGCACATGGAGAAACTGGCGGGGATGATTGCGAGCGAGGATCCTGATTGCGTGTGCTTGGAGGAGCACAAGTTGCAAGCGTCGCACGTGGACGCGATGACGGAGACGTTGCGAAAGACATTTCCGCAGTACAAGACGGTACATTTCGCGGTATCGACGGTGAAGAAGGGGTATTCTGGGGTGATGGTAATGTGTAAGGCATCGATGGTGGGGAAGAAGGGTGTGCAGACGTCGTTGGACGCGATGTTTGGCGCCAAGCCAAAGACAGAGCCGACGGAGACGAAGACGTACGATGGGCCGAAATTATTGGCGATTAGTGAAGGTCTTGATGGTGGATACGTCGATGAAGGACGCGTGTTGACGTTAGAGTATGAGTCGTTTTATGTCGTCATGGCGTATGTGCCGAATAGTGGACAAGATTTAAAGCGTTTGGATTATCGAATCGACGAGTGGGAACGCGATATGCGCGCGCACTTGGCGCATTTGGAATCAAAAGGTAAACCAGTGCTGTACATTGGGGATTTAAACGTGGCACATCTCGATGCAGATATTTGGAACGTTGGTGCACCGCATATTAAGAAGAGCGCTGGGACGACGCCGCGCGAACGTGAGACGTTTGGCGTCATGCTCGAGAAGAACGCCTTTGTAGACGCGTTTCGCAAATTCCATGCCGACGCGACCGGTTGGTTTTCTTTTTGGAGCCAGCGCGCGGGAAACCGCCCGGTGAACAAAGGTTTACGCTTAGATTATACGCTCGCGTCRCAAAGCCTATTTGGCGAATCGGAATTACGTGTCGTCGACGCTTTCATCCTCGACAAAGTGATGGGATCGGACCACGCTCCTGTGGGCATGACGCTTGCTTTGCCGAATTGAACTGCCGCTATCTAACTAAATTCTAAATTTCAATGGATATCATTCTACTTTGAAGCCTTTTTCTGTCGGTACGAACGCATGTAATGTCGTAATCTTTCCTTTCGCACGATGTCGAGCTGCGCCTTTTCTTCTCGTAACTTTTCTACAACCTCCTGCGCAACACCATGCCCTTGCTCGACAGCAGCCTCAAACATTTGCAATCGATTTGCAAGACCTTTACCCTGACGTTTGGTCGGTTTTGGTTTTTTCTGTGTTCTCGACAAATACTTTTGCATGTCTTTGCGAGCGCGAGCGAGCTTGCCTCGCATCTCCGCCGCGGCAATCTCCAACTTTGCCCGCTTCGTTGACACAGTGGACGAGCGACCAGACTGTGCGAGAAGCTCATGTTCGTCGACGCTATCATTATCATGCACATTAGAGACTGTGACGCGTTTGGTCTTTCTCTTCAATGTCACCCTTTCGTTTGCACGCGTTGCGGCGGCGCGAGACAGAAACATACTTGAGCGTTCAGCGCACCGCGACACAAGTTCTACCGGGAATGCATCTTTATACGTCGACTCTTTCACGTGCGGGACTCTTACTTTCAACGGTTGCAAACACAGCTTCAGCTTGAGTGTCGCTGGTGAATTCGGGTAAAGAATGAGAGCGACGATGTGTCTCGCGCGCCAAATGAACACGTCTCGTTTACGCGCCAATCGTACCTTTCCGCCTTCAATGTTGAACATCGAGTTCGCCCACCACGCGCGGTCCTCATTAAAGACGTGTGATACTATGCCCGAATCGAGCGGTCGCTCGTCGTAAAGTCTGGCTTTCGCGAAAACGATGGAGACGCCGACCTCAGCGTCTTCTGAATCGTCGGAGTCGCTCGAGTCGCTCTCAGAGCCGCTTTCGTCGGATGACGACAGCGATGATGATGTCATCAAAGAATACGAGCTCACGGACGGAGAGGGCGGCTGAGAGGGCAAGGTGGCTTTTGCCGACGTCGATTGTACATTGTCACCCGTCGCCTTCGATCGGCGAAGTAAACCGTCTAAAGCGCGCCAGCCGCTGAGCATTGTGGCGAGCATCACCCAAGCGTGACAATTCAAAGGTTGCTCCTCCACGCACGACGCCAAGGCTTCGAGAAGCAACTTTTGTACGACATTTCCACTAATTTCATCGTTATCCGCGAGTTCCCATAACGTATTTAAAGGCGCGCGCGCGGTAGGGTCCACGCGTAACGCCGCCGCGCACGCGCTGACGACGGATGTTGCGTCAACCTTCTTTGGCGCTTGCTGACGCATGTTCACCAGCAACTCCGCCAATGCCGCGTTGATATCAGCATCGTCAGGATTGGCGTGCAAACAGCGTTGCAAAACATCGCGTGCCTTGCCAAAGTTGCCTTGAAATAAATGAATCTGCGCTTGCGCCACCGCGCACGTCGCATCCCCGGCGTCGTCTCGCAACGTCGAATCCAACGATCGCAACGCAGATATCGACAAACGCAGCGCCTCGGGATTCACATCTGCCGATCTATTCACCCCACGCGAACTATTTCCCTTCTTTTCCATCAAAGGTAGCACACTAGCGGTGTCTTTCGTCATGGAAAACTTAGCCAACGACTTGTCGCGCATCATCCGCGCCCATCGCAAATGTTCGCACAACGCCAACATCCGTCGTCGATCTTGTCCGCCACGCCACACTCTTTGCTCTCGCGTCGCAATCGCCCGTCGCTCGGCAGTTTCTAATACCGCTATTGCACCGTCAATATCGTCGTCTTCGATGAGAATCTTCGCCGCATCTTCGCATACGTCGTCGTCCCTGCGCGCGCTTCCGACGGCGCTCGCTTCACGAATCTTCTCTCTAATCCTCCCCGCATCCGCGCTTTTCATCCATCGATCGCCGCCGTGCGCGACGAGACGTTTAGTAAGTAAATCTAACGCCGCGTAGAGTGCTTCACGATCAATCGTCGTGCGTTCGTCGATAAAACCGGGGTCGCTCCTCGCGCCCGCCAGCCGCGCCCGCCGCGCCTCGGCGCGAGATTCCCCTTCACACACCGCGAAAGACCACTTAAACAACACCGCGCACGCCATCGCCGCGCGATAATAATCACGCACACCGTGAGCATCGGTGAGCAACGCCGCGAGCGCGCGCGCAATCGTGATAAAATTACGTTTGAGCTCCACTGCGGGTGGGTCCAGGTACAACTCCCGTCGCGCGCGTCGCCGAAGCGGCCCTTGACGCGCCACGTGCCACGATGGTTGGTTGCCCAATCGTAACGCCAAGTCTACGCTATTCTCTTTCGTCGTTGCCAGCATGATGCGCGTTTAGCGTTTGAATCGTCGCGACATTTTCATCGAAACGTCGTCGCGTTGTGAAGTCTGTTGGTTGTAACCGTTTCTTCCAGTAGTATTACAAATGGTTTCTTTTGTGTGTCAATGCAAAAACTCAATCATCATTCATCATCGCCTCCTCTAAACACGTCGTCTAAGTCATCTCCGCGCAACTGATTCATGCTCTTGTGCGCCTTGCGCGCCTGTTTCTTTTGCACCTTTTTTGCGTAGCGTTCGACGTCGCCCTTTTTACGTTCGGCGCGCGCGACGTTTGGCGAAATGAACGTTTCATCCTCAAACAACACCGCACCACTAAACGCACCGGCAAATATTTTAATTGGGTGCAGGCATAATCGTGGGCCGGCTTCTGTGAGCGACAATCCGGTGGTTTTCACATCCTTGCCCGCCGGAAACACGACTTGATAATTTCTAAACCACACGCGATTGTCCTCCCAATAAAAACACAATTGATGATCATAAAACGGCTTCGCCTTGAAGTGCTTGTACGGCGTAGCAAATGTTTGAATCAGTGCTTCTTTAATCAACCGCCGGTGCGGCTCGTCGTCGAACGCCGGCGCGAAATGTAAAGAAGGACGACTAAACTTCAAGTGGTTCCCCGTCATCTTCAACTCAGCCATCGTGTGCGCGTTTTCCACGTGAAACTTAATCGACGGTCCACTCGGACACTTGGCAAGCCACAAGTAACAATCTTGTTTCTTACGGCATTCAAAAAACATCGCGCTCGTGCATCCGCGCAAATCCGCAGCCTCAATCACGACTTGTCGCTCATTCTTTGTGTCCATCTTTGCATCCTTTTTCGCGTTGGGAATCAACGTCATCAAATCAAGCATTAAATGCCTATACCGACTCGTCGCCCCTCGGCTGGTCAACACGAGCGTCTTTTCGCCTTTATTCACGTAACTCGCGTCCACCGCGGGCGGGGCCTTGCCCGCGGCGACGTACCCGGTGCCCGGCACGGTGGCTTTTTTGCGCTGGCGCATGAACTCGCCATCGGCGAACTCGTCTTCGCTATCGCTGGCGACGTCGCCGACGCGCGGGTCGATCGCTCGCGGTTCCGCGGCGTTGCGTTCTTGGCGTTTCTTTTTATTCTTCATCGCGCCGAATGCGTCGGGGCGCGGGCGCGCGCGGTGGGATGTGGGGCAGCGAAAAGGGTGGCGGCGGCGGCGCAGCTTTTTTTGAAGCTTTGTTTGGCATTGGAACGTGGACGCGCGGCTGTTTTGCATCCGTACACGGACGGTGGTGCGTCTTCATGACACAGCTAATGCGCTAATGACTAGAATACTATGGTCTATGATGGGATGAGACGATCGGCGTCGGCGTTTTGGTCGTCGTCGGCGTCGGTGGCGGACGCGTCGGGACGGTCCGACACGAGCCACGGGATGGAGCAGAGCGGGATGATGACCTTACACGCGGCGACGACAAGGATAAATAGGTCCAAGGCGTTCCATGAACGTCCTGTGGGAATTGTACGCGCGCCATCGGGATCGAGGGCGGTTGGCGCGCCGAGATTGAAATCGCGCGTGACGCGCGCGGCGACGGCGGCGGCGACCAGCGCGCCGACGTCAGAGGCGAAAATCAACGTCGCAAATCCCACGGCTTCGAGCTTGGGTGGGGCCATGATGGCCGCGAGCGCGAGTATGGGCATGTATCCTATGCGCAAGCCAAATGTGGTGAGGATTTGCACGAACGATAGCGCCCATACTGCGCCGGCGCCGCGCGGAGGCCACCACACGATGAAGAGTCGACACAATCCGAGCGCGGCGTCGGCGACGGCACCAAACATGAATAACACCCACAACGGCGCGCGCGCGATGCGGTCGGCAATCACGCGAAGCTTTACAAACCCAGTCGGCGACGTTCCTGATGATGGCGACGATGACATCGACGTCCATTGCGTCGTCCCGTCGATGTCGCCTGAGCCAACCTCGCGGCCAAACGCCGCGCCAAACGCGCAGGCCGCCGCAAATCCACCAACCGATGCAAAAAGCGACACCACGCCGTACCCCCAGTTTGGTAACACGTCTTCAAACGCCCAGTACGTGTACGCCCCGAACGTATCCAACGCCGTCGGAGCTATTCTATATAAAACCACCGCCGCGACGTTGCGCGCAAATGTCGCCGACGTCAACGGCGCGTACCTCCGCTTCGCCCGCGCCAACATTCCATCGCTCGATCCCGCCAACGCAATCGAGGCACTAATGCCACTACTATGTCCATCGTCCTCACCGCACCCGTCTTGGTCGACGCCGTGCGGCGCGGATTCATCCATCCAAAACCACGCGCACGCCGCCGCGCACGCCAACCATCCCGAGCTCAACCCCACGGCTGTTCTCGCGCTCACGCACGCCAACACCACAACCCCCACGCCCGCGCCGCAGATCGCACCAAACGTCCTCGTCGCCATCGCGATCGATTGCGCGCGAATCGCGTGCTCCCGTCGCTGCTGCGCACCGTACCGCTCCGCGACGTAGCCGTCTAACGCCGCGTACGCGTGCGCGCTCCCGACCGCCCCTCCCACGCCGCACACGTACGCCCATCCGCGCGTCGTCGCCCTCGACAGCGCGCACACGCACAGCGCACCGAACGCGCACCCCAGGGCGACGTGCGGCGCACGTCGACGACCGCCAATCGCACAACTATCCGACGCGCTCGCATACAATGGCTTCAACATGGTGGCTGCAAACTCCAACGCATAGTACGTCGACAGTGCCTCGGGCGCGCGCTCGAACCCGAGCTCACGCGTGAGCGTGATGTCCACCCCAGTCGAGGCCGCGGTAGCGGCCACGGTGAGGAAGAAATACGCCCATAACGCCCCGGGATCGATCGTCATCATCATGATGACGATGAAACGCCGCGCTCTGACGCATAGCATCTATCGCGCCCGTGCACGACCTCCCCGTCGCGTCGCGCCCCGCGCGCGCGTGAATACGCGCACACAACGCCTTCGCACCGTTCGCGCGTCGCATTCGTCGCGTCCGTGGTCGCGTCGGCGCGCGGCGTCGCTGCGCCGGTGCGCGCGCGAGGCAACCGACCGACGGCACTTCGCACCGCGCGACGCCATGGCGAACGGCAGCGCGGCGTCGCCGAATGCGACGAACGCGACGACGAACGCGACGGATGCGACGGATGCGACGCGCTCGCCCGGCCCGTCGTCGACGTCCGCGGACGAGCTCACGGTGACGATTCGCATGCACGACCCACACGGCGAGCATCGGGTCAAAGTTTCGAAAACGGTGCGTCGTGTCGAGGCGCAGAAGGGCGTTCGGCGGTGCGGCGGCGCGCGAACGCGCACGAGGGGGTATGGTGTAGGCGTGTCGGGCGTGCGGCGCGGGCGCGCGGGGCGCGACGCGGGCGCGAGAAGGGTGAGCCGCTCGACGGTCAAAGGGTCGCGTCGGTTTCTTTGGTCTTCTTTCGTTGTCTTTGACGACGAGGAAGAGGACGAGGACGGCGGCGATGGGTTCAATGCGTGTGCTTCGATTGGTATGTTTTGATGTACTGACCTCGTGCGTGTGTCGTGTTCGCTTACGTGTGTAGACGCGCGCGGCGACGTTGAAGGCGTTGGTGGAGTTGGAGTCGGGCGTGCCGGCCTCCGCGCAGCGTTTACTCTGCCGCGGACGCGTTCTCGCGGACGAGACGTCCATGGAGAGCGCGCGCGTGGAAGATGGTGATACTTTACTTTTAGTGCAGCGCGCACCGGATAGGGCGAATGCGGGAGGGAATCCAAATTTAGCGCGGGACCCGCACGCGCCGGATAACGTGGAGAGCCGCGGAGCGGCGAGCGGCGGGGATGTCGGGGATTTGACGGGCATACTCACGCAGTTGTTAGCGAACGCGGGGCCGATGGTTGGCGGGATACCAGGACATGCGATGACGCTGGAGTTTTCGATTGGAGGCGCGCCGTCGGCTGGGTTGACGTTTGGATATGGGCGAGGCGATGGAGAAGACGCGGCGGCGCCAGAGCGAGCGGGGAGCGTAGACGTGGCGGCGGCCACGGCGACGGGAGGCTCCGCGGCGGAGGTGAATAGCGAAGAAATTTTGCGGCGATTCGTCGCAACGCTTGAGCGCACGATCGAAGCCGTGCGGGAGGGTGCGCCTGAGATGCCGCCGCCTGCGGCGGATGTCGGCGCGGCACCGGCGCCAGCGGAACGTGAGAACGTTGACGACGGCGGTGCGACGCACTTCGGCGTGCAGTGCGACGCATGTAGTCAGGCGCCTGTGCGGGGTAGCCGGTACAAGAGCGTCGCACACGAAGATTTTGATTTGTGCCAAGCCTGTTTCACCTCTGGACGAGGCGCGGCGTGCGGGCCGTTTGCTCGATTGGACCTTCCGTTGCCATCGGGGTTGCCACCCATCGTCGTCGATCCAAACGCCGACGATGCAGACGTGGGCGCTGGTGCGACACCGCGCGAGCGAAGCGAAGTCGACCTCGGTGGACTTGGTGAAATCTTACGCTCCGCCGCGGCGCTCGCGCGAGCATCCGCTCCGTTGCTCGACGATATCGCCGATAGATATTCTCCAGACACGCGTGCGAACACCGTAGAAACCCAAGCGCGTGGTTTGCAGCTCGCTGCCATCATGCAATCTGTCGGTTCGTTATGGTGCGAGCTCGCGCGCGCAATCTCGGTTGTTCCGCCTCCGCCCGGGACGATGACAGAGCAAGGGGCTCTTTTGGCGGGCGACGACGTCAACGCACCGAGAAGTGTGTTCACGTATCCTCGTTTAGCGCACATCTCGCCTACTGGGGCGTTTCCGCACACACGTCCACCGGGCATGCCGTTGCACAATAGCTCAAACTTTGTCAACGGCGCGCCGGCTCATCCGCAGGGCCGTTTCGTGCCCGCGGGCATCATCAACGGCGGCGTGCACATCATCTCTGCCGGTCCAGAGTTTGAAGGCGTTGAGCATTTGCCGGCATCGATTCAAAATTTGTTAAGACGTCGTGTGCAAGTCGCCGGCGCGCGACTACAGCAGCAGACGCAGCGAGAACAACCGGCGCATGCGGTACCGATTGCAACCGCCGCGCCGCCTGAAGCGCCTGAAGGAGAGCTCCCAAGAAATACGACGACGAATTTCAGGTCGAGCGCTCGCGCACCGCCGACGACTGGTGACGCGTCTGCGACGCAGGGGCATGAAACACACTCCAATCGAGCGTTGTCGAGATTTCTTGGATCGATGCTTCGCGTGATTCCGTCGCCAAGTTTTGGCCGAACGGCGGCGCCGCGTGCAAATGTCACGCAGCGCGCGCGCGAAGTGCATTCTATGCTCAGACATACACCGCCGACGACGACGAACGCGAACGCGACGGAGAATGCGACTACTGGTTCGATCGCCACGGGTGAAGCGTCGCCATCATCGCCGACTCGACGCGGTTTGCGTCGACGTGCGTCTGACCAAAACGAAGCCGAAGGTACGCGCGCGGCGAAATCATCCAAGGTTGACGACGATGGCAAATCGCCCGCTGCTGCGGCCGGCTCGTCTCGTGGAACCGAGAACAAAGACACGAATACTGAAGAGTAAGCGTTCGTTGCGGACTTCCCGACCTCTCTGCTACAAACATGATTTAGACATGACATTTCATGTGCGCGTGATTGCTTTGATTGCTTCGATTTGATTGATTGATTGATTGATTGATTGCCGCTCGCCGCGCTACATTTACAACATTTGTAAAACACACACACTCAAAAGCTACCGTGCGTACGCTTACTTTACTAACTATCTATCGAAACCGCCGCATTTTAAGCGTCGCTAACGCCATGGCGCCTACGGCGGCGCCGCCTAAATGCCCAGCGTGCGCCACACCACTTCCACCATCCTGAATCCCCACCACGTCTCGTAAAAGAAACAACCCACCGAGCAACACGCTCGGCACTGGAAGAATGGCGTACAGGTAAATTGTTCGCATCGGATAGAGTAAAATTTCAAACGCCACGATAGCGTTCACCGCGCCACTCGCGCCGAGCGCTGCGGGCGTGAAGTAATGCCCACGCTTGGAGGCACGATCTTCGATGAACCTTGACACGTACGCATCAATATGATCGAAGATATTCGCCGTCCCGCGTCGTCCGTCGTACGCCCGCATTCGGCGCTCGCGTAACCGTCTGCACCATAAAACATGCGCGGCGCTCGCGCCGACGCCGCCGACGCAATACAATGTAAGTAGATACCTTCCGCCAAACCGCTCACACACGCTGCGACCGAAAAAATACAGCGCAATCATGTTCATCCCGAGATGCGTCATGTCAAAGTGCGAAAACGCCGATGTGAGCATCGTATGATACCGACCGCGGTGCAACGCCTCTTCGCTTACGGTAAAGTGCTTGCGCATCCATCGCACGTCATCGCTGGCATTCCAGGCGTAATACACCCCGGCGTTTGTGCATATGAGCATCCACAGCGCGGTCGTGCTGTGGTCTAAACGACGCGAGGCGTCGGCGAACGTTTGGCTGACGACGCCGCCGTAGCCGGGAGCGGGAGGAGCGTTTCGATAGGCCCGTACGTTTCGTACGGCGACATCTCGCAGCCGTTGATTATGGCGATAGAAATGCAACGCCGACGACATCGGCGGCGACGTCTTCGCGCCTCGCGACGTCGCCATCGAGCGATGAAACATTGATGACACGGCGCAAGATGCAGTTGAAGATCCTCGCGACATCGTCTCCGCGAACGTCCCCACGAACGCCCGCGAGACAATCGACGACGCGAGCCGTCGAGACATGACGATGGCGACCCGCGCGCGCTCGTCGCTCGCTCGCGCACACGAATCACGACGCGCGGCGAGTGCTGCCCTACGTTCCGTCGCGTCGCGCACTGACCAACGAGGTGGGAAAAACTAAACATTTTATGTACAAACTACGTTCCAATCGAACGAGACGTCGCGCCGAGCTATGAATCACAAGAATTTCTTACGTTCGCGCCCATAGCGCGCGTCATTCGCGTCCTGCGTGCGCGCATACAACGCATCATCGAATCGCGTGTCAGTCGTGTCGCCTCAGTCATCGTATACCCCAACCGAGCTCACCCGCACCGTGCGTGCGCGCGCGCCCGCGCGCGAAACCAAAGCGCGCGAAACCAAAGCACATCGATCGCGTTCGCGCATCACGCGCCGTGACGTACGAAATCCTTCACGCATCCGCGGTAAATCAACGTCGGAACGAAGACCCCGAACACAGCCACGAGCGCGATCGACCGCGGATTCAAACGGAACCTGCGCTCGACCACCTCGCGCGCGGCCCCGTGCGCCTCGATGAATGGGTTGGTTTTGATTCCCGTCGGGTCGTGGCCAGCCATGGGTGCGGGGCGACGTCGGGTGTGGCGTGCGGCGTGCGCGCGCGTCGGCGTGTGACGGCATTCATTCGCACGACGCCCGGCGATGCGCCTTCGCGTGCGCGAGAGCGCGGCGGCGGCGGCGGCATCGACGACGGATGGGACGACGGTGAAGATTGACGTGGATGACGCCATCACGCTCGAGGCGCTGCGCGCGGCGTGCGCGAGAGCGTTGCGTGGGGACTGGGTGGGTGCTGCTACCGCGGCATCGGGACGTTCGGTCAAAGTATCGCTCAATGGCGCGGATGATCTCGGATGCGGACGAGAGGAGAATGAATGCGTCAGTGTTCGTGCGCTCGGGGTGAATGGTGGGGATTTAGTGCGATGCGTGTTCAATGAGGGGGCGAACGCGGGCGCGAATGCGAATGCGCGCGCGGCTTCGGAGAACGCTCTGGGAGAAGCGATGACGATGGACGAGGACGATGAAGCGAGTGCGGGAGATGGGACGATGATGGATGTTACGCCGGCGTTGTCGGTGTCGATTGAGGACGTGCGCGAGATCCCGCAGTGTGTGCGTGAGTTGCTCGAACGCGGCTCGGCGTCTGAAGGCGAAGTCGCGTTCGTCGCCGCGCACGCGTTAATGCTACATTTAGGCGCACGCGTGATTGGCGAAGTTGAATTGAGCGAAGGTTTAGCGCGCCGAGGGTGCTTTTCGGTGCGATATGCGCTGCCGATACCTGGGTCGGAGGAGAAGGTGACGTGCGCGGTGCGCGCGCAACCTGTGGACGCGCACCTGTCGATGATTGGAACATTAGAAGTGGATAGCTCTGTGGCGTACGCCACGCTGTTGAACGTGAATGAGTACGTAACAAATGTACACGCTTTGTCTATAGAACAAATGCGAGGGATTTGGGCGAAAGTAAACGACGGCATGGTGAGCAAATTGTTTGCCGTGGCGAACGCGCAAGCCGCCGGCGTGCTTTCTCGCGGGACATTAATGTCACTCCCGTCAGACATCAAGAGCACGATTGTGAGTCATATGGATGCATATGGTTTGGCATACTGTGCCTGTACCTGTAAAGAATTACATTCGATGTGCTCGAGAGATGAATTTTGGGAGCCGCTGTTGCGACGCGATTTCGGCGTGGAGCGACCAGAGCTCGGTGGCCGCCCGCTGCGTTCGGCGTACAACCGACTCGCCATCGAACGATCTATACATCGCGAAGCACAATTACGCGCTGAGTCTTACCATCCAATGCCCGGCCGTTTGCCGAGACACGGAGAGTATATTGATCCCGAGCGCGACATCTATCCAGGACATCTTCCGGGACACGTTCCAGGCATCATCGGAGGCGATTACGACTTGTGGCCCGGTGGACTCAATCCAAACCCCCCTGGGTATGGTCGCGGTGGACTCGGCGGACCTGGTCGCATGCCGGATCCACGCGGTGGATGGCCGGGTGGTGGACCGCCGTTTCCGCCGCAACCCGGCGGTTTACCGTACCGCCCAGACCCGGATGCCGATTTGCGAAACCCACTCGGCGGGCGAGGACGCGGCGGGCGAGGACACGATCCGCGATTTCCAGGCATGCCACCGAATCCTGGGTGGGATGGTCGACCACGACCGCCACCTGATTTCTTTTAGACGTGTACAACAGTTTAGTTTCGTCGTCGCGCGTTTTAGGCGTACAATGGGTACATTTGTAGCTTTACAATTGAATCGGACATTTTGGTTCTACTGCTGTGTGTGTGTTCGCGTGCGCTTGAAAAGAATGTCGCAATGCGCGGTGCGTGTTGTATTATTTCTGCTGCTTTCGCGCGGCAGCAGCTCGATCCGCTCGACGGTATCGCGCTTCTCGCTGCACCGTATTGAGCAACATTTCCGTGCGTCCCAATTTTCGTTCTTCTCGAGCAATCGCCTCCACCAATCGATCGCGCGCTTGCGCCAGCGAATTCAAAGTCTTCTCACTCGACTTTTTCATCTCCATCAACTCATCGCGAAGCATGTTCGAGAACTCATCCGCGGCGTCGAGCGCCTCGGGCGTCGGCGCCACCGCCACCGCCACCGCGGGCGTAGGCGCGGGCACCGCCGCCGTGGCCACCGCCGCCACGGGTACCGCCGCCGCACCCGCGCTCACCCCCGCTCGCGCCGCGCGTTCCTCGCGCACGCGCGCCATAATCTCCTGCACTTCGCGATCAATCTTCTCTTTTTCCTCGCGCTTCTCTTCGCTCATCCGCGCGTTGGCATCCCTCAACGCGTCCCGAAACGCATCGTTAAACAGCGGCGACTCCACCGCATTCGCCGCTTCAAGAATCGCGTGATCATCGAAAACCACCCCGTCGCCGTCATCGTCGCCGTGCACGCTCGCCGCGAGCGCGCCGAACGCATCGGCCACGTCGCGCCCACTCGACTGCGCGCGCAGCCATGGACGTCGCGCCCCGGCGCCGGGCAACGCGCGGCGCGCCGGATAACGCGCCAGCAGCGCGCGCGATGTCGTCGTCGTCATCGTCGTCGTCATCATCGTCGTCGAGCGCGTCGAGCGCGTCGAGCGCGTCGGTGTGTGCGGCGCGGCGCGCGTGATGAAAACCTCGACAGAGAATATTCGAAACGGCACACCGCGCCTCGCACGCGCGACGCAGTGGCGACGCGCGGAGTCGCGATGGGCATGGATGCGCGCGACGGTGCGCGACGCGCGCGTGGCGACGGCGGCGCGCGCGCGGTGCTGGCGAGGGTGATGGTGGCGTGCGCGGTGGCGTGCGTGGCGTGCGCGCAGCCAGCTCTTGGGACACAAAGCGAGTGCGAATGCGTGCATTGGAGCGATCCGAGGCTGATATGCGCGCCACACGCGTATGAGGATGTGCTCGATGCGAGCGCGGCGCGACGGGTGCGGGATGCGGCGGTGACGTACGCGCAGAAGCACGGGTGGAAGGAGCACCGAGCGAATGGGGAGGATGATTTTGAGACGCAAGCGGTGTCGGTGTCGGATTTACCGGAAGACGCTCGACGGGAGGTGATGGGTGTGTATGAGAATAAGATAATTCCATTGATGCGCGAGCAGTGCGTGATCGATGGGCACTTGAAGTTTGAAGAGGAGGAGTTTTTTGTGGTGAAGTACGGCGGCGGCGTGAAGTCGGTGGCGTCGCACAAGGATGGGAAACATTTGAGCTTTATTGCGTCGTTGAATAACGTCACCGAATACGTGGGTGGTGGGAACGTGTTTAAAGGGCTAACATTCAGCGTGCCTCACGGTGGAGTGCATCATTTAAGTGATCACGAGATGAAACCGCTCGCCGTCGGTGGCGTCGTCGTGCACGGCGCAAACGTCGAGCACTCTTCCGTGGACGTGCACTCGGGCGAACGATACGTCTTGGTCGGTATGGCATATGTTAATAAATCGTGCTGCTTTGACGTGTCGAGATTTATGAACAAGTGGGTGACTCGCTTGCTCATTCTCGTGTTTGCGCTCGTCTCTGTGATGTCTGGCGCCACAGAGTGGTTGCGCAAAAAGCCTTGGAGAGGAGAGCAGCACCAAAAAGTGTGGTGATCGCGGCACCTTTGATGCACTTTTGTCATTCATTATCGGACTCTAAGCTTCGTTGCGATAAATGTAATACACCGAAACGAATTCCTGAGTATATCACACCCCGACGACACGACGACAGCTCCTCACAACGCCGCGCCCCAAACGCGCGCGTCCGCGATCCCTGAGCAAAGGCACCGCGAGAGACACGACATTAGAATCCCGCATCGCTGGCGACGTTCGACGTGCATAGGCGTGCCGCAGTCGTCATGAACGGTGCGAACGCGTCGGCGAGCCCATCGGATAACTGGCGCATCGATCCCGCTGAGTTCAGCACGCGCATCGCGACGCGACGCACGGCGGCGGCGACTAATGGTGGTAAAACGAATGGAATTGAACTCGGCACGGCGGTGATATCTTCTGACGGCACGACGGCGTCGGTGCAAACGGCTTCGGGGACGAGGACGTTGCGCCGAAGACCGGCACGACACGCGGCGGCTGAAGGGAAACAAGTCGCCGGATACTACCGTAAGCAAAACCAGCTCGTCGAGCAGTTTCAAGAGATTGAACAGTTTCTTGAGCGTACGAGTGGAAAGAGCGACGAGGAGTCGCGGGGGAAAACGGTTGAGGAGGAGGAGGAAGACGCGCGAGCACAGCTGGCGCTTCGGGTTTCGTTTTACTGCAACATCGTGCTTCTTGGGGTGAAACTGTTCGCCGCCGTGAGCAGTGGATCGTTGAGTATCATCACCAGTGCCTTGGATAGCTTCTTAGACTTGGTCAGTGGATTGATCTTGTTCATGACGGATAAGAGCATACGGAATTCGAACAAGTATTTGTATCCAATCGGGAAGAGTCGGATGCAGCCGCTCGGAATCATAGTGTTCAGTTGCATCATGGGGACGCTTGGTTTTCAAGTACTCATCGAAGGCATACGACAGCTAATTGGAGACGAGCACACGCATCATTTGGAGCATTTGGTGATGACGATTGGGATCATGATTGGCGTGATTGTCTTGAAATTCTTTTTGTTTTTGTTTTGTCGCAAGAGCAAATCGTCTTCAGTGCAAGCGTACGCGCAGGATCACAGAAACGACGTCGTGACGAATTCTATTGGTTTAACCGCCGCTCTCATAGGCGATAGAATGTACTTTTGGGTTGATCCGTTTGGGGCGATTTTACTCGCCATATACATCGTGATCAACTGGAGTCAAACAGCGATGGAAAATATTCGATCGATGGTTGGCATGAGCGCGCCGCCAGACTTTCTGGCAAAACTCACGTACCTGGCGTGGAATCACCACCCAGATATTGTTCTCATCGATACTATTCGTGCGTACACGTTTGGTCCAAAATACTTCGTCGAAGTGGACATCGTGCTCGAGGAAAACATGCCGCTCCGCCGCGCGCACGACATTGGTGAAGAGTTACAAAATCGCATTGAACGACTCGAGGACGTCGAACGAGCCTTTGTGCATTTAGACTTTGAAACCGAGCACCAGCCTGAACATGTTATCAATTAGATTCTTGTACATACCGATTCACCCTAGCGTTCAATGTTCATCAACTCTTTTCATTACATTATAAAATATCAATATCAATACCGGTAGTCTCGTTTTACACGTGACGAGTTTGAGGCATCAAACACGAGTACGTGGTGTAATCAGTCGTGCGTTTATTGAACGTCACGACAAATACCTTGTTGAGCTGTTGCATCATTCCGTTCGTCGTCTTCGTTGGCGGCGGTAACAATACACTCACCACGGAATTTGAGTCAACTTCGCTCGATCCTGGGAAATCAGACGCGTTCTCCTTACCGCTAAGCATCGGAATAGCGCGAGAGACGGGTTTTTTCAATTCATACTCGTCGGCATGTGGTTTCCATACTTCGGTTATTTTCGCTTCGACGACATCAGCAGTATCCGCGGGCTTGAACTTGAACATTTCGTTGCACATGACGCGACTCAAGAGATCGACGTGCGTCATCCCCGCGGCCTTGAACGCACTGTACCACGGATCGTTGACATCCGTGCCTGGGAACACGTCCACCGAACGGCCGTCAGAGGTAAAGTCATCCCACAACGCGACGCCACTAGCGGTCGCCTTGTCTGGCAACGCAAACGTACGCGCGGCGAGCTCGGTGACCTCCTCCCGCAGCGACGTAATGTTCACCCCCAACATGGCCAAATGATCCTCGTCGGGCATCTCCGGACCCGATAGCGCGAGTAACCGGCGGCGGCTGGAGCTGCTGGATTGTTGCATAACTGATGACCGACTACGAGAGGTCGACTGCGGTGCTACTAAAGCAACGACACTGAGCGTACCGAGCGCGAGCGCCGTCGCCGCGCTCACCACGGTTTGCTTGCGTCTCTTTGGCGCGTGCGTCGACGGCGCGCTCTGCACTTCGGCGGGCGGCGTAGACTGCGGTATGGACGCAGTCTTCGGCGGTAATGGCAATTTCGGTGTAGGAACCATCGGTATCATCGCAGGTGCATACATGGGCATCATGTACGGCACAGCGGGCATCGCCGCCGACGCGTGTCCCATCCCCATGCGAAGCGCGTGGTTCTCATTCGTCAAGTGCATCACCATCGCTTGAAGCTCGCCATTCTGCGCCTCTAACATCCGCGCACGCTTTTCCAAATCCCGAACGTACTCACGCTTACGCGCGCGACTATTTTGTGCGCTCTCTCTGTTTCTAATCAGTCGCGCCTTGCGTTCCGCCTCGGAGTCCTGCGCCGGCGTCGTCGTGTTCTCACACGTCATCTCGATTCTATCACTCTTTGAAACCACCGCACGCGTAGCATCATGTGCATCATCGACGACGACGCCACCACCGACACCACAATCACCATCATCAAACAATCCAAACCCATCCAACAACGGCTCGCCCAACGCGTCGGCGTAATCGCCGAAATCCCCATCCGGAAGTAACTCATCAAACAACGACTCAATCCCCTCGGCGACGACGCCATCGCTCAAACCATCACACCCACCACGCATAAATCCATCCTCACTCGTCGTCGTCGACGTCGGCACCGCCACAACGGCCACATCGCCGCCATCCGAAGACGCCGTCGCGAACGCCGCGCCTCGCCGATCCGGCGTCCCCGGCGCCGTCCCGCGCAACCCAGACCCAGACGCCTCCCCCCGCCCGCGCACCCGCGCATCGCGTCCGTGCCCATCGATCCCATCATCGCCATCACCGTACGAACCTTTCGACGACGCGCTCGACGCGCCCAGCATCGAATGCTTCAGCATCGTGAATCGCGAAGCAAGCAATCAATCAATCGTCGCGATCCGCGCCGCACCGACACCACCCGCGCGTGTCGCGATCCGCGCGTCGCGTGACTGACACCACGCGCGCGCGACACCGCCTCGTCGCAATCACTCGAGAACGACGCCGTGCGACGACGAGTGACGCGCGTGACCCTCGGCGCGTGTCCCGGAACCCGCGGATGTGGTTTCGTATAGTTTTATACTGTTTACCCATACATACCCATGACGTCGGCACCCCATGGCATGGATGTCGTTTGGTCTTCCGCGCGTCGGTCTGTCTGTCTCGAACGCGCGCGTCGTCGTAAGGCGCGCGATGCCAAGGGTGGTGATTGCGCTGCGCGGTGTGTTTTACGGTGTCGACACGACACACGGGTGGGGCGCGTCGTGCGCGCGCGTGGTGGGTGGATGGATGGGCGCGAGTCGGCGCTCGCGCGTACACCTTTTGGTCGACGCGCGTGGGCATTAAAATGGGTCGTAATGCGTGTCGTAGATGAATGGTTTCTTGCGTACGCGTGGGTACGTGACTTGGATGGTGTGCGCGTGTGCGCGTGTTTACGACGGGGACGTTGAGGATGCGTCAGCGTCGGGTGAGGCGGAGCGATGGTCGGGCGACGCGACGATGATGGAGAAGATTGGTAGTCGTCGTCCTTCGTCGTCGTCGTCGTCGTCGTCGTCGTCGGTGGTGGTGATGGTGGTGGTGGTGTCGGGGACGGAGGTGGAATGCACGCGCACGGGTGCGACGTGGGCTCGATCGACGTCGTCGTCGTCATTGTCGTCCGCGTGAGGCGGCGTTTCGTATCCTTCGTCTGCTCCGGCTTCACGACGCGGTCGGCGACGTTCAGGTTCCTTTGGCGACGCCGTGCTCGGAGACGATACCGTGGGAGACGTAGGGTACGACTTGTGCGATACCACGGCGTACTCTGGTCGTCGATCGAGTGGTGCTGGCGTGCCCAAAAAGTCTCCCCAATCGCTCACGTTGACGCCGCTCACCAAGGCGCCCAAGGCGCTCGTCTGCGCGGACGACGCGTCTCGGTAATGAATGAACCGGCATCGACTACCGTACGGGCACGCGCCTTGCTGAGCAAATGTGCGACAGACTTCTGTTTTATACTTTGGGTGGCGAAGCACGGGGCGTAATTCGTCGGGGCCGTGCGCAAACTGAAAACATACGGTCTGTCAGTCGTTCGTTTCGTTTGCTCGACCGGGGACGCACCTGACATTTATGTCCGTATCTACACGCACCGGATTCTTCCCATGATCGGCAAAGTTCCGTCTTGTACAGTGAATGCTGAATGCGCGGTGATGTCGGTGGTGGTGCCGTCACCGGCGTCGCCGATGTCGCCATGGATGACGACGCGCGAACGCCTTCGTACATCGGGCTTCTGGGCGGCGTCGTAAACGCCGATGAAGACATCATTCCCGACGTAGAAATCGCCGATGACGGCGGTAAACCAAGATTTAATGATGAAAACATATCATTCATGAGCGTATCAGGGACCGCGGCGATCGATGTGTACGAGGATGACAACGCTGTCATCGAAGACGATGATTGATACTGTCGCGACGGTTGATGTCCCGACGCGGAGGACGTCGCGACCCCGTACACGCTCGCGCGCTGTACCCCACCCGTCCCAGCGTGATGATGCAAAATCGTCGCCATAGGTATGTCATCAAACGTCGTCGACATACCGCCCGCACTTGTCAACCCAGGTGCGCTTCGAGGCGGCGTTTGCGGCCCGCGCTGTCGCGCAGACGTACTGTCTGTTGACGTTCCAAGAAATCCAAACCCCGGGACATCGGAGCACGCGTACGATGTCCCATACGGCGTCGACGGCGCACGAAACGCAATGTTTGGACGTTCAGGTGATGCATATGGATTTGGTTTGTGATGCATCGCGCGGTCGTCGGCGTCCGCGTCGACGGCGACAAAGTCCGAAGCGTAGTCCTCGCGCGACGCCGCCATGAGTAGCCAGGGTGGATGGATGAACTATCCTCTGAGGTGCAGAACGTCGACGAGGAAGGGCGCGGAATAAGGGGTATATACCAAGATAGTATCGAGTAGTGGTGTTTAATCGATAATTACCGCACGCACGAGACGTTGGCGGTGGATAATAACCCTCGGTAAAACGTGCGGATAAGTGAGGATGTGAGGGCGCGCGCGCGTCGTTGGGACAAAAACTCGTGCGACGCGAGCGTAATGTATGTTTGCATCGCACATATATCACACTGTTTCTAGACATACTTGAGGTAGGCGTTCAAGTTGACCCCGAGATTTTGAGCTAATTTCGTCGCCAAGTCTCGAGAAATATTGCACTGATATAATCCACCCTCCATGGCGCTCCCGCGATTGATGGACAACATCCCGAGCTGGGTCATGCTCGATATTTGCATAAAGACGTCGGCGCTCAGGAGTTCTTCTTCGAGATCAGCCACTTCCGCACCGTCTTCGTCGTAGATCTGACGTGTGATGAAATGGAAGCATGCGATGAGACGCTCGAGCTTGAATACGCGTCGGCCGTCGACGGCAGCT
This sequence comes from Ostreococcus mediterraneus, assembly GCA_012295225.1. NCBI lineage: Eukaryota > Viridiplantae > Chlorophyta > Mamiellophyceae > Mamiellales > Bathycoccaceae > Ostreococcus > Ostreococcus mediterraneus. The sequence goes on from WMKK01000009.1 coordinate 452,350, forward strand.
TCGGCGGCGCGCTCGCGTTCGCGGTCGCCGGCGTTGCGATCTTTGCGTTTACGCACGGCCACGTGGCCTTCAATCTGACCTCCGAATAGGCGCTTATCGACATCTTCGGAGTTGTGCGAGCACATATACGCCGAAATGAGTAGAAACTTTGTCAAGCGTGGGATTTCAAAGTCCAATCGCCCACCAGCACCGCTGCCGACGGTGTCGTGCGGCACTGGCCATTCGCCTCGTCCCAACGCGAGCGCCGCCGGACTCAGGGGCACGGTCAATCCCGTATGCACGTTTGGTCGTTCGCGTCGAGCGACGGTATCTGCAGGTTGACTGCTTTGTCCATTTTTGTTCGTGTTCAATGCGGCGTATAACGATCGAGGCTCGGGAAGAGGCGCGCCGCTCGCCTTGGCTTCGTCGTACGGCTTGATGTACTGCGTCCATAACGGCTCCAAAGTCGCACGTAACTCGTGCAAATTTCGACACGTCGCCGTGAATGTAGACAGCATCGTGCCTAAAAACGCGCTATAAATGCTCTCAATCGCGGACTCTGGGCGCTCTTGCAGTAAAATGTACCGCAATTCTGTGCTCGTGTACGCCGGAAAGTACACTCCTTCGTACGGCGTCGTTCCCGAAGTCGAGCAAAACGTATCCCATCCTTGCTCGCCAATGAAAATCACAATCACCTTACGACAGCTCAACTCTGCGAGATGCAAAAATGAATTCAACACCTGCTCGCCTCGCCACTGCAACAACCTCTGCGCGCCATCGATGACGACGTACGTTGCCAACGCGCTCGGTTCGCTCGGCAAGTACGCCTTTAAAATCTCCACCAAATCACTAAACCTATCGCATTTCAACGCCTTCTTACGCTGTTCAGCGCTCGCATCCCGTAAAACCTTTGAATTCTCAATCAAAACCTCGCTCAATTCCTCTACCACCGCCTCATACAACAACTTTGGCGAGTGCTCCGTCGCGCACGACGCGTACGCGTGCGCGCGCCCGCTCGCCCGAAGCACATCCCTCACAATCGACGTCTTCCCCGTCACTGGCGGTCCATGCACGTACATCGGTGGATGATCATCCCTCGCATCACCCAGCGCGTTCACCAGCGCCTCGATCGGTCGTCGTCGACCGGGCCAGCGCGTATACAGCTCCCGCAACAGCGTCTCATCATCCGGCGCGCGACACCCGTCGTCACCCCGCGGTCGGTGCGCGCCCTCGTCCTCGTCGCCCATCGTCGTCGTCAACGCCGTCGTCGCCTCGAACGCGCGATTGGCGCGACCGTCGTCGTGCGTCGACGCATCCATCGCCCGTCGTCGTCGTCGTCGTCGTCTGCCGCGCCGCGCGCCGCGCGTCATCCGTCTGTCGCGCGATTCAAACATTCAATTTTACCACGGTTACGGGTGCGCATTTTGTCTTGGTGATACATTAGTGGCGTCGAACGTTGACGAGCCGCGCCGCGCGTCGCCCCATCGACCTCTTAAATCGTCGTTCGAGCTCCACCATGAAGGTACGTCGGACGCGACTCGATTCGCGGCGAAGAGGTTTTATGCGTGACGCGTATTGCTGTATTGCATGCGTTCGTCTCGCGCGGTGCGCGACGATGGCGCGCGGAGGCAACGCGCGTGGCGATGCGAGGGATGCGTGGGCGGAAAACCCTACGACGGATGGGATCGCCGGTCGGCGTCGGCGTTGGCGCGACGTCGATGCGCGTCGATGCGCGTGGATGGATGGATGTGTATATGTGCGACGTACTGACCGTGCTTTTGTGTGTGTGTGTGCATCGCATCGCAGCTCAACATTGCGAACCCGACGACGGGTGCTCAGAAGAAGATCGAGATCAACGATGACAACAAGTTGCGGTTGTTTTACGACAAGCGCATCTCGGCTGAAGTCGAAGGCGATGAACTTGGTGACGTACGTATTGTAGTGTTTTTGTGATGCGTCGTGTGCGCGTGGGTTTCGTGTGTGTGCGTGCGGTGGGCGTTGGCGGTCGCGCGGGTGTGGGCGATGTGCTCGAGCGATGCGATGGGTGCTAGGGCTTGACCTCGGGTACGGCTCGGATGGTTTGGGGCGGAGCGCGCGTGGATGAGGATGTTGAAGCGAGTGCATTGATGTGTATCGCGTGCTGACGTATCATCTCGTTTGTTTTTGTGTTCATTTTACAGGAATGGAAGGGTTACGTGTTCAAGATCATGGGTGGCAACGACAAGCAAGGTTTCGGCATGAAGCAAGGCGTGATGACGAACCAACGCGTGTTCTTGCTCATGTCCAAGGGTTCGAGCGGTTTCCGCGCGCACGGGCGTCGCAAGGGTGAACGCCGTCGCAAGGCGTGCCGTGGTTGCATTGTCTCCCAGGAAATCTCTGTGCTCAACTTGATCATTGTCAAGCAAGGCGACGCGGATATCCCGGGTTTGACCGACACTGAAATCCCGCGCATGCGCGGTCCGAAGCGTGCGAGCAAGATTCGCAAGCTTTTCGCGTTGACCAAGGAGGATGATGTTCGCCAATACGTGAACACCTACCGTCGTGAGTTTGAATCCAAGACTGGTAAGAAGAAGTCCAAGGCGCCGAAGATTCAACGTCTCGTTACCCCGCTCGTGCTCAAGCGCAAGAACGCGCGCATCGCGGCGAAGAAGGCGAAGCAAGCCACGTCCAAGGCTGAAGCCGCTGAATACCACAAGCTTCTTGCCTTGCGCCTTCGTGAGCAACGTGAGCGCCGCAGCGAGTCTCTCGCCAAGCGTCGCGCGTCCTCGGTCGCCAAGAAGGCGTAAGAAGCGCGTGTTTGCTCTCAAATTTAAAACTATAGATGTTTGAAGTGACGACGATGAAATCGCGCGACGGATGTGAGGCGCGCGTGCCACCATAGAGCTTAGCAGCTCACCTATGCGATAGTGTGTGTTAAACAAACTACTCTCATGCCATTACTACGTTCGTCGCCACGACCAGCACAATAATAAGGACAACCATCGCCGCACCCGCGCGCGACAACGTCTCGCCAGGTTCCCTTTGTCCCGGTTTTTCGCGCGAAAAAGTGCATTTTGAAATGAATTCGTACTCCAACGCCCCACACGCCGACGATGCGCATGCCGCGCACGATGCTATCGTCAACGACGATGGTGATGCGATGTGCACGCGTTGAACGAACGGCGCGTCTCGTCCCGGTGCCGTCGACGACGACGCGCGCGAGACGGGCGACGACCAAGGCTGCGTCAGACGACGATGGGTCCTACGTGGAAGACTACAATCGTTCCCCGTATTACACGCAAACTGAACGACGATTCGTGGATTTGATCACGATTCAAGCCATTAAGAACACGCTGCATTACTTGCAAGAGACGAACGGCGAGATGCACATGTATTTACACGCGTATGTTGCGGAGCATCCCATCGCAAACGAGGATATGGATGAGTGGTTGAGCGCGTTGGCGTCCACGCCTCTGACGAGAGTCGTCGATCCGCGTCGATCGTCCGTACCAGGGCCGAAGGAAGAAGAAGATGCGTTGAGGAAAGGTAGAAAGGTGTCTCCGAGGGATGTGTGTGAGAGAATCATGGCATGCCGAGTGGAGGTCGCGAAGGAGCTTGCGGGCGTGAGCAGCCAACTGAGCGTGAGAAATTCAAGCGTGCTTCGCAAGGCTTTGGAGGCAACGTTTCGGGAGTACGATGACGTCACTGACTTTAGGGGTGAGAAAAAGGATGCGGATCATGATTCATGAAGTTTTCCTTTTATGTTTTATGTATTGAGTAATAGGAGGAGGAAGTCATAGCGCGAGCGAGCTTATATTTTATTATGCGTTTCATGGTTTTAATGAACACTGATGAAATTTTACAATTCATGCACACGACTCGCTCTAAGCGAGATAGACATACATTTTGCGATCGGTTGGATCGCGTTCTATGAACTCACGCTCTATTAAGTTTTCAATATGTTTCTTGATTTCTGCTGGAGTCGGTAAGAAGCGGTTACGCAACTCTGCGTTGACTTCGACAACGATGCTGTTGTGGTCGAGTCGCTTGTGCGACTTCATGATGCGCACAATAGTAGCCTCAATTTGCGGCTTACGATCGTCTGAAATCTTGTGCCGAGTTGCCGCTGTCTCTTCGTCGGTTTCACGTTTCTGAGAAATGGACGCAATCTTCACCTTGTGCGATTTTGAGGAGAAGCTCGAGTTGACGGAAAAAACGTCGTCCATCGACACGTCTTTTGATGTTGGATACTTTGTAAGAATGTTCTTGCCCTTGACGCATGCGAGCGCTTGCAAGCTCAACATGAGCTGTTCTGGCTCTACATTTATCATATCGGCAATATTATCAGTCGTTAACTCATCGTGAGTGTTGAAAAGCATTAAAACACACATGTGAAGCGTAGAGACTGTGATTTCGTACTCGCCGCTCGGAAACGTGGCTTTGATGTCCGCAGTACCCATACTCGTCTGCCACGTGAGCTTTCTGCCACTGTGTAGCGCGTGGTAGAACTTATCAAAATTGTAACACACTCGCTCGCACGCAGGAGGCAAGATGATCGTCTTTGACTGCTCCTTCATTGGCCACGAACCAGTGGTCAACACAGTGACGTTTACATCCAACAAGTCCGGATGACTGGCCCTGAATGCCTCATGCAAATCCACAGAGTTAAGCATATCATTGAACATTCCCTCGAGTTTCACTGTGTATGTCAACCCACAGTCATTTCTAAGCTTTGCCACGAATGCGCGCTCGCTATCATCGCTCGCCGAACGCTTATTCAAAAGCCGCTTTGATAAGTGTCGACGATAATACGTTTCAAAAACATCCTTCTCGTTAAAGAGGCGGAATATACCCATGGCTTTATTGAAAATGACATCCAAATCATCATCAGTGGCATCTTTTGCGGGTTTACGCAACACATGATCCAGGTAGAGAGATAAAAACTCCGCCGTGCGCGGGTTAAAATTTGCCACCAGTTGATACGCCTGATTGCACTGTGACTCGAGGAGACGGTTGTTGTCAAACGCCTTGGACAAGATTATATCATACTTCTCCTTGAAAACAAATAGATCTTCAACAAATTTCATCGGGTTCCAAGCATTCTCAGCATTCTTCACGAGCGCTTTACCAGTCTCCTTCAAGTGATTGTAAAAGACGTCTGGCATGCCCGCAAGACCATCCATGGTTAAAAACAGCTTGTAAAAGCGAGACAAATGTTCCAATTGATTGCTTCTCAGCATCTCTATGAATCCACTTGCAGTGTTATGCAGCAGTAGTGTATCTGAAACATTCGTCAAAAGCTCGTCGCGGGCTCTGTTGAAAAGCGCCTTGTGCGTACGCTCTTGCATGTACGCCGCGCACCGCTTCTTCTCAGCCTCAAGTTGGTTCTCCACCATCTTCAAATATGTCGGGCAGTCATCGCTCACGATGTGCTTCTCGGCCATCGCCTTGTAGAACGACGTCGTGTCGTCTAACAAGCGTGATTCAAACTCCAGCACATACGCCGAGTCTTCTTGGAGTTCAAACAACATGGTACTAACCTTGCGCAGCACGTCTCGGCTCAATTCGACATCCTTTTCGCGCTCTCGTCGGACTAAATCTGATAAGCACTTACCCAGCCGCCGGCTTATGCGTGGATTCTTCACCACGCAGAGTAGCCATCGTTCCATCGCCATCTGGCGGATGGAGTGCTGGTGGCTCTTGGACCGTTCTACGTGCACTCTATCGAGGTAGGCGAACACGTCCGTCAACATTTCAACCCCTTGGCAATGTCGCTGATATCGCGCTTCGAAATCCATCAAAAATTCCACCTCACCAACGATATCGGCAATTTTACTCGCCACGTGCAAGCATAAATGATCCGTCACGCAATCATCAATCATGGTGAACAAACGGTCCCCTTCCTTGCTGAGCACCAAGTCATACGCCATGCGGTAGAGCTCTTCGAACGACAAACTATGCACATCCAAGTTTAATATCTCCATCGTCGCCGTGCGCAACGTGTTCATCGTAGCCTGAACATCCTGTATCATTCAACACATAACGCGCCCGTCAGTCGATAGCGAACAGAACACCACCACCACCCCCTCTCCAACGCCGCAGCGCGCGCGTTAACCCACACTGAATCTCGCTCAATTCCCTTCACACGCGATGCCATGACGCGCACGGCATCTTCCGCGACGAACGCGCGAATCAACGCGTACGTCGCTGTCCATATTTTTACACGCGACGCGCGACAGAGAGCCGCGCGCGCGCGAAAACGAGGCACAACGCACGCACCTTGTCACTATTTTTCAGCCTATGCTGGAACGGCTCAAGTCCCACCGCGGCGACGGCGCCAGACGCCGAGCGCTTGCGTCCGCTCGTCGACGGCATCGTTGACGACGACGGCATCGCAACCGCCGCCGCCGCGCTGGATTCACCCGACGCCCGCTGTCGAGGACTTTCGCGTTCGCGCATCGCGCGCACGAGAATGACGTTGCGTACGTGGCACCACGCGCGTCACACGACGTCGCGAGCGTCGTCGTGACGCGCCCACACGAGCGATATGGGCGCGCCGAGCGATGCGATACGACACGCGTCGCGACGTATTCGCGAGGAAATCCCCAACGCGTGTGGCTCGGCGCTGGATTTACGCGGCGTTGTGGAAAAGTTTGCCGATGATTCAAAAGCGTGCGATGTGCTGAGCGCGGTGCGACGGGCATGGAACGCCACGACGTGTGACCCGTCGAATAAGCTTTCTGAGAGAGAATTGGTACGTTAGTATTCCCGCGAATTCGTGGCGAATCTCTCGAGAGATTCGTGGCGTACGACGTGAGGTGAGCTGTCGCCCGCTGAGAGACTTTGAAAACTAACAAGGCTCGTCTGTCATCGTTCTTTTCGTTTCCTTTCTACGCAGGCGGACACGATGCGGATATTTACCGAGTGCTGGATCGCCGAGAACCTCACTGGTTCTGCACTCACTGACGCTCAAGTGGCCTACCGCGTGTCTCGGGTGAATTATAAAGAGGTGAAGGTGTGCATGACGCAACTCGCGAGCTGGAGTCGAAAGAATTACTGGGAACCTTGGGGAGATGCCTGTCGAGCGATGCGAGATGAAATAATGAAGAAAACAGATGGGTATTATCATACATACGCGCAAGTATTTCGTGGATTGGATTTATTGCGATTACAGGCGACGACTGGGGTCAGAAATATGGTGAACAACGGCGAGTCGCAGGTCACGCTCGAAGATGCAAAGGCGTTTGACGCAGACTTAAGAAAGTGGATGGTCACATGCTGGACTTCGAATGGATTGCCAGTCCTAGAAGACGCACCGAAGGATAATGAAGTTTTCTATGCGAGTGGATTAGAACCGATGGCGACGCTGGCGACGACGTCGACGCGCACGCCGCCACGAGACCGTTCACAGCCTGTGAGTCCAGCGCTGCCTTCAGCGAAAAAGGCTAAATTGGAGAAGAAAGCATCGGCTACGGACATAGATGGATTGCCATCGTCAATCAAGCAAGAAAAGAAAGTAAACATAACGATGGAGCTACCCGGCACGAGCGAGCGCCGCGAGGAACGAGCGCCACGTGAAACTTCCATGCATGTTACACGAAACGCCGTCGGCGTACTTGTCAAGGCAAAGTGTCACGGATTGAATATAGATTTGATCGTGATTCCACCGTTTCCACTGGCCACTGGTCTGAAGTCGAATGGTGAAATGGCCGCCATGGTATTCCGCGAGACGCAAGCCGAAAAGAGTGCACTTACACCACCTGTGGCGGCCTCTGTACGCTGTACACACAATGACGGTAAAACGTGGCGCTGTCCGAATCGGTGCGCCGAAGGCTTACCATTTTGCATGAAGCACCGTCCCAGAAGTGTAGCCACCATGGCAAGAGTCAAACCGGTAACGTTTCAAACGCCCAATGGTCTTTCGATAATGTATGATGGTCCGCCAGCGGCGTGTGTAGTTCGTAGCGTTGCGGGCACCCCGATAGATGCTTTGGATGTCTTGATGTTGAAGGATGCCGAGAACTTGGAAGCGCACGCGTGGGAGATCGAAACGCAACTACAATCCGCGGAAGGGTACGTGCGACAGGATGACGGTGAAGGGAAATTTCGAGCAAATGCCTTGGTACGCGAACGCGACAGTGTGTGGGTTCCGTACCCGCAATACGAGGCGCGTTTGTTGACGCTCCTTCCAGGCACGCCTTCTGGAGCTACGCCGGCATCGGATACTATATTCAACGCCACAATTGAAGAGATTCGTACCATTAACGCGGCTCGGGTAGCCAAGAAGGATACGCCTGTTGACGACGTGTCAGTAGTGAAATCTGAAAAGGATTCGCCGCAGTGCGAACGCGAAGTTCAGAAAAAGAAAGTGCCGACGGGATGTCAAGATGTCCGTCGGCGACTAGCCGAACTCCATCATCAGCTCAATGGGGTGAACAGAGAAATCATGGCGATGAAAGATACGGGAAAAGAACACGTTGCGGCGCATGGTCGGCCAACGAGCGTGCCTACGGAGAGTGAGTACGATTTATTTGAACAGTCTGTGAATCGCGCGTTAGCTGCAGTGTAAATTTGTTGTTATTAATGCACATGGTAGACGCGCTGCTAACTCTACGCATTTCGGCGCCTTGATTTCAAGACGCTGTGTGATGGTTATATAAAATGGGTGACTTTTTCTCTTCTGTTAGTATTTTTTTGGAATCTTTTTACGTTCAACTCATATACTCGTACACTCTTTACCCATCGCTCGAGGCGTTTTACTCTCTTTCTCTCGCGCTCAATGCTCTCTCGTGGACGTTTCAGTTTTGTCCCGCGACTACGAAGATGCGACGTAGCCGTGAATAATCTTAAGATATACACTGCCCACGCTTGATTCCGAGTCTATTTGTAACTAGCCATGAATGCTTGATGGAAATTGGTAAACTTGACGACGACGCCGTCAATGTCCGCTTCAGAGGGCAAGAATGTAGTGCGGAAGTGCCAAGAGCCCGGCTTTTGGCCGAATCCAGAGCCCGGGACGGTGACGATACCCGTAGCTTCTAGAAGCTTAGAGCAGTACACGGCATCGGCAACCTTGCCCGCAGCTGCACATTCATCAAGGAACTTTTGCGGAAACGTAAGGTTTGGAAACGCGTACATGGCCCCTTGCGCGTCCTGGCAAGTGATGCCTTCGAGCTTTCGCAAGCCCTCGACGAGCTTGATTGAGCGACGCTTAAGCGACGAAAGAATATTGTCACGTTCGGAGGCGTAAAGCTCGTAAGAAGGTTCGCCTTCAGTAGGCGGGTCCATGACGAGCGACGTCGTCACTTGCCCCGCCAAGTTCGGGCAGAGCGCGATGGAGCAAAGCTTGAGAATGGCATCGAGCACGCCTTGATCCCAGTTACCGATGAGCTCCATGTAGCCACCACGGCGGCCACACTCACCATAGTATCCCTTACTGATGGATTGGAAGCTCGCCAACGCAACCTTGGATTGAAGCCCTGCGTCCAACACAATCTTGCGCATGCTCGTAAACTTGAGCCCATCTTGGTAAATGTTTTCTTGGTAAACCTCGTCCGCAATCAAAAGAATGTTTTCCTCGGCGCAATACGTGGCGATATCGAGTAAATTTTGATCACTCAAGACATTACCAGTGGGATTACCCGGGTTGATGACCACCAAAGCTCGCACGTTTTTCCCCGCCGCGCGCGCGTCCTCGGTTTGCTTCTTCAAGTGTTCGATATCCAACGACCACCCTGTTTCTTCATCCAAATAGTACGGGACGAGCGTACCACCATACAAAGTGCATGCTGCAGAATACAACGGATATTGCGGAATCGGGCACAACACCGCGTCATCAATGTTACGAATCATCACATTCATCAAGTAATGGCACCCCGCCGAGGCCCCGTCGATGAGGAAAATGTCGTCGCTGCTCGCGGCGTGCCCATCGCGCTTCGTAATCCCCTTCGCCACGCGCTTACGCAACACCTCAACGCCCTTAGACTCAGAGTATGCCCCAGTGCCACCCTTAATCATCGTCGTCGCCTCCTTCGCCCGCTCGAGCACGTCCCGAGGGAACAACGTCTTTGCCACCTCTTCATCGCTCGTCAACGACGCGCAATCGATCGCCGCGAGCGTTTGCCTGAAAAACGTAATCGGCTTCTGCCCGAGCGAGTGCGGATTGCCAATGTTACAATACACCACCTTATCAAACGGCACGCTCGATGGATCCTTTTGCAGCGCCTTTTCGAGCTCCGCCGCGCGCGCGACGATCGGCCCGCGCACCGCGTACTCGGCAGCCACGACCGCGGCGTTGATCGACGTCGTCGTCAGCCGCGAATCGGCTTTCGTCGTCGGGGCGCCCATTCGATGGTGAATTACACGCGAAAGAAGACGTGCGTGTGTGTGCGTGCGTGTGTGTGCGTGCGTGCGATCTCCCGCGCGTTGCGCAACGTCGTCGTCGCACAGTGTCGACCACCATCGCGCGCACAAGGTGCCTCCATCGTCATCTTTTTCATCCACGTTTCAAGCCCCCCTCGCGACCGCGGCGGTCGACAGACGCTGGGCGACCGAAAACCCGACCGACCGAAAACCCGACCGACCGACCGATCGATCGACCGAAAACCCGATCGAAAACCCCGATCGATCGAAAACCCGATCGATCGACCGAAAACCCGATCGACCGAAAACCCGATCGACCGACCGATCGATCGATCGAAAACCCGATCGAAAAACCGATCGATCGAAAAACCGATCGATCGAAAATCCGATCGACCGAAAAACCGATCGATCGAAAAACCGATCGATCGAAAATCCGATCGACCGAAAAACCGATCGATCGAAAAACCGATCGATCGACCGAAAACCCGATCGACCGATCGAAAACCCGATCGAAAAACCGATCGAAAAACCGGTCGACCGAAAAACCGATCGATCGAAAACCCGATCGACCGAAAACTCGATCGACCGACCGATCGACCGACCGAAAAACCGATCGATCGACCGAAAACCCGATCGACCGATCGAAAACCCGATCGAAAACCCGATCGAAAACCCGATCGATCGAAAACCCGATCGATCGAAACCCCGATCGATCGATCGACCGCCGCGGTCGCGGGGCACCGGGGCCACCGGGGGCGCGTGCGAGAGTCGGACCAACGGCGCGCGCGCGCGCGTACGGCTTGTGTATCGGTGTAACGACGTGACGACGCGTACCGCATAGGATTCACGCGTCGTCCTCCGTCGTCGTCGTCGGCGGCGGCGGCGGCGGCGGCGTCGCGGGCCCGAACGCGCCCCGTCGCGCGCGGTCTCCCGCGGCGCCGACGCCGCGCTCGAGGCGTCCGCGGGGGCGAGGGCGGACCAGATCGGTCGATCGGTCGGGACTCGCACAGCGCGACGCGCGCGCGCGTGCATGCACGGTGCGTCGGTGAGGGACGTCGTCGCCGTCGCCGCGCGAGGTGCGAATTCGTCGCGTCGTCTTCGTCTTCGTCTTCGTCTTCGTCGTCGTCGTCTGTGCGCGACGCGGGTGGCGCGCGCGCGCGGGCAACCTCGGGACGACAGGATTGTGCTCCAGCGCGTGAGGGTGTCGGCGGCGTCGTTGGCGCGTGTCGGCGCGTCGACGGCGACGTCGGCGACGTTAGCTAGGGGCGTGGGGTTGAGTCTGTCGTCGTTGTGCGTGCGCATGCGACGAGGCGCGGACGCGGTGGGGTGTTCGGGGGGCGGGGAGAAGCGCGCGAGGGCGGCGCGAGCGAGCGCGGGGGCGGGAATGCGATTCGTGGCGGCGAGCGCGGGGGCGAGCGATGATGCGGTGGAGAAGAAGATGACGATTGTGGATGTGAAATGTACCGCGAGTGAGCAAGCGGTGTTTGATACCTTGTTAGAGGTTGTGGAGCACTTCAAGTTGAATGTCACGTTGCGCGTCGCGGGCGGTTGGGTGCGGGACAAACTCATCGGACGAGAGAGCGACGATATAGACATTGCGCTGGACACCATGCTCGGGAAGGAATTTGCGGATAAGGTGAACGAGTACTTGACGTCGCAAGGCGTTGAAACTAAGGGCATAGGTGTGATTCAGAGTAATCCTGAGCAAAGCAAACACTTGGAGACGGCGACGATGCGCGTGCGAGACGTGTGGCTGGATTTGGTGAATTTGCGCTCGGAGAGCTACGCGGAAGACAGCCGTATTCCGGAGATGGAATTCGGTACCGCCAAGGATGACGCTTTTCGACGTGATTTGACCATCAACGCGCTGTTCTATAACATTAATGAGCGCAAAGTTGAAGACTTCACCGAGAGCGGCGTGAAAGACTTGGAGCGCGGAGTGGTGCGTACGCCTTTGCCGCCGCGCACGACTTTTCTCGATGATCCGTTGCGTATTTTACGCGCCATTCGTTTTGCTGCACGATTCGGTTTCGCCGTGCAGGACGACATCAAACACGCCGCGAGCGATGTAGAGGTTCAAGACGCGTTGCGTCACAAAGTTAGCCGTGAACGTTTCGGCAAGGAGGTTTTGGGCATGATGAAAGGGCGCTCGCCCGCGGACGCCGTGTCGCTCATGACAGCGTTTAAAATTACGCCAATAGTTTTATTTGTGCCCACACAATCTGTCGTGGATGCCATTACCGAGAATGCCGATCGACTCTCGATGTACTTGATGCGTTGCGCCGAGCGTGCCGTTGACGACATCCCGTCGAGCTCGACGTGGTTGGACGACGAAAATAAGGTGTGGCTATACCTCGCCGCATGGCTCGCTCCTTATCGCGCACTCGAGTCCGAAGGTAAGAAAGGCAAGAAAGTGCCCGCGGTCGGCGATATGATTAGCAATGCCTTAAAGTTGAGATCAAAAGATGCGGAAACCGCGGCGCACGTGCACGAGTCCATGAAAATTGCCAAGGATGTGTTGTTGGCCAAAGCTGATGGATTTTCCCGCCTTGATGCGGGCTTAGCGCTGCGTAAGATGGGTCCAACATGGCGTTTAGCATGCTTACTCCAAAGCCTAGTTGACCAAGTTCCAGGTATGAACGACGAACGCATCCCAGAGTGGGGCGCCGCGTACGCCATGGACCCGACATCCGTCGACGCCGATGTCGCTCGTCGCGTCGAAGACGGCGTCGAGGCGGCGGTGCGTACGTTTGAAACCATAGAACGTCGCGTCACGGAGCTATCATTGAATGAATGTTGGGATTTGAAGCCACCAGTCACGGGACAAGACGTCATGGCCGCGCTCAACATCACCAAAGGCGGGCCTCAGCTCAAAGCGTGGATTGATAAATCAATCGAATGGGTGCTCGAAAACCCACGCATGACGACGGAGGAGTGCGTGCAGAGAATTAAGGCGGAGAGTTGAGCGCACGCGTTGACATATTTAGTTCGCAGTGCGTCTACGCATTATATCATGTAGTAACAAAACAGTGCCAGTGCCCCGATGTGCGTGTTTGGCAAAGTGAGCAAAGTGCAGGATTAGGTGGATGGGTGTATGCACTTGTGTCACAGAGTCGTACTCGGACGCGACGTGGTGGCGTAAATGACTGTACACCTATAGTGATTACAACAAACAACAATTTCTTTCGGCTAAGACGTAGTACATTTCCGTTTTTTACAACACGGTGTCGTGTTCACCACCAAGGCTCGTCGAACGCGGCGGCGCGCACGACGACGTGAGCCTCGGCGGGAACAACTGGTTTGCCGGGCGGTTTGCACATCACAAACACCCGACCTGAGGCGCGACTAAACTTTTCGCGTAGCAAAGAAAGTGCTTTGACACTAATCAATGCTGATGCTAAACCTACGGCAGCAGCGGGTGCGGACACAGATGTGACGTACCCAACGCTTTCGCCTGAAATTTCTGCGAGTGCGACGTCGTCTCGTCGCCTCGCACCAGACTTTTTTCCAGTCCACGCCGCGTTTTGAGCAGCTGTGGGAACATATAACTCAGAACCCAACGATGGCTGTCCTGACCACGGACATCGGAGCGTGACACGCACCATTGCATGTTGAGTAGCGAGTGACTCGGCTTTAGACAACGCGTCTTGTGTCCGAATGACTCGCCCAACGGTGATACTTCTGCCGCATGCTTCTAACTCACGCAGACCCTGAGGTACTTTTCCGATTGGTGTCTTCGCCATGAGTGCTTTGATTTCATCAAACAGTTCTTGCCTTTGCGCAACACCGGCAGGGGTATCGAGATAATCATCAGGAAACACGGGCTTGCCAAATTGTTGCGCGCACCACGACCACTCCTTCATACCCGCCGCTCTCGCACCAGCGTGCGACATACCCAGTAACAGCGGTATTGCCCACGACTTTGGAACGATGACGCTGTATCCCTCAGACGCGTTTACGCCCCGGTTGATTAAGAGGCCGGAATAATTTTTCAATCCAATAGCTTTGGCTGGTTCCCACGGACGCTCCAACATCGCATCGCGTGACGCGCGGCAGCTCACATTGAACTCAGCTTGCGTTGGAGCTGTCTCGCTCGGTTCATCGTCGATGCGTTCAGGTGCTTGGTCAATATTGAGCGTCGCTGCACGTGGATCGTGCGACACAAAGTGACGAACACCACGGACGACATGTCTCTCACTCAAGAAATCAAGCCTCGGTACGAGCTTTTGCACAACCTCGAACGATTTGTGACCAATAATCTCAAGACGTGCAAATGCGTCGCTTGTTTCAACGGTGACTGCAGATCCACCACGTTTAACTTTACGAGCCACCTGTCGCGCTACAGCAGCGCGAATTGCTTGCAAAGCTTTTTCACTCGCGGCGGGATGCACCCATACGTGCGCCTCTGAGTCGTTTGAATCTTTCGCGCGTGGCATGTAATACGCCATCACAGGCGCGATCGTACGCTTGTTTTTAAACGTCTCGATGTGCATCGCGCATGCACGATGCGCTGCACGGAACATCTTGTTATTCAAGCACTTCTTCTCCACGGCGAGTTCAACCAACGCCCGACGCACCACAGCGCCGTCGCCTTTTAAGACTATACACGAATAATACGAAGAATCATGCACCAATGCGCTTTGAGCGATTGATTTCATAATAAATCGCCACCCTCGTCCGCGACCAGGCCGAATGCTCGGTAGAATCCATCCCCATTTACTATGTTTGCGCGTTGTAAATCTGCAGTTGTAAAAACGTATGCTTGCGTTAGTCGATGCACGAACGCACTTCATCGCGCCCGTCTCACTGTGTGTTGCCTCAGTCAATGTACCAAACGGTAACTATTTACGCTTGTCTCCAACGGCCGCCGAAACGTCCTCGGATTGGCTGGGTGCGTGATTTCGTCTTCACCGGCAACAGCTCATTCTCTTAGCGCTCTCACGCGACAAAACATAACCACACTCACCTCTTCGCATGCCAAGTATGCGTGCGTAACACCTTAAATGTAACGCCATCAATCACACGCTTCGTTTCCGCGTTCAATCGCCCGCGTCGCCTGAGAGCCTCTCGACACAACCGGAATCCTCTGCCGACGTCGCCGCCGACGTCGCCGCGCCTCCGCTTCAAGTTAGGTCGTCTTCGCGACAAATACGGGGCATGAGACGTCGCTCGCCGTCGCAAATGCCTCGGTAGCGTACTCACACCCAACACTTTCCCATTCCCTCGTCCTTCAATCGCCGTCGTCGTCGCATAAAGCTCAGCCGCGCGCGCGCTCGCAAAATCCCACACTTTAATGAATCGCGCCGCTCCATCCTCGCGCGACGTCCAATCGCCCCGCGTCGTCGCCAAGACGACGTCAACATCTGACATCGACTTGCCTGGCGTCGACATCGCGCGCGCGCGATCGCCGCACTCGCCCACGAGGCGCACAATGCGACTCGTGCACCGAGCCGTCGCCTGAGGTTCTAGGTCTCGATCATCACCACATCAGTCGCGTTCGACGCCACACGGCGACGCGCACGGCACGAACGACGCGAACGACGCGCGCAAGAACACGCAACGAATCGTATCCATCGATTGAGTCTGTCGCACGACGACGTTCGGGGGTATACGTAGGACATCTGTGCTCATTTGCGCTGCGCAGGAGCGCGCCACATCGACATCGGTGCCACCGACGGCGGACTTTGTGTCGACGTAATCGCGCGCGATGAGCGAGGCGGAGGCTAACGCCGCGGCTGCGGCGGTGGCGAATGTTGAAATTGATCCGGTGAAGGCGGCGAAGAAGGCGGCCAAGGCGGCAGAGAAGGAAGCGAAGAAGGCCAAGGCTAAAGCCAAAGCCGCGGCTAGGGCGGCGGAGGACGCGGCCAAGGCGACGCAAGGCGACCAAGGGAAAAAGGCAAAGAAGAAGGCTGCGAGTGGACCAGCTGAGGAGGATATTAAGGCTTTGGAAAGTGCTTTGGCGACGAAGAGCGGTGATAAAAAAGATTTGGCGAATACACCCATGGCAAAGTCTTATAACCCGGTGGCGGTTGAAGCGGGCTGGTACGATTGGTGGGAGAAGGAAGGTATGTTTACTCCGAAAATGGGCTCTAATAAGCCAAAATTCGTCATTGTCATTCCTCCTCCGAACGTTACTGGGGCGTTGCACATTGGACACGCGCTGACGAACGCTATTCAAGACACCATTGTGCGTTGGCGTCGCATGAGTGGATACGAAGCGCTTTGGGTGCCAGGGACGGACCACGCGGGTATCGCCACGCAAACTGTGGTTGAGAAGAAATTGCAACGCGAAGAAGGTATTACTCGACATGATTTGGGGCGTGAGAAGTTTCTTGAGCGTGTCTTTGAGTGGAAAGAAGTGTATGGTGGTAAGATTACAAACCAACTTCGCCGCATCGGTTCGTCCATGGACTGGACGCGTGAGGCGTTTACGATGGATGAAAAATTGAGCAAGGCTGTCAAAGAGGCGTTCGTCCGCATGTTCAACGAGGGTCTGATTTATCGTGATAACCGTTTGGTGAACTGGAGCTGCCAGTTGAAGACGGCCATCAGTGACATCGAGGTTGACCACATTGACCTTGAAGGTCCGACGATGTTGTCCGTTCCGGGACACTTGAAAAAGGTTGAATTTGGCGTCATCACCTCATTTGCGTATCCTTTCGAAGATGGCTCTGGCGAAGTCGTCGTGGCAACAACTCGTATTGAGACTATGCTTGGCGACACCGCAGTGGCGGTGCACCCCGAAGATGAAAGGTACAAGCACCTCCACGGCAAGTTTGTCATTCACCCTTTCAACGGCAGACGCATCCCTATTATCACGGACGCCGAACTTGTTGACATGGAGTTTGGTACTGGTTGCGTGAAGATCACCCCAGCGCACGATCCGAATGATTTTACGACTGGTAAACGCCACAATCTCGAGTTCATCAACGTCTTCACTGAAGATGGTTTGGTGAACGAACAAGGCGGCGAACAGTTCACTGGCATGAAGCGCTTTGAATGCCGCGTTGCGATTAGCGAAGCACTTGACAAGCTCGGATTGTTCCGCGGTAAGGCAAGCAACCCGATGCGATTGGGTTTATGCAGCCGCAGCAAGGACGTGATCGAGCCTATGCTCAAGCCCCAATGGTGGGTCAACTGCCAAGATATGGCCAAAGAAGCGTGTGATGCTGCCCGCGATGGACGCCTCGAAATTCTTCCACAATTCATGGAGCCTACCTGGTTCCGTTGGTTGGAGAACATTCGCGATTGGTGTATCTCCAGACAACTCTGGTGGGGTCACCGCATTCCGGCGTTCTACGTTCGATTCACCGGCGAAGGTGATGATGAAAGCGGTATGCCGGGTGGGAGCTCTGAAAAGATGGACCGCTGGGTCATCGGCCGCGATGCCGATGAGGCGCAAGCTGCGGCTCAAGCCAAGTTCCCTGGTAAAGAATTTGTCTTGGAACAAGATGAAGATGTCCTTGATACTTGGTTCTCGTCCGGTTTGTTCCCATTCTCCGTGTTTGGCTGGCCCGATGAGACGCCTGACTTGGCCGAATTCTACCCGACGTCTCTCCTCGAAACCGGTCACGATATCTTATTCTTTTGGGTTGCTCGCATGGTGATGATGGGCATGAAACTCACTGGCAAGGTTCCGTTTAAGCAAGTCTACCTTCACGCCATGGTTCGGGATGCTCATGGTCGGAAGATGTCCAAGTCTCTTGGTAACGTCATCGATCCTCTCCACGTTATTGAAGGCATCGACCTCACCAAACTTCACGAAACGCTCATTGGTGGTAACCTCGAAGAAAAGGAAATCAAGAAGGCGCAGCAAGCGCAAAAGACTGATTTTCCTGAAGGAATTCCTGAATGTGGTACCGATGCGATGCGTTTTGCTCTCGTTGCTTACACGGCTCAAGGTCGCGACATCAACCTCGACGTTCTCCGTGTTGTTGCATACCGACACTGGTGCAATAAGTTATGGAACGCTACTAAATTTGCGATGATGAATTTGGGAGATGACTACGTGCCGCCAACAGATATCAACAATTCCTTTGATTTACAAAGTATTCCGCATGCTTCTAAGTGGATTCTTAGCCGCTTGAACAATGTGTGCGAGACAACGAACGTCGCTATGGAAGCGTATGACTTCTGCACGGCCACGAGCGCGGTTTATGCGTTCTGGCAGTACGATCTTTGCGATAATTTCATTGAGATTATCAAGCCAGTCATGTTTGGTACCGATGAAGTCGCAAAGAAGCAAACGAAGGATGCACTTTGGATTTGCCTTGACGCTGGCTTGAGACTGCTCCATCCGTTCATGCCCTTCGTTACGGAAGAACTCTGGCAAAGACTCCCGCGTCAGACCACAGCCGAGTCTCCGTGTAGTATCATGATTGCTGAGTACCCAATCGCCGTTGATTCATGGAAGAACGAACTTGTTGAGGCGCAGATGCAAATCAACATTGACGCCATCAAGGCGCTTCGCTCCATGAAGGCTGACTACAATGTTGCTAAGATGAAGCCGGAAGCGTTCTATTCTTCAAAGTCAGACGAGTGTTCTGAAGCTATGAGCGTGAACAAGGAAGGGTTGATGGTTTTGGCTGGTCTTAGCGATATCAAACAGCTTGCTGATGGCGAATCTGCACCGGCTGGATGCGCCGTGAACGTTGTAAGCGAGGCGCTTACAGTTTACATTCTCCTCAAGGGCGTTGTGGACGCGGCAACGGAGATTGCAAAGCTTGATAAGAAACTTGAGCAACTTGAACAGCAGTATGAGATGCTCAAATCAAAGATTGAAGATTCTGGCTACGAAGAAAAGGTTCCCGAAAAGGTTCGCATCGTTGACGCAGAAAAACTCAGCAAGCAAGCGGAAGAGATAGACTCCATCAAGAAAGCTCGCGCGGACTTCGCATCGTTGCTGTAACTCAACACTAAGCACATCTTTAGAATACAGTATTGTGAATTCAATATAAATACAACACTAAAACAGCATATCTACAGTCTTCCCAAGGTCTCCTCACGAGATTGAGGCGACGAAATGCTCTTTTGTGAGTTCAGTGGACGCCTTCGTGGACGCAATGGGATATCGAAACTATCCATACCACTAGACGATAGCTTCGGGTTTATGAAAATTTTGGTGCCGCTGGTGACTTGCTGTGTGGGACTTGCACCTTTGCCAGTTGGCGACTCATTATTCGCCACACCAAATGATGTCGCCATCGATGAATTGGCTCGCTTGATGTCTTCAAGCTTTTTGCGCAACTCCTCTCTCTCGCGTGCTTTCTGCAGATGCTCTATCCTATCTTCTTCCGCTTTTGAGTCGCGTGCCAGTTTTTCTCGCTGCATCTTTTGCAACTCATGCGTACGGCGTGCGGCTTCTTCTCGCATGCGCGCCTCAGCTTCACTCGCCTCTTTCTTTGCACGTTGTACAAACTCAGCCGTCGCCGCAGCTTCCTTCTGCTGCTGTGCCGTCTGGGCGGCTTGTTGACCAGCGCGATATGCGTCATATCCGGAACGCGCTGATTGATTCGACGACGTTGGCGTAGTTGGCGTACCACCTCGCGACCAGCTACGTGTCACCGACGGTTGGTCCCGAGTAAAAGACTTCATAGGTTTCCCCATGTTTTCCCAAACCTTTCGACAAGCTTGTAAAAGTTTGAATGTCTCCTCGCATCGTGCGAGGTCATTTAAATTACCTCCACGTGCTGCCGAACGGTCTGGATGGAACTTTAGAAGTGCCTTTTTGTACGACGTTTCAATATTTTTCCCGTCTTCGTGCGTCTTGAGACGCAATAATAATCCAGCCAAGTCCCCAAACTCGGCGATATTATATAACCCTTCAGCCTTAAGCTCTTGCTGAGCGGTGATGCGTAAGTTGTTCAAATCATCCGCTTCCTTTGCCTTAACTTCGCTTTCTTTTCTGAAAGCCTCAGTGGCGTTGTTCATGCGGTGCACCTTTTTCAGCGCCGCCTTTTTCTTGCGCGCAATTTCAGCTTGCTTTTCCAACTCAACGCGTCTTTTTTCCCATTCAATTTTATCCGCCTCTGCACGTGCGCGAGCAACTTCATCTTCGGTTTCTTTCCCTTCAATCTCGGCTTCAAGTACTTGATCAGCGACGAATTGAAGCTTGTCTTTCGTGTCTGCGGAATCGCTTTCTTCATCTTCCGCCGCTGAAGAGTCAGATTCATCAACTGTCGACGGTTCGTGCGGCTCCGTCGACTTGACGTCTACCGGCATCGATTGTTTCGTCTGCTGGCGCTCTTCCAAACTCTCAAAAGTCGCAGGTGCGACGAATGTTGTCGTCGTCTCTCTGGCGACGCCAACCGCCTCGCTCTCCGCCTGATCCTCCTCAAACGCGTCTTCCATCATTTCATCCACCTGAACGAACGAACTCTCGGCTTCGTTATCATCCATAAACGTCCTACCACTATTCGTCTCAATCTCCATCGCCTCCACCGCGGCGCTCGCCGTCCTTGTCGTCGTCGAGCTCGCCGTCGGTTTCGCCTTCACGACGACGCGCGCGCGCTCGCTCCTCCCCAACGCCTCCGTCGTTTTCTCCGACCACGCGTGCGTCAAGAGCGTATACTGCCGCCCAAGCACCGCACCGAGAATAAACCAAAACCCACACGCGAGTTTAAACATTATCGCATTCACCCACGTCTCGTTCAGCGCCAAAACTTGCGACATGATGTCACACCTCGCTCTGGTGTTACACTATAATCCAAACACCCAACGACCAGCGCACGCGCGCGACGGGCACGACTCGAATCGCGCCACGCGAATCGAACGATGCGTGTGCGTGTAGCCTCGCGCGCGATGCGATCGAGCGCGGATTCTCGCCGGGGCGACTGTGGCGACGCGGCGCCAGGAGTTCCGGTCGTTGGCCGATGGTCTCCCGGTTCTGGTGGCGTCAAATTCTCTTGACGGGTCATGACTCCTCAATGAGTCCCTGAATCAGACAATGTATCACACGTGAACATTTTTCAAGTCAACCCGATCTCACACGCGCGACGATCTGACGCGCCGCACACCCTCGCTCGCGTCGCGCATCGCACGCGCACGAGCACAGACACGCGCACGTCCGCGTCTTTCGCGCATACGTCGCTCGCGCGATGGGGAACGGTCAGTCGCTCGATGGCGCCGACGGTGCGAACGGCGGTCGCGGGGGCAAGAAGCAGGAGAAGAAAAAGTACGTGCCCCCGGTGCCGCCCATGCGCGTGGGGAAGAAGAAGAAAAAGACTGGCATCGAGGGTTCGAATAGGTTACCCAACGTCGCCCCGGCGAGTAAGTGTAAGCTGCGCATGCTGAAACTCGAACGGGTGAAGGATTATTTGTTGATGGAGGAGGAATTCGTAGGGAACCAAGAGCGGTTGAAGCCGAGAGAAGAACGCGATGAGGACGAGCAGAGTAAGATTGATGAGATGCGAGGGGCGCCGATGAATGTTGGGAGTTTAGAAGAGATCATTGATGATTCGCATGGGATCGTGTCGTCGAGTATTGGACCGGAATATTACGTGAACATCATGTCGTTTGTGGACAAGAGTCAACTCGAACCAGGGTGCGCGGTGCTGTTACACCATAAGAATAGCGCCGTGGTTGGGACTTTAGCCGATGATGTTGATCCAATGGTGAGCGTGATGAAGGTGGATAAGGCGCCGTTGGAGTCCTACGCCGATGTCGGGGGATTGGAAGATCAAATTCAGGAGATTAAAGAGGCTGTGGAACTGCCGCTGACGCACCCCGAGTTGTATGAAGACATTGGCATCAAGCCACCCAAGGGGGTGATTTTATACGGTGCGCCTGGAACGGGTAAGACGCTGCTTGCGAAGGCGGTGGCGAACTCCACGAGCGCCACATTTTTACGCATCGTGGGTTCAGAGTTGATCCAAAAGTACTTGGGCGACGGTCCAAAGTTGGTGCGCGAGTTGTTCCGCGTCGCCGACGAGATGAGCCCTTCTATTGTTTTCATGGATGAAATCGACGCTGTCGGGACAAAACGTTACGATTCTCAATCCGGTGGTGAACGAGAAATTCAGCGTACGATGTTAGAGTTGCTAAACCAGATGGATGGCTTTGATTCTCGTGGAGATGTCAAGGTTATCATGGCGACGAATAGAATCGAATCCCTTGACCCCGCGCTCTTGCGTCCAGGGCGCATAGACCGTAAGATTGAGTTCCCCTTGCCTGATGTCAAGACGAAGCGTCACATTTTCAACATTCACACTGGACGTATGAATTTAGCGCAAGACGTGAACATGGAGGAGTTTGTTTTATCCAAGGATGAGCTCTCCGGGGCTGATATCAAAGCGTTGTGCACCGAAGCCGGTTTACTCGCCCTTCGCGAACGTCGTATGCAAATCACCCACGCAGACTTTTCCAAGGCTAAAGAAAAGGTGCTTTACAAGAAGAAGGAAGGTACTCCGGAAGGGATGTACATGTGAGTCTATCCGCACCCTTAGTTTGTCTCGCATAGATGACTTTTTTTAATGACACACGTTCTGTACTAGAAATATACGCGCTCGTTCAACTTTGCAATGCTTCACTTATCACCATGCCAAGTGCCGATGAACTCAGCCGGTCGCTCGCCGCGATCGGCTCCGAACGCCGTGAGGTACGTCTTTCGTCCATGCACGCGCGATTTATCGAAAACGACGGTGAACGCTGCGTGTAATCCGTACTAACCATTCGTTCGATCTTCAGGCGAACGAGCGTTTGAAACGCCTCGTGGAATCACGCGCGGGGAGAATCTCAAATCATGCAAGCGCGCGGGTGAACAAAACGCCTAGAGTAGATCACGCCGCCTCCGCGACCGTGGCGGATGAAAAACGGAGCGAGCACGGTATGACGGAGCCGACGGAGCCGAGACCGACGGCGCGGGACGATGACGCGAGTAAAAGCCGCCATCGAAGGATGTTTGCCGGATTACTTGGGACCTTAAAGCAGAGCAAAACGAAGAATGACAACGAGAAAGATGTCATGGCGAAAAGAAAATCCATAGAAGAGGCAGTAGTAGGGAAGAATGAAGAAATTAGTCGAGAGTTGAGAGAGGCGCAGTTCAAGGCGTTTGTTGAAAAGAGAGACGTGGATGAAAAAATCAAGTTTGACTTGGATATGAAGTACAAGGAGACTGAAAAGGCTTTCATCGCAGTGCAGTATGAAGAATGGAAGAATTTGATAAGTGCTGGGGGCATTCTGACCACGACTGAACCGATGCTGGTGTACACGCTCAACACGCACACGCCTGAGACGCAAGCCAAGGCAAAGACGTCTGCGGCGCGCTTGGAGCACTGGAAGACTCAACAGCTCGAAAGAATTGAAAACGCAATCAACACTATCATCCGAAGACGTGAAGAGACTGCTGCGCGGCGAGAGAAGGCGCGTACACAAGGAGAAGAAAATGGCGAGGATGTCGACGTCGAGCTTGAAGACCATGAAGAATTAACGCTGGAAGGCCTCGAAGACGAAGACACGACGATGATTGGCGGCGAAGAATGATAACTAGCAATCTATAGTATAATATTTAATGCTTCAAAATACGCAGAAAATCACGACTGTATGGCGGCAAACTATCACGCGAGCGTTTCTTGTCCCAATCGAGCACAAACTCCGTGTGGCCCTCCTTCAAATATAGTAAAAGCCTCGAGGGCACAGCAGCATCTTGAAGCTTCCAATGAAAGTCTGCGCTTTCATACCACGGCACGGTGACATCAGCGCAGCCTGCCATGAGAATTGTTGGAGGAAAGTGAAATGTCTCGGTGGACGTCGCTGCATCGCCATTCGCCCTTCTAGAAAAACCAGCCATTTGGGCAATTTTATCTCCCTCTAAATCAATCGGACCGGGTGGTGATGCCACTATTGATGATATACGTTTGGGCATAAGACGCGCCGGACTGCACACGTCAAAGTTTTCAGGGCCGTTCATTGCCCGACCCATAGTAGACACGATGGCAACGCCGCGCGAATCTTCGTAGCTATAATGATACCCCACGTCGTATACCCCAGCCAAACCAACAAACTTACTTGGCATACGAACATCATCGTGCCACTTGCGCGTATTCGTGCGCGATTGCACATTCTTTACACCGCTTCGCTGTAACAATGCTCGAGCACATAGCTGAGCGCCAGCAGAGTGTCCAACGAGCGAAATTCTTTGCGCGTCCCCGCCGTAGTCGCCAATATTATCCATCGTGAACGAGATGCATCTGCTAATTTCATCCCACATTTGCACTGCATCTGCCGTGGGATACAATGAATAGGTCGCCACGCAGGTGACTATGCCTTCGTGCGCTAAATGTTCCGCAAGTGGCGAAAACTGCCACTTCTCTCCCGCTGCCCACACTCCACCGTGTATAAATAACGCAACGGGTGCATCGCGTGCGTTTGCCGGGACGTATATATCCATCACACAACGTTCGCCGACGTCGTAGCGCACGTCACGAGACATGGAGACACTTTTGTGGACCTCGTCGTCGCGCGCCGGCGCTACTGGTCGTCTCGGGAGCTTTTTGTGCGTCTTTAACGCCCGCGCACCGTACGGAATCTTCGTAATTAATCCAGTGACTTCATCAACAATCAACTTTACAAGCTGAGTGCACTTTCTAACCTTTTCTTTCGGCGTGCGGCATAGCGAGAGGTCCTGTAGATGGATAAAGCGCGGGGCGTCAGCTCGACGGTTTCGAGCGCGCTCGAGGATGAGACAACGATCCGGCGAACGAAGAACGTACGTATGGTATAGCTTTAAACGCTTCGGTGAACGACATAGCACGCGTGCGTGAGGTTGATGAGTCAATAGAAAATTTGCATGTGTGACAATGGGGTCCTAGTGAAGTCTATTCAGAAGCAGCCTTTTCAGCCTTCTTGGCCAAACGTTCCGCCGTCTTGCGCTTTTCGCGCTCCAGGAACTCCGCTTGGAGCTCCTTAGCGGCGGCAAGCTTGGACAACAAACCCTTGTACATGGCCAAATCGCTGTTCACCTTCTTGAGATCAACGCCGCCCGCCCCAGCGAGGGATTCCAACGCCTTCGGGTCCGTCGCCTTGGCGAGTTCCAACATGCGGAACATCCCGATGGCGATGTACTTGGTGTACAACAATTTATCCGCAGCAGCTTGCGTCGCCATGGTCGCAAACAATGGGTTCGCCTTCAAACCATCAACGCCTTCGGCACTCGCCGCGAAAGCCCCGAGCTTCTCCGCATCTGCGCGCGTCTTTGCCGCGTCCTCGCCGAGCGCCGACAAAAACGCTTCAAAAATCTTAGCCTTCTGCGCCTCATCCGGGAATCCCTCAAAGAGCTGATCGAACACCGACACAAACCCAAGCGAAGACAACGCGTTGTATTCATACTTGCGGTTATACTTCGTAAAGTGCGCTTGCACCAAAAGCTCGCTGACGATGGTCGACCACACGCTCGGGATCGGGTACGGGTACTTTTCCAAAAACTTCGCCTTGGTGTCGCTCACCGTGACCTCTGCGCGCACGAGAACACACAACACGTAAAAGTCTCAACCGTCAGTCACGCGAAACCAAACGCACGCGCGAACGTCGCGCACACGATCGCCTCAACGCCCGCACTAATCGCACACACCCCGTGCCCTATCCTTCGCTTTTCCCGAGCCTCGCAATGATTTCACTCACCGTAAATAGAACTCGCGCGAACGACGACCGTCTTGCGCGTCATCGCGCGCGTCGTCGTCGTCGTCGTCGTTTTCGTCGACGTCGGGCGAAGGGCGGCGACGCGGGTGGCGGTGAAACTCGACATGGTAGCCATGGTGTGACGTCGGTGACCGAGGGCGCGGTAGGGGTGACGTCACGCGGTGTGAGTGTTCGGACATATGGCGTTTTCGTTTGTGTGTATAGGTATACAGTATATTGTGCGTGGTTCACATGGGACTCGCGAACGTCGAGGGACGGATGACGGATGACAGACGACGGACGATTGACGATGGATGACGGCGTGGGTTTCGATTGCACCGTGTCTACTATGCTACCTAGGTTTTTGTGGGTTCTTTCGTCAATCGGGGACGCGATTGAGCGCGGGCGACGCCGAGCGGCGCCGGCGGTTTCAGGCGCGGGACGCAAAGCGTCGCGCGGGACGGTTGGATTTCTCGGCGAGCCGTTCGATGAGGGCTTGAGCTTGGGTGATTTGGACCTCGTGTTCGCGCGTGAGGGTGGTAATGTGCGCGGTGGCGGTGGCGGCGGCGGCGCGAGCGCTCGCGGCGGCGCGCTGTTCGTCGACGAGGAGACGCTCGACGCGCGCGAGGCGAGCGGTGGTGCCTTCGGCATGGCGTCGAATGAGTTGCATTTGACGCTCACGGCGGTCGACGTCAGAAAGCTTTGCGGCGATGGCGTCGCGCTCGAGGGTGACGGCGCGTAGCGCGCGTCGGAGATGGATGACGTCGTCGTTGTCGTCGCTCGATGTCGGCGGCTGACGACGCGTCAGAGCGGCTGCTTCGTCATCCTTCAATGTCATCATCGCCACTAATGCGCGGTGTAAATCTTCTTGTAATGCGGTGTTTTGACGTCCTAGACGCTCTATCTCGGCGTCGTAGGAGGCAAAAACACCGAGCCAACGCTCGGGGACGTCGCTTCGCAACTGTCTGCACCGCGTTCTCGCCGCGCTCGTCTCCAGACGCGCATCTTCTATCGCTAATTCCATCTCTGTCTCACGCGCAAGAAGCGCTGCTTCGGCAGCGTGCGCGCGTGACTCTGCGAGCGCTCGAGCGCGCTGCTCGTCGCGTAGGAACCTACTGAGCGTTTCTCTATCTTCAAGCCCGCTCGCGTACGGTGACGACGAAGGTGTTTCTTTCTTGGCTTCTTCGCGTCTCACATTCGCCGTTCGTGCGCCACGCTCCATGGACTTGTACATATTCTGTAGCTCGTCATCCTCAGACGTCATCTCGCGCGTACTCGCTTGTGTCGATCGGCGCTGGACGGCAATGTCCTGCACGAGCTCGCTTAAACTCTTCTCTCGAGCGACCACTTTTGCGGGCGCTTTATCGTCATGCGAGGCCATTAAAGACGCATAGAGCGCGTCGAATTCGCTTAAAGTCTCTGACTTAATCTTCATACGTTCGTGACATGAGGTTGACGGCAAAGACGCGCGTGGCACTGTCGTCCTCGCAACGCGGCGCGCGCTCGAGCATTCAAACGCTCGAGCGTCGATTTTTGAAGAAACTACAGTCTAAATCATTACATATTATCCGCTACTAAATACTCTTGACCCGTATCTACCCACCTGTGGTGAAATACCACGCACTATCGCCGCTCGCGTCGCTCAAATCTTTGAGTACGTCGCCATCCAAATACAAAAGTGCAAGTACGCGACGAGCATGCCCAAAATCGCGCCCACGACAACTTGTATAGGAGTGTGACCTAAAGTATCGCGCAACGGTCGACTATCCGTCAACGGGTGATCCCGCGGTAACTCCACAATGAGTTGGTTCAACACCTCTGCTTGACGACCGGCATGTAAACGCACGCCAGTCGCGTCATACATCACCTACGCGAGACGCTCGACGTTAGTCGCGAGTTCCGGAACGCGCGCGCGCACACACACACAAAACAACTACCAAATTAACCCCCAGCGCGCGAACCGCGCAGCAAAAGCAACCGCAAACAATGCCAAACCCACACCGCGCGCGCTTTCATACCCCACGCATCGACGCATCGCGAGCGAACGCGCGAACCGCGAGATAACGCCAGCTCGCGCGACCCTCGCGCGCTCAACCCACGCGCGCACGCGCACACACACACGCACCACGAGCGAAAACACTAAACATAACGCAAATATACTCGATTGCATGCCTTCCTTTAATCCAATCGACGTACACAACCCCACAACGAGCGCCGTATGCGAGCTCGGCATGCCGCCGCTGCCCACCAAGCGCGTGTAATCAACCTTCCCCGTGGCGTGGTAGTGCGTGAACACCTTGGCGGTTTGCGCGATGGAGAACGACAGCAGGGCGGCGATGAGCGCCGGGCTGCTCACCACGGCGGGGATGTGCGAAATCGAGCTCGCCATCGCGCGTCGGCGGGCGCGCGCGCGTCCCGGAGTGGCGCGCGCGCCGGTGCGCGTGCGGCGCGCGCGTGGTGGGATTTTACATCGTACATAGACGTCGGGGTGCTTGACTACGTAATGCGGTCGCGCGAGGGATGCGTGCGTGCGCGTGATGGGGTAAAGTGAGGTTCGTATAGGGAGCAAGGGTTTAGTGGTGATACATTGGTGGCGCGTGGTGGCGCGCGTGCGTTACGGCGTCGAGAGCGTTTTCGTGCGTCTCTCGCGTCGCGTCGTCGGCGGCGGCAGAGCGCGTCGTCGACAGCGCGCGACGGCGGTGGTGCGACGGGCGCGAAGGTTTATTTTCAGTGGTGTGCGTGCGCGCGCGTGCGTGCGTGCGCGTGCGTGCGCGTGCGTGCGTGCGTGCGCGCGCTCGCTCGAGCGGTTTTGGACGACGGTGTGGCTCGGCGTTGACTCGCGTTGGAATGGTTGTCGCGGAGAACGATGCGTTGCCGACGGCGACGGCGACGACGACGGCAAAGGTGAAATTGAATGCACGAGGTGATGCGAAAATAGCGGAGGTGTTGGAATCGTTTCACGCCCAGACGGGGCTTCGAGTTGAAGACGTGGACGCGAGCGTGTTGGCGCACGCCGTGGCGCGCGCGAAGAAGATTGGGAACGAACATTTCGCGGCGAAAGCGTACGATGAAGCGATTAAAGCGTATACAACGGCTATCGCGGGATGTGATACGGATAAGAGCCTATATTCGAATCGTTCGGCGGCGGAGCTTGCGATGGGGTATTATGACGACGCGTTGCGCGACGCGGCAAAGTGCGTGCAACTCGACACGACGTGGGCGAAAGGATACTATCGTCTCGGATGCGCGCTCATGGCGGTGTTTGAAAGTGGTAAGGCGATTTTAGCATTTCAAGAGGGCTTAAAACTCTCGCCTGACAGCGCTGACATGAAAGAGAGACTTGAGGTTGCCCGCGAGCGATACGAAGATGAACGCGAACGCTTGCTCGCCGAAACAAAAGCCACTCGGAGAGACTTTGCACTCAAACTTCGTGATGCTCGAGCGCAGGATCGTCGAACGGAGATGGAAAATCAATGGAAACAAACGCTTGGCGGACCAGAGTGGGATATGGAAGATTATGAATGGCGACCAACGTTTATTCCACAAATGTGTACGCGCAAACTTGACAGCGCTCGATTTGAAATGGATCCAGCGCGATTGAATATGATCACTTACGCGCAAGCGATAGCCGAGCTCGCGACGCCGAAGAAAGCGTTGAAAATTCTCGAAGACACCGTACGCGTTGCGGCATATAGAGACGCCATTGAACTCACTGTCGGTGATTTTGAGAACGAGGAGCTGCAGTCAGCGCTCGTGCTCAGCGCGGGCGGCGGCGTGTTACCTATGATTACCGCTCGAGCCGGAGCGAAGCGCGTGATATCTATCGAGCGCAACAGATTTTTGTACCGCATGAGTAAGCAAATCTTAAAATCAAACGCTGGGAAATTCGAAAAAGGTGCGATTCAGATGTTAGATCAAAAGCTCGAGACGTGTTCGCTCGCAGAACCAATCGCCACGATAGATGATTCAAACAAGCAGCCACAAGTCGTACCTGAAGCCTCACAGCTCGTCGTGACTGATTTATTTGATCACGCTACGTTGGGTTTGGGCTTGCTACGTGCTGTTGATCACGTGGGAAAGCATAAACTTGCGACACCGAATGCGCGTGTGATACCATCTCGCGTCCGCGTCATGGCGCAACTCATTGAACTTCGTTTGGATCAAGTAAATGGATTTGATTTGTCTGCTCTCAACGCTTATCGCTGGCATCCTCAAGCGGCAAAACAAGACTTATATTCCGAGCCACACAATGTGCTTTCTGATCCGTTTGAGGTGAGTGATTTGAATATTCAAGACCGCTTGGCCGCTGCTTTGCGAGGCGACGGCGAAGGACGCTCGAAAAATGGCACCATGGAACAGGATGATTACTTACATGTGAAATCAATCAAGGATGGTTTATGGAATGCTATTGCGTTTTGGTTTGAATGCGAGCTCTGCGATGGGGTTGAGTTGAAGAGTTACGACGTTGATGGAGACAAGAGCGCCGCTGCGAGCTCATGGGGCGCCGCCGTGCACTACTTGGATGAAATTCCCATCAAGCTGGGCGACGACGTTGAGGTTCGAGTGCGTCGCGACGCTGACCGCTTTTACTTTGACTCTACACCGCCTGCAACGCGACCACGACATGCGAGCATTCCGAGCTGGCATTACGACATGTTGAATGACTCGTCTCGTAACGCGGCGTATGAGAAAGCCATCAAGCGCGCAATTGTCAAGCGTAAAGATATGAATCTGAAAAACGAAGTCTTAGACGTTGGTGCAGGAAGTGGATTACTTTCTATGTTCGCTATGCGTGCTGGTGCAGATAGCGTGTACGCCGCCGAGATGAGCAATCATATGTGCGACGCAGGTGAAGAAACCGTGTGCATGAATGGGTACGGGACAAAAATTATGTTTCTCAACCGCGACGCCCGACGACTGTTTACGAAAGAGTCAGAAGGACTCATCAAACATGGGCTGAAACCCGATGGTAATTGTCCGGAAATGGAACGAAAGGCTGATATCTTGGTCTATGAAGTCTTCGACAGTGGTTTAATTGGCGAAGGCGCGTTGCACATTGTCGGCATGGCGAAGCATCGTTTGCTCTGCCCCGACGCGACGATGATTCCATGCGCAGCGAGCGTGTACGCACAGCCAATTCAGATTCGAATCGAAGATGTTTCCGATTTTGATTGCGCGCAAGCCAATCGTTGGCGATGGCGGAATGATTACGAGGGTATCAATCTCGAGCTTTGCCCGGACAAGTGGAAGCCGCTCGCGCCGTTCAAGGAAGTCTTTGACTTTGACTTTCACAAATACATGGAAAATCTTTCGCCGGCGAACGTCGAACTTGACTTTGATATCGATACTGACGGCGTGTTTAATGCCGTTGCATTTTGGTTCAAGCTTCAATTGGACGACGAAACCGAGCTCACAACGTCGCCATATGTTGGCGCACGCAAAGGCAAGACGTGGCAACAGGCGGTGCAATATGTCGAAGAGCTCAAGGTCCGCGCTGGAGATACCATGCCCCTCGTTGCGTCGCATGATTCATACGGGATCAAATTCGAAGTCAACGACATAAAGTTAAAAAATAGAGTCGCATTGAGAACCGGCGTACCAGCATGGGATCCATCGTGGCACGTCGCGCACGAAGCGATGAGCGACGTCTCAGGCGACATCACAAAAGCTGTCGTGCAAAACCCGATTGTGTACCGCACCGCCGCCGAAACCGCAGTCGCGCTCGGGAGTCGACCTCAAGACTTCAGCCTCGCCGCGGATGAAGGCGCAGACTACTGCCTACGATTTATGTCTTAGGAACGAATATAAATTGCAAAACTAAAAGCGCTAAATTTTCGTCGCCAAGGAACTGGTTTAGCTAAAATATAAAACTACGCATCGCTCGCGCAGTACGCTGGGCCAAAAGAATTGTCTACGCGACGACCATGTTGTTCGCTGCGGCAAAGCGCGCCTTCTCCGCCGACGCAGCGTCCGCGCTCATCTTCGCGAGCTTGGCCTCCTTCCACTTCGGAATGTACAACGGCTTCGGTCCCTTCGGCGCGCGCTTGTCCTTACCCGCCGGCTCCGCACCATTTTCCTTCAACCACTGCTTACGCTCCGGATCCGCATCCTTGTAAGACAAGGACATCAAATCCAAACCCGCACGCTTCGCCATTTCCTCTAAACCAAGCTTGTTCAACGTCTTCAACGCGTTGGTGGAGATGCGAAGGCGCACGTAGCGCTTTTGTTCGGGCCAGTAAATGTACTTGTACTACGCATCGTAAAAAGTCAGAACCAATCGTCAGTCGCAAATTCATCATCGTCGTCACTCGTGATCACGCGTATACGCTTTGACGCGCGCGTTATCTCGTACAAAACATCTCGTTCGGCGCGACGCAAAGCCGCGCCGGCGTTGAGGGTCTAGGGTTGCCCATCCACCCCTTTCCGCCGTATACCCGTCGATAACACGCACCTGCAAGTTCACTTGCTGCAAGGTCTTGTTACGAATGTGCGAGAAAGAAACAGTGCGACCGTTGTTCGCCTTCTTGCCCGTTAACATACACTTACGGCCGCTCATGCCGTGCAAGTCTGCGCGCGAAAATGGTCGTCGTCAGTCACCCGTGCCATCACCCCATCGCGCCCTGGCGCGCGCGCACGCCCACGCGCGCGCGCCTCACCACACCCCACGACCCGCGAACGACAAAGACATATAAATACCCATCATCCATCCCTCGCATCGCACGCGTCATCCCTCGCATCGCGCGCCGTCCACGCGCGCGTACATCGCGCCTCAGATAACCCGCATCGTCGCATCATCGCCACACACGTACTTTCAATGACGAGCGCCTTGGACGCCGCGCGCCCCGTCGTCGGTTGCGCCGCCGTGGTCATCTTACGGAACTTGGCGGTTAAATCGTTCGCGGCGAACGCGTTGAGCTTGCCCACGTTCATCGCGGCGTGCGTGCTGGCGAACATCGTTGGCGTGCGCAGGCGGGTGTGACGACGGCGAGCGCGCGACGGGGGCGCTAGGGCTTTTCGTCGTGGTTCGGACGCGCGGCGTGCTATGTGTGCGCGTGAGTGGCGTGTATATGTGCGTATTGTATCGTGTTATTAGCCAATATATCATTTTTTTCATTTTTTAGGCGACTTGCTGCTCTGTTGCGCAAGTAGGTACAAATGTCAAAACCAGCGTCACAGTTAACTCTCAAATGCGCGCACATATCGACGTCGCGCGCGCGCGCGTCGCCAACGCCGTACGCGGTCGAAAGTGCATGTAATATCACGCGCGTGGACGTTTCAAACGCGCCGAATGGTGCGCGCGCGTCGTCGATATGGTTTGAAATGTCTGTTTTGGCACATTGTACATACCAATCTATAGACGCGTCGCCGCCGCGATGTACGTCGCAGGATGACGCAGAGACGTTTACGATACTTGTATCTACATTTTCTTCCGTGCATGTGCTATGTTTCACGCCCGCGCGAGTGAACTCTGCATCGAGTGCTCGAATGCTGATTCATGACGCTTCATGCACGCGCGTGCGACGTCGACATCGCGACCGTTCGCGCGTCGACACCGCACGCGAACGGCCAAGCGCAATCATTTGCACCATCCACGCGCGTGTCACCACCATCGGTGTCGAACTCGCGGCGCCGCGTCGACATTCCCCAAAATCGCCACGGTTTTCTCCCGGAACGCTTCGGGCGCACGTTATCACGCCCGCGCGCCCGGACGCGCGTCGCGCGCGAGACTCTCGTACTGCGCGAACGCGCAACGCCATGCGCGCGCGAAAGAGCGCGAAAATATAAATTCAAAACGGCCCGAATGTGTGTCACGCTTTTTAAAACGGCCGCCCATGTGTGCCCCACCGGGTCCCCGAGTCCCTCGCCCCGCACCCTGGTCACGATCGGTGCTCCCGAAAGCTCCGATCACGAACGGTCTGTCATGCTGTTGAAACAAAATCTCATGCAACACCAACTTTGTATCAATCATGTACAACGTATTTAGCATCTATTGAAGTCTATCAAATAATATACAATACGCTTTAATGCAATTACATAGTATACTGTCTGTAAGTCATTATGTCCCCGAACCATTCCGTTGGGCCAACCACATCAGTCCCTCCGTAGGGATGGGTCATGATTGGTCATTGGTGAATGTATTTTAGACAGTTTTATCGTCGTTTGATAGACGTATAGGTTAATAAAGTATGTATGTGAAAATTGATAAAAAGTTGCTTCTGCATGAGATTCAGCCACGCCCGCACGAAACACGGGGGCGACGAGTGGGCGACGAATCTGCGTCGAATCGCCCGGGGCGCCAGACGACGACTGACGACTGACGACTGACGACGACCGAGGACCGAGGACCGAGGACCGAGGACGATGGATGCGTCGCGTGATGGGATTCAGAAACTCATGACCGCGGAGAAGGAGGCGCAGGCCATCGTGAGCGCGGCGCGGGAAGGTGCGTGTGCGATTGCGACGCCGATGCGACGTGGGCGCTCGCGCGCGCGTGGGGACTGACGAGTGTGTGTTCGATGCGTTTCTCTCGCAGAGAAAACGGCGCGATTGCGACAGGCTGTTGAAGAGGCAAAGGGCGAGATTGCGGCGTACCGTGCGATGCGTGAAGAGACGTATTCAAAGATGCTTAGAGAGGTGCGCGCGCGCGCGACGCGGAGGATCTCGCGCCGCTCGGGGCGTCGGCGAACTCGAATGACTGACTGGGTGGACGGGTTTTACACGTAAACAGCAAACCGGTAGTAAAGTAGAAGCCGAGTCGCAGTTGAAAGTTGAGTTTGACGCCGAGATGGCGAAACTTAAGAGTCAAATTGATTCGAGCAAGGGGAAAATCATCGGCGACTTGGTCGCGAGCGTCACGCGCGCTTGAAACGTGTACACCAACCACATAGCGATCTCTTAGACTATCATAGCGCGTTGTAATTCATGCCAAGAGATCACACAGAGAGTTTTGCAAAGAAGCGGTTTTATATTGTTACATTTATATGTTGAATCTAAAAGTCATGATGGTGTATAGTACGACGTAGTCAAACAGCGAGCTGCTGTGGCAGCGTTGAAAAACACAGCGGAAGCGATAGCGAGCGGGTTAGCTATTTCGATAGCTTTCAAGAGTTCAAGCGGAATAATCGGTATATAGAAATCAGTCCTTGCCATTGGCAGAGGTAATATCGTGAATACTCGATCGCCTCTTGTTATCTTTCTTATTCATGCTGTTCAGCCGAATGAAGTATTTTTGGGCGTGCGAAGCCACTTGCGTCGGGGTGCGCGAGACGACGAAGTTTCTGCTGATGCTTCGCCAGTCACCCTTGCCAAATTTGGCCAAACCAAGAAGGAACAAACGATGTTCTTCTTCGGTCCATGGAACGCCCTTGCGACGTTCTTGATCACCGCCACTTTTGGCAGCGGGAGCAGCCTTGGACTTCTTCGCCGGCGGAGCCGGCGGAGAGACGTCGCGCGGCGCCGCGGGCGGCGGCATCGCGGGCATCGTCACCGACGACTTTTGCGTCGGTGAAAAGTTGAAAGTGATTTCGGCTGTGACGCGATCATCATCGTCATCGTATTCAGGTAGCGGCACGAGTCCTGCTTCAATATTTCGCACGTCCTCCTCCAATTTAGAGAAGTGACACTTGATATCGTGCACGCTTTTTTGCGGAATCTGTTCTTGGAGTTGAACCCAATAATCATCCCCCATGATTGGCCAAGATCCATCATAAGACGCCAACGACGTCTCGAAAAACTTGTCCTCATCAAAAGACCAGCTCACCTGATCATTCCCCATGATTCCCAGGTGCGTGTAAGAAACCGCCCGGCGACCGCCAAAGTCCCCGGCGTATCCGAAATCCAACGTCGACCCCATCGGCATCGGCGGCGGTCGGTAGTAGAATATGTGTGTACTTTAGAAAATTCCAATCGGAACCGTGTGTACCGTGCGTGTATGCGCGCGCGGAAAACAAAGAATCGTCAAAGATATACGTTCGTCAAAGCGCGTCGTATCGATCTCCTCCTCTTCAAAATATCCCCTCGAGTCTACACGGTGGTGGTATATACCCTGAGGTGGTGTCGTTTCACTAGTGTACCGACAATTGACCGATCACCTAATTTTGTGCGCACACACACACAYATTAATAAAATCACGCACACGGTTAGTTTCTACCCCACACTATGAAGATCTCCCCCCCCACGCACCAACGGCGCACGACCATCGATTCCGCGGTGCACGGGCGACCCGCGCGTCGCGCGCGCGCGAAGTTCCCCTCGCCGTGCGTCGTCATCGTCGTCGTCGTCGTCCTCCTCCGAACCCACGCGCGCCGCGACACGCGCGAGCGCATTCCCACGCATACGCACGTCCCGCGCGACCGCGCGTCGCGCGGTCGCCCGCACCACCCGCGCCCGCGCGCGCGCCCACCGAAGGGCACGCGCACCCATCGTCGCGCGCGCCAATCACCGCCCCGGTCGTCGTTCGCGGTCGTCGCGCGACGCCGCCGCCCACGTACCTCTCGTGACGATCGCGCGCGTACTACGACCACGCCAACCACGTCTCGCGCGTCCTCTCGCGCGTCGTCTCGCGTCGGTTCGCCAAACGCCCGGGACGACGACGGCGCGCGCGGGGGCAACGAAATCGCCGCGCGTCGCGCTCTCGAGGCGCGCGCGTGACGCGGCGTCGGCGTCGCCCCGTCGCGACGCGCGAGGGGGATATCTCCCATATTAACGAACGCGCCGCGCCCGTGTGCGCGCGTTCGCGTTCGACGACGACGACGACGACGACGACGCACACGGCGCACGCACGCCGCATGTCCGAAAAATAAATCCCCACGCGCCCTCGCGTCGGGGTTTCCCCTCGGGTTTTTACGACGACGACCGCGCATCGGCACGAGGTTTAACGCGCTACACTATGCGAGGTGCATCACGCGCGTCGTCCCCAGGGGTGGACGCGCGTGGATGTGGATGTGGATTTTTTTTCCCGCGAAATCCGACGCGCGCGCGCGCGCGTGTGCGGGGTCGATCGACCGATCGCGACCAGGGCGCGACCGATCGCGCGACCGATCGCGCGACCGGGGCGATCGACCGGGGCGATCGCGATCGCCGCCGACCTGGTCGCGATCGGTCGATCGGTCGATCGGCGCGCGAGATCTCGACGAGATCTCGACGAGATCTTTTCGCGCGACGGACGGACGGCGGACGGACGGGCGGCGGGGCGTCGGCGCGTCGGCGCGTCGGGGCGTCGGCGCGTCGGGGCGTCGGGGCGTCGGACGGCGCGTCGGTCGGCGCGTCGCCGGATGGTCGGTGACGCGTCGCCAGTCCGCCGCGCGCGCGCGCGCGCCGCGCCGACGATCGCGATGGCGATGATGGGAGACGCGGTGGTGGCGGCGGTCGTCGACGACGTCGACGTCGTCGACGCACGAGACGTGGAGGACGTGGAGGATATATTCCGCCGCGGTCGCGCGTTCGGTGGTGGTGCGTTCGATGCGCGCGAGGACGACGGGGAGGGGGAGGGGGGCGACGACGCGGTGGTGGTGGTGCGTGGACGGGCGGCGCGACCGGCGGTGGTGGGCGTGCGACGCGGAGATGCGCGCGAGAAGGACGAGGAGGAGGTGGAGGAGGAGGAGGAGGAGGTGCAGCCGGATGATGAGTTTGAGGGCACGTACGCTGGGGGTGGCGCGGGCGCGACGACGACGCCCGGTCGCGCGAAGATTTTCATTCACACGTTTGGGTGCTCGCATAACCATAGCGACAGCGAGTTTATGGCTGGACAGTTGAAAGAGTATGGGTATGAACTCGTGAAAGATGCCGAGGCCGCTGATGGGTGGTTGGTGAATACGTGTACGGTGAAAAATCCGAGTCAGAGCGCGATGAATACGGTGATTGAGCGCGGGTTGGGCAAGGACAAAGCCATCGTCGTCGCGGGGTGCGTGCCTCAGGGTGACCGGGGGGCGAAAGAGCTGAAGGATGTGAGCTTGTTGGGTGTTACACAAATTGATCGCGTTGTTGAGGCCATGGAGCGCACGTTGGCTGGGGATACGGTGCGAATGTTGGAGAAGAAGGCGCTGCCGACGTTGGACTTGCCCAAGGTGCGTCGGAATGAATTCGTGGAGATTCTACCTCTGTCGACGGGGTGTTTAGGCGCGTGTACGTACTGCAAAACTAAACACGCGCGTGGGGATTTGGGATCTTACGAGATTTCCGCCTTGGTGGCGCGCGTAGAACAAGCGATGAGCGAAGGAGTGTCTGAAATTTGGCTCTCATCCGAAGACACGGGGGCGTACGGCATCGACTTGGGCACGGATGTCGCGGCGTTGTTTCGCGCTATAACCGCTGTTTTACCAACCGATGGATCAGTTATGTTGCGTCTTGGTATGACAAATCCTCCGTACATTTTAGCGCATCTCGACGCCGTGGCTGAAGCAATGCGTCACCCGGCGGTGTACGCGTGGATGCACATTCCGGTGCAAGCCGGATCTAATCGCGTGCTCGATGCGATGAAGCGCGAGTACACGGTGGAGGAATTCAAACAAGTTTGCGATACTTTACTCGAAGCCGTGCCTGGAATGTCTATTGCGACGGATATCATTGCTGGATTCCCGGGAGAAACCGACGAAGACTGGAAGGAAACCATGGCGTTGATTGAGCACTACAAATTTGCCGAGGTACACATTTCGCAGTTTTACCCGCGTCCTGGCACTCCTGCGGCAAAAATGAAGCGTGTACCGACGCAAATCGTCAAAGCTCGCACGCGCGAACTCACTGCTTTCTTTGAATCTTATCAACCCCACGAGAGTCTGGTTGGTAAGACAGAACGCGTATGGGTGAGCGACATCGCCCGCGACGGAACATCCTTGGTCGCGCATACGAAAAATTACACCCAAATCTTGCTTCCAGGTGGAGAGGACGAACGTGCGCGTTTGATGGGACGTAGCGCCATGGTAAAAATCTATGAGTCCTCTAGATGGAGTTGCAAGGCGGAGGTTTTAGAATTGGTCCAACGCGACCCAACCGTGGCGCGAGTGAAGCTCAGTGTGATTTCTTCCGAAGAAGAAGCGGTGGCAATCCGTGAAAAACTCACTAAAGGTAAACGCGTTCGGATCAAAAAGCCCGCGGTGGCTGAAGTCGTCGAAGGTTGTACGACATGCGGAAGTGAGACGCCGTGCTCGTCAACAGCGACATCGGCGTCGCGGTATGTAACGCTCGAAAGCGCGCTCTTCGTTGGCGTGTGCGTTGGTGTAATAGGTCTTGCCTACGCAAAACTATCTAGACGTACGTAGCTCTTAGCAAAGAACCGCAATGTGCGCGCTAGTATTCATTATAACTATTGTTCTAGTCTATAGCCGGCGACAGTTACGTCGGCGACAGTTATCTCAAGTCTTCCGTTTACGACACACTAAATAAATCTCTTTACTCTCGCTTCGAGTCGCTTTTGGTTTGAACCAACTCACTTTCTCGAATCGACCCTTACTCGCCGCCGTGAGCTCTTCAACCGATCCGCCACCCTCGAGAATTTTGACGACGAGCGAGCCGTCTCGCTTCAGCGCGCCCTCGTCCACGCCGTCTCCCAACGCCATCCCGAACGCACACTCGGCCAAATCGAGACTCGCCGCGGCATCTACGCTTGCAATTCCTGTCGTACTCGCCATCATATCACTCAGCACGACATCAAACGAATGTACACCGCCAATATCGCCGACGTTCGTCTCGCGAATGTCCCTCGTTAACGTCCTCGCCCGCGCCGCATCGACATACCGCAAGCCCTCGACGTCGACCGCGGTCAAATCAACGCCAACCACGCGCGTGGACCGGTGCGCCACCTTGTGCACGACTTGCATCCACGCCCCAGGCGCGCATCCGAGGTCGAGCACGCGCGCACCGTCCCGCGGCAGTCGCGCGAGCACGCCAAACTTTGCGTCAACCTCGAGCAACTTGAGCGCACTTCGCGCGACGAAACCGAGGCGTTTGGCCTCGCGCGCGACCGGATCGAGCGCGCGTCGCGCCGCGCTCATTTCCGCCCGCCCAGGCGTCGCCGCCGCGGCACAGTGACGACGTTCGCGATTCACTGGTACGGTGCATAGAAAAAATCATTTTGTTTTTGTATGACAAGTGCGTGGCGGCTCGCTCTACTTTTTATCCGAGTTATCTCTGTTCTTGTACGTACCTTCCTCGGTGTTGACGCTGATCATATCACCGATATTAATAAACAACGGCACAGTCACGACAGCGCCAGAGCAAATGGTCGCCGGCTTGTCCCCGCCGCTCGCGGTGTTCCCCTTCAAGCCCGGGTCGGTGTCGACGACTTCAAACGTGTACGGGTTCGGCACTTCGCAGCCGATAACCTTACCGTTCCATTGCACAATCTGGCAATCCATACCCTCCTTAACAAACTTGCTCACGGCTATAGGCGGAACGCGAAGCTCTTCGAAGGTCTCCATGTTCATAAACATATAATCGTCGCCATCCATGTACGTGTATTGCATCACGTCTCTGCTCACTTCGGCGAGCTCAAACTTTTCACCCGAACGAAACGTCTTTTCATTCGTGTTACCAGTCAGCAAGTTACGCATTTTTGTGCGCACAAACGCCGCACCACGACCAGGCTGGACGTGCATAAACTCTACGAAACGCAGTCAAAAACACGTGCGCGACGTCAGTTTTCGCTTTATCCGTCCGCGCGCGCCGCTCGCGTCACCCTCGCACACACGCACCAGTAATCTTCCACGGCGCTGAATCGATTTCAAGCGATAAGCCAACTTTAAAATCCGCCGTCGAGCACGTCAACGCGTTCACCTGCACCGCGACGCGCATAGAAACACGCGATAAAAGTCAGTCTGTGCGCGCGCACCCTACACCCTCAGCTTTGCCATCCTGAGCTCGCCCATCCATCGCCCTCGTCGTCGTCGTCATGAGTCGTACCTTGACGACACCTCGCGAACGAGGCGTCGTGGTGCGCGGCGCGCTGTTCGGACGCATCAACGCGCGCGCGTTCGCGATGGAGTGCGTGGCGGCAAACATCTTTTCGAAGCGATGCGACGAGTGGCGCGCGCGAGGCCGCGGTGGCTGCCGACGTCATACCTCGGCGTTGTGTTTGACATTATATGGGCCTGTGTTCGACATTATATGGGGGTCTGTGTATACATGGGGCTATGGTCTATGTTATATGTAAATGATTCCTGGGGTTATGATTGGTCACGCGATGGACTACCCCAAATTGCGCCGAGGTTTGCGCGAACACAGGAGAGAGAGTGGTGCTGATGGTACACGGGCGCGCTACTTTACCGACGACGCGGCGAGAAACACCGCGGGATCGACGACCGCAGGGTCGTTTGCCGTGGTGGATTGGTCGGTGAATGTGCGCACGAGCTGGGACGCGGGGGCCGGGGAGGATGGCGAAGCGTCGACTTCGTGCGACGGGATGTGCGCCGCGCGGTTGTGCGACGGTTTGCCGAGCCGCGCGGCGGCGTGCTTTGAGACTTGGATGTGTGCTGGAGCGCCAGGTGGAAGATACTGGTGCGTGGATGTCAATGCTGGTGCTGTTGTGGAGTCGGGGAGTGAAGATGGTTTCTTCACGCGCGACGGCGACAACGGCGGGGACATGGGCACGGAGACGTGGCCGACTTCGCTCGCCGCTATTTGCAGGTCGGATTCGACGGCGCACTTGGAATCATTCGAATTAAGTTCAGTGGCTTGAATCTTCCATTCGATGATTGCTTTGTTGGTGTACGCTTGGGATTTGCGTACGGCAGCATCCATTTGCTGCA
Source organism: Ostreococcus mediterraneus (assembly GCA_012295225.1). Classification (NCBI taxonomy): domain Eukaryota; kingdom Viridiplantae; phylum Chlorophyta; class Mamiellophyceae; order Mamiellales; family Bathycoccaceae; genus Ostreococcus; species Ostreococcus mediterraneus. The sequence continues at coordinate 494,022 of WMKK01000009.1, forward strand.
CCGTCAACGCGTTGGCCATCCACGCCGACACCCCGGGTGGGCGAAGGTGTAAATTGATACGGTGGTCCCGGTTGAGCTTTTCCAAGTGTTGCTTTGTCGTCGTGGCTGTCAACGCGCTCAATACGTCTGCATAGGAAGGGTTGTCCAGATTTTTTTCTTTGGTTTTGCCCATGCCGAATGGGTTGAGACGATCCCAAAGCAAGCCAAACCCGCTTATGCCTCGATCGTGCGGCGTCAAGTCACGAAACGATATGAAATCTTTGTCTTCAACATCGATGACGATAACCGTCTCCACGCCCATCTCTGTGCGCATCACATCCACTGGAACGCTGTTTAGATATCCACCATCGACGAGCAGCTCATTGTTTTCATCTCTAACGGGTGGCAACAAACCGAGCACCGTCATCGATGCTCGAATTGAACGCCACAGTAATCCAGATTTGTGCACCGTCAAGCATCCTTTAGTCAAATTGGTACTGCAACAGAAAAAGTTGAGCCATAGATCTTCAATTTCAGTGTCGAAACCCACGGATGATTTCACTACGCCATCCAAGCCTTTACCGCTGAAGAGCGAGAGCAGTGGTAGAGTTAAATCCGTCAGCAGATGATGCGGCGAACTCAAGACGTGCATGTTTTCACGTAACATGGGCAGCATGTGCGATGTTGATAAAGAACGCGCGTACATTCCAGCAGTAAGGGTGCCTTGGCTTGTACCTCCAATGCAATCAATCGGAATACCATTTTCTTCGAGCGCGCGTAGAGCACCGAGATGCGCCAAACCGCCGCCGCCGCCGCCTGTCAAAATCACGCCGACACTATGTCCAGAGATGTATCGAGCCAATCGCGCCATGTCTTCTTTTGCACTCAGACGAACGTGGTGATGACGAGCAAGAGAACTTCTGTTCTTTCGCCAGCTATGTGTGTTATGCGGCGTGCTTCCTGGCTCGTGAATTAACACCAACTCTGATCGAGCGCTGTTCCGCGTGCGCCAAATCAAACGTTGCTCGTGCATCAAAGGTGTACTGTTAGTTCGGTCAGCATGAGCGACGACCAGCACGCAATCTGCTTGACTCGCACATACCTTACTCCAGCTCGAAGTATGCGCGTCGGCTTGTAACACGATGAATCGATGCACTTCTTCTTGTTGCGCCATCCAACCGGTGAGCTTTGAGCGATAAAACAAATTATCCAAGCGCTCCGTCGTGCCGTCAGCAAAAGTCTCATCTATGGATGATTTATCCAGTAACAACGTCGAACCGAACAAAGACAGCGCTTGTTGAAGTGCGCTTGCAAAAGAATCAATCTGTGTGGCACCATCGGCGGGAATGAGACAAATCGTCACGAGTTCTGCGTGCGCTCGATCGCCACCGTGAAAGTTGTTTTGAAGCTTACACGCCACCAACTCGAGCAAGCGACTTGAAACCTCTGCATGGTATGCGTTGATGATCGTCAACGCCCCATGCGACATGCGAACTAATTCAGTGTCTCGAGATGTCACCGCGGTGGATGAGTATTTGCCGTGCGCGAGGAGCGGCGCTTCGCCAATCGTATCGCCTCGTCCTCGTTCTCGCACGACGTCAAATTTCTGCCGTCGCGATTGCTTCAATCGAACTCGACCACTAATGATGATAAACATACTGGTGGCATCTTCATCAACCAAGAACACGTGTTCACCGCTTCGCAACCAAACTCTGTTGAGTCCGAAACCGATGAAGTTGCGAATGAGCACCCCCAAGGAACTCGACGCTTGACGCAACAGCGCAATGTACGCTTCAATCTCTTTAGCACACAGAGTGTCGAGAATCTCCCCCGTGACGACGAGCACCTCACAATCTTCTGCCGCACTTTGATTTTCTCTAAAAGGTGAGCGAGTCATAAAGTGTGCGGCGCCTAAAAGCTGCAAAGCGCGCACAGGAGCTCCGCGAACGCCGTCACCCTTAGGCCAAGGTACGGCTTCTCGTACAATCGAACCCTTAACTAGAATGTAAAACTCCTCCGTGGGCACATTCTCTTCAAACACGGGCTCGCCAGCGAAAAATACTCGCCGTTCACAGTATTTTTCAAACACTGGCATGTGTTCGAGCATTTTTGAGTCTGTGAGCGCGCACGCGTCGTCCGCCTCGGGCTGTCCTTTGAGCGACTTTCGCGGCATTCCCAAAAAATCTATGAGCGAGAACTGCGCCACACGCCACAATCGAGCGATCGCTTGCTGCAGATAAAGCTGTAATGTATGCGGATGCCGCCTCACAAAGTCAAGGAACACGCTCTGTGACACGCGAACGACGCGCGCGCCATCCTCCATGGCGATGCAACTCACGCTTCGCGCGTCGCCATCCAACACGTCGATGTCCCCGACCGACTCACCTTCCTGAAGAATATTCGTCAACAACGGCGGAGCGCCACTTCCAGATTGTGCTTGTAAGTAGACACCCACCGAACCTTGCACCACAATGTATATTCCGCTCGAACTCTCGTCCCCTTGTCTAAACAAAATTGAATTCGCCCCCAGTGTCAGCTCCTCGCTCGCCTCAAACAACTCTCTCGAAAGCTCCAACTCCAACACGCTAAAAAACTTTGTACTCGCGAAGAAATTAGGCGTCTCTTCCTTATCTCTCGCACCATCATCGATGATATCCCCGTACATCGTCCCCGCCCGTTCGCTCCCATCCGTGTCACTCGTCCAACAGCATTCCTCCTCGCGACTGCCGCTCGTGGACATCCCAGCCCGCGGCGTACCACCGACGACGTCATCCAACCCGCGCGCGCTGTCACCGCTCGCACGGACACCTTTTGCCGCGTCGCGTCGCGCGAGCACCACACCACTCGCGCGCGCCATCGACCCACCGTCGTCCACATCAACGCCCTCGGCGTCCCGGTGCCGCTCCGCCGCCGTCGGTGCGTCCGACAAGAACGCCGCGAACGCGCGCGCGCTCGCCCGCACCGCCACCGCCGTCGCCGCCACCGCCGCCGCCGTTTTCATCGCCGTCATCGCCGCCGTCGCGACGCGCGACCGCGGCTGCGACGTCGACGGAGTCATCGTCGCGCGTCGTCGAATGCCGTTACGTGGCTGGGAAGTTGTCGCGTCAGCACGCGCCCGCGGCATTCAACGACGCCCGACGGCGATCGCAGCGACGCACGGCGCTTGACGCAGCGCGACCTCGTGACGATGATGACGATGGTAACTTTGGGCGCGACGATGCGAGGGCCGAGGACGATGGCGACGCGCGATGGGCGTGGTGACGCTTCGGCGCGCGCGGTCGCGGGACAGCGACGATCGGGACTGGGACGGGCGAATCGATGCGCTGAGGCGACTCGCGCGTCGTGGTCGTCGTCGTCGTGGTCGGCGACGACGGATGAGGATGTGCGCGGCGATGTCGCGCGTCGCGGTGCTGCGATCGTGGCGCGTGCGATGCGAAACAACGCAGTCGTGGCCGCCGCGCGGGCGCCTCGAGTCATGTACATTAGCAAGCTCAAGGATGCGCCTTTGAGGACGAAGTTTTTGGCGGCTTCGGCGCTTGCGGTGTTGTCGTACACGTGCGTGGCGATTGCGAGCTATGAGTTGTTTGCGGCGATCATGCCTGCGTTGACGAACAACGGCATGAGCGCTGCAAACTGGGCCGTGTACAAGCCTTGGATTGTCGTGTGCCAACTCGGGTGGTTCGCCGGTAAGATCACAGCCGTGCGCTCGGGTGCAGCGGCAGTGCGCAAGTTCTGCAGCGTCAATGTATTTCCGATGGCGTATCTCACGTATTACTGCTTCAGCGTCGGTGCGTGGGATGCCCCGGTGTGGGCGTTGTTCACCGCCGCGTACGCCTACTTTGGGTACGTCGAAAAAAAGTAAACCATAAATCCAGAATAGGAAACTCACGCAAAGGCGCAGATGCGCCATCGTAATTAACCAAGAACTCGACACCACTTTTTGTTATTCCCATGTCCCTCATCATCTAAACACTTAAACCGCGTAACTTCGAAGCGCGCGCGTCCTCACCAGTAGCTGGAAAATAAAAAGCGCGCTCACTTGCATATTCCATCTGTATTCCGGGGCGCGCCGCGCGAACTCGCCTCGTGTTCGCGTGAACCGTGCGCAGCATACGTCGCGAAGACGCGCGCGAGAGCACCGAGTGACGCCGCGAACAGTCGTCCTCGTTCGTCGCGCACAGGGACGCGCGGGTGGCGCCGACAACCCCAGTTTTTGGCGGAACTCAACTCAGTATGTCTCACCGCCGCCTGCCGGTGAGCGGGCGCAACCGCGTGGTGACGGTGGGCGTGTGCGCGATGGATAAGAAGACGCGGTCATCTGCGATGAAGGAGATCTTGACTCGCGTTGAGGCGTTCGGGGAGTTTCAGATTGTGATCTTCGGTGACAACTGCATTCTTAACCAACCCGTGGAGGAGTGGCCGAAAGTTGATGCGCTTATTTCGTTTTATTCGAATGGTTTTCCGCTACAAAAGGCTGAACAGTACGAAGCATTACATAAACCGTTCGTGGTGAATAAGCTCAGTGAACAATGGACGCTTCTAGATCGAAGATTGGTGTATAAACGGTTGCAGGAGCACGATATACCAGTGCCGAATCACTTGGTGGTGAATAGAAACGATTATATCAAGAAGGGAGAGTTGCGGAAGAAGCCAAAGGGAGATGAAGTTGCTTTACCAGATCAGCCTACGTTCGAACCTATTGGGTTTGATCAAGATGAAGCCTACGTCGAGCTCAATGGCAAGCGGATTTACAAGCCTTTTGTTGAAAAGCCAGCCAACGCGGAGGACCACAATATCTTCATCTACTATCCACACAACGTCGGTGGAGGGTACAAAAGGTTGTTCCGTAAGATTGGTAATCAATCGAGTCAGTACTATCCTCCTCCAGAAGTCACGGATACAAATCAGGTAATTTACACTCCTGTCCGTCAAACGACGTCGTTCATTTATGAAGATTTCATGTCAACAAATGGTACTGACGTCAAAGTCTATACAGTTGGCCCAGATTATGCTCACGCCGAGGCACGGAAAAGCCCAGTTGTTGATGGTCGTGTGCAGCGCGATGAGAGCGGGAAAGAAGTGCGATATCCGATTTTACTGACCCCTGAGGAGAAAGAAATTGCTCGACGTGTGTGTCTCGCTTTTGGTCAGCACGTGTGTGGCTTTGATTTACTGCGCACCAAAGGACGTAGCTACGTGTGCGATGTGAATGGCTGGAGCTTTGTGAAAAACTCAAAAAAGTACTTCGATGATGCAGCGGTGTGCTTGCGTGCCATGATTCTCAAAGCTGTCGCCCCAGATCACTACAGCACCCAAACTGCCCAGAAAGCTGCGGCGTCAGCGAGCATTGAAGATGAAGCAGACATTATCCTTGAAGGAGATGAAGAAGATACAGAAGATACAGGACCAATTTCACCGGATGAACCCGCAGAAGAACTTCGCGCGGTCTTGGGCGTGATTCGTCACGGCGATCGTACGCCAAAACAAAAAATGAAGCTTCGTGTGAGTAATCCTGAACTTTTGGAACTCATGCTCAAATGCACAAATGGACGACCCCGCAAGCAAGCCAAGCTGAAGACTCCTCAATTGCTACAAGAGCTCTTGAACATTTGTCGCGACATTTACACAAAGCTAATAGAGCATCCACCTAGTTTGCAAATCGAAGACGAGCAAGCTCGAGAGGAGTTGGAAGAAGAACTCGAAGCTTGGAAGCAAGTCGTATCCATTTTGGAAGAAGGTGGTCACTTCAGCGGTATTAATCGTAAAGCTCAGCTCAAGCCGCTCGAATGGGAGATGAAAGAATCTAAAGCTGGTGGTGAATCTCAAGAAGTTGTCACTGAAGCGCTTTTGATTCTTAAATTCGGCGGTGTTCTGACATACTTGGGCAAATATCAATCCGAAGCCTTGGGTAAGGTTTTCAGAGTTCGCATGTACCCAAGAGGAAACTACTACGGCTCAGACGCAGACGGATTGCTTCGCCTTCACTCGACATATCGTCATGACTTGAAAATTTACTCATCAGACGAAGGTAGAGTTCAAATCACTGCTGCAGCGTTTGCGAAGGGTTTGCTTGCGCTCGACACTCACATCGGACAACTCACGCCCATTCTGGCCTCCCTTGTCACCAAAGATGCCAAGCTTTTGGATTTCGTTACCCATGATGTAGAAGAAGACATTTTGCACTCGAAGCACAAGCTGTATACCGCCATGACGCAAAAGCTCGTGACGCCTGGTGAAAAACCAAGTAATAAGGCAACGACTGAGGACGCCGACGCCGACGATATTGGTGGACTTTCACAAACGCTCCGTTTTGCGTCTTTGAACAAATTCAAGGTGGTCACTCAGATGGTCATGGCGGCACATCGTTTTCAAGTTGCTGGTGAATCATCTTCGATTCGAATACTGACTCGAACAATGGATCTCATGGGGGTGCCTCAGCGACCCTTACAGAAGCTCGAGCGCTTACTTGAGCTCACAAAGGACGTCTCATTGCAACTGCGCTCCATGCTCATGACGCAACAGAACAGATTCAGTTCGAGCGATAATCTTCACGTTGACAGGTTGAACTGGGCGCAAAAAGGTTCTGCAATCGCTCCACGTGGCTCGTTGCCGAAGGGTGGCTTACAGCAGCTCAAGAACATGGTTGTTCCCGCTGGCGGCGAATCATTCTTGTTGATGTATTCGAGATGGAAAAAGTTGGAGCAGGATCTTTTCCACACGCGTAAAATGAGATTTGACATTTCCAAGGTTCCAGACGTTTATGACGCGGTCAAGTATGACGCCATTCACAACGAACACCTTGCTTTGGTTGGTTTATCTGAGCTCTACGGAATTGCGAAAGAACTTGCAGATTGTATCGTTCCCAACGAGTACGGTACGACTGCGGAGAGCAAACTTCGCATTGGTGGTACGATTGCCAACAGCTTGATTAGCAAACTGCTGAGTGATTTAAACAACACTCGTGAAGAGTCGTTCGCAGTTGAAAACGGCGGATTTCATAGCGATGCTCGACGTGTGTCAATTAATGACGATGCTCGACGTGTGTCAATTAATGACGATGCACGACGCGCGTCAATGAATGATCACCAAAGACTTGAGACATCAACTCCGCCCGCAACCATGACGACGGATGACGACGACGAGGATGAACGCGAACGCGAGGAAGAGGAAGAGAAAGAAGAGCTAAGTACGACTCGATTGAACTTACGCTACGCGACGGCACACGGTGTGCATAGTCCGTTCCGTCACGTTCGCACGAGATTGTATTTTACGTCTGAGTCGCACTTGCACTCAGTGTTGAATGTGCTCCAATACGCACACCTTGACACAGAGCGCCAAGTTCAAGACCGTGGACGCGAGCCAAACAGTGCGAATAACTCAACTACTCCTGTGGCGGAGAGTAATTACCATGCAAAACGGCCTCCTGGTTTACCTCTTAGTCCACAGAAAGAACCAAATTTGACGTCTCAAGCGTCTCCTTCACCCCCGGTTCGCCAGTCGCTCATCAACGACAAGTTGGCGCAGTATTTGAGGAACGAAAAGGAGTTGGACTATCTCACTCATATCGTTTTCAGAATGTTTGAACGCTTCCATGTGCCTCCGACCGATCCAAGACGATTTAGAATCGAGATACTCTTTTCAAATGGCATCGGTAAAAACCCATTTAAATCAAACATTGTTGAAATGTTCACCGCCGGAAACGGCGAGGACGAATCAGATGGGCAAGAGCCGTCAAAGAGTAGCACTGATACGCTCGACGAAGATAGCGAAAGCGCAGTGCTGAACGACTTGATGCAGGAGATACAAATTCAGAATGACGATATCGAGCCCGATCAGGACTATCTCACGCTAAGCACGATGGAGGATTACTTGGTGAATTACAAGCGCAGGTACCGCTACGGCGAAGAGTCTTTCGACAGCAGCACGCCCGGAAGACAACCTCGCTCGACGAGCGTGGGGAGCGATCGAGATCGCGAACGACAGTTCCCAGGAAATTGGAAGAATTTGTTCCCGACGTAGTTTGTTTGTTTGAAAAGAAATAGTAAGATCTAAAATTAATAAGCTGCGTTTAAACAAGACGTGATAAATATTTAATCGCCACGTTCCCAGACAAGCATGCTGCGCTTGCCAACCATGACGTCAACGAGTTGACCAAGGCGCTTGAAAACAGATTCTTGCACGTATGGCACGCCATACTTTTCGCACACAGCCTTAACACGCGGTTGCATGTTTTGGTAAGCGCGCATGGACATATCCGGGAACATGTGGTGCTCAATTTGGTAGTTTAACCAGCCGTGCATGAAGTCGTTCACATCGCCACCAGTCTTGAAGTTGGCGGAGCCAATGACAGCGCGAAGGTAGAAATCATCCGAACGAGGCTTAGTTTCAGACTCGAAGCGGTAGATGTCGTCACCGACGTGGTTAGTGGCGATGATGATGAAGGAGTGGATGTTGGTCATGACGTCGGCAAGAACAGACGTCATGAAGAACGCAAGCGCACCAGCAGGGCCAGCGACAGCGTAGCCCAAAGCCGGCAAAGCAGCGAACGACCAGAGCGCATACGGTGCGAAGCACTTGATCATTTCGCCGAGAGCGGCGAGTTCACCCTTGAAGGCACCTTGGGTGACGGTGAGCACGGTGGACGGCAAAGTGCCCGTCTTGAACGGGTTCTCGGCAACTTGACCGTTCTTCTCGGCTTCGCGCGCACGGCGAGCGTGAAGCTCCTTCAACGTGTTCGGCGCATAGTAGAACCACTTCCACACGAGCGCCAAACCGGCGACTTGGAGGTAACGAGACACCATCGGCGTGTTGCCTTCGCGGAGTTCGCTCATGTTGCGCTCGACGAGATCCGGATCGGCATCTTCACCAAGTTGGTAGTGGTGCAAGTGGTTATGCTCGACATCCCAAGCTTCCGGGAGCATCCAATCCATCCAGTCGGTGCATCGGCGCCACAAACCACGCGCAAACTTACGGCGATGGAAGCGACCAGTGACTTCACCATTCGTGCTTTGCGCGGCGTTGTAGCCACCGTGGCACGTGTGGTGACCAACCATCGTCCAGCGCGCGCAGATTGCGGTGGACATCAAGAGCGCCGCGATCGGGTTCATGCCGTTCAACCACGCCGGCATGGGGTAGCCAGCCATCGGCATACCAATCAAAAGCGCCAAACCACCAAAGTAACACACGTTGGCCCACGTCAGAATCTTCTTCAAATGCTTCACGTCGCCCTCGTAGTGCTCCGGTGACTTGTACTCCTTCTCAATCGCACGCATCTCCGCCGCCCATCCCGCAAGATCAAGGTTTTCGCGCCACTTTCCAGTCGCGTTATACTGCATCTTCTCCGCAAAGCTCTCCATCGCCGCCGCGGCGCCGTCTTCCCCGATCGCAATCGCGCGATTCGCGCCCGCGTCGTCCCCTCTCGCCTTCATCGACGACGCACCCGCGCCTTGCCCACGCACAACCACAGACGCACCACGACGCATCGACGTCGCACCCACGCATCCACTTCGCGCACCGTTCGCGCGTTTCGCGCTCGTCAACGCCTTCACCGGCGCCAACGTCACTCGCGACGTCATCGTCGTCATCATTATCCTCGTCCCTCCGTCGCGTCCGTCGCGTGCGGTGCGGTGCGCGTGCGTGTGTGTCCCGCCTGTGCGTGTGTCGTACAAACGTTCTACGCAACCCGCGGGGGTGGCGTGTCGCGCGTGTCGTGTGCGAGAGTGACGACGCCGTCGCGTTCGCCGCCGCCAAAAACACCCAACAGATGCGATGGGCTTCGCGCTTCAAAATTCCAGCGCGCGGGCGCGTCGCCTCGCCCGCGGGCGATGGACCGCGACCGCGGTCGTCGTCTATGCGCAAGCAGTGCGCGAGGCGCGGCGCGAGGCTGACGACCGCCGACCGACGGCGCACCGGGCGCGCCTTATCCTGGTTGTGTGAATGTGTTTACGGGGGTTGTTTACTCTGGGGTGTGATTGGTGGATGTGTGGGTCGTGTGGGGGGTGACGTCATCGGAATCTTTGTGGGCGTGGGTGTGCGGTCGCGCGCGCGCGGTCGGTCGGTCGGTCGGTCTGTCGGTCGGTTCGGATGGGTCGCGCGCGCTCGGTTGGCGTCCAAGGGCGCACGATATCGATGATTGGCGCGGGCGCGTGTGTGTGCGTGGATGTGTGCGATGCATGCTTATTCAATATCGCGGAAGAATTCTATGGTGGAGCGCAAGGCGTCGACGAAGATGTCGACTTCGTCGGGGGTGTTGTAAAAGTAGAGGGACGCGCGGGCGCTGCCGGCGGCGTTCAAATATCGGTGAAGGGGTTGCGTGCAGTGATGACCGCTTCTGCAAGCGACACCGGATTGGTCTAGGAGGGTGCATATGTCGTTGGCGTGGATGCCATCGACGTTAAAGGCACATAGGGAGGCGCGCCCGCGGGACGGGGGCGGGCCGTAAATTGTCACGCCTTCGACGGCGCTCAACTTTTCATACAGGTACTTGCCGATTTCGACTTCGTACGCATGCACACGGTCCATGCCGATTTTGGTCAAATAATCGCACGCCTCGCCGAGAGCGATGGCTTCGGCGATGGCGGGTGTACCAGCCTCAAATCGCGCCGGAGGCTCGGCGTACGTGCTCTTTTCGAGAAACACGTCGGCAATCATTTCACCACCACCCATCCACGGGGGCATGGATTCTAAGACATCCATGCGACCCCACAAAAATCCAATACCCGTAGGACCGCACATCTTGTGCCCACTACCTACGATCCAATCTACTCCTAGAGTTTGCACGTCAACCGTCATGTGCGGAACGCTTTGACACGCATCAAGCAAAACTTTCGCCCCGACCCCACGCGCAAGCTTGACAATCTCCTCCACTGGCGCCTCACAACCTAATACGTTGCTCACGTGCGCAGTGGTGATGAGCTTAGTTTTCTCGTTCACTAACGATCTAAGCTCATCCATGTCGAGCTCTTGCGTGTCCTTGGTCAATCCGACAAACTTCAACACACACCCAGTGCGCTCAGCCAGCAACTGCCACGGGACAATGTTCGAGTGATGCTCCAAAACGCTCAAAATGATTTCGTCTCCAGCCTTCAAATTGCTCGTTCCCCACGTGTTTGCCACTAAATTAATCGCCTCGCTCGCGTTTCTCGTAAACACGACTTCTCTATCCGTCTTTGCGTTGATAAACTTTGCAAGCTTCGCCCGTGATTGCTCGTACGCATTCGTCGCTTTGGCGCTCAAATAGTGCACTCCACGATGAACGTTCGAGTTGTAATCCTTATAATAGAACATGTGCGCGTCGACGACTTGATTCGGCTTTTGAGACGTCGCCGCGTTGTCGAGGTACACCAACGTCGCCCCAGATTCTGTCTTCTGATTCAATATCGGAAAGTCTTTGCGCGTCTCCGTGGCGATGCTCGATGTCGCGGCATCTATTGCGATCGCACGCGTGACGGTAGTGCGTCGCGTGCGACGCGTTGCCGCGCCGTGGCGTTGCGCCGAAGCGGCACCCATGGGGGTGTGGGACGTCACCGCCGCCAGCGACATGCCGTGCGTGTGGTGACTCGTGTCGACAACCGCGTGCGTGCGTGCGCGTGCGTGTAGACGCTGAAACTATTCGCGTCGACGACCGTGTGCGGGCGGGCGGACGTCGTGCGTTCGCGTGCGTCGTGCGCGCGGGTGTGACGTGCGCAGAGAAATTTCTTTCGAGAAGCAGGAGGACTGTTGACCAATCATTACTCGAGGGTGCCCATTGGGCGAATAGGAAACGAAGACGACGACGATGACGACGATGATCTAATCGTGTGCGTGTAATCGTATGCGTGTAAAATCACAATCACGGTGCTAGTTTCTAATCAGCGAGGCATGACGTCGGAACGAGCGACGTATTTATATCCTGGTGGAAGCACGTTGTTCGCGCGTTCTACGTCTGGCGCGGTTAATAGGGCGTCGCGTTTGAGAATGCCGCCGCGCAAACCTCCTGGACGACGTATACCGCCGCCTGGAACGGGGTTACCTGATCCATCCATTGATGCGAACGATCCAGATCTCGAAGGCAGGTTTCCCGGAAGCATGCTGGATTGTCTGAAGTTGCCTCGGCTTTTCTTACTGCCTCCTTTGGAGGATGTCGGAAGCTCCCCGGCGTCGCGCTTGTTCGCGCGCATGGTTTCTCGAACACGCTGCAACGCACCATGCATGGATGTTCCAGCTCCGATGCCAGGTAGACCACCCGAGAGTTGACGCTCAAGCGGTTGCTGGTTGTACAGCTCCACGAGTGCGGGAATCGGGTCGCCTGTGAGACCAGCTTCGACATCCTTTAAGCGCTCCGCGCCGGAGTGCTTTTCACAAAAGGCGGTGAACTGTCTACCCTGGCTATCGACGCTCCGCATGTGGCATGCCGCTCGTCGACAGCACAATGGGTGGAATACAATTTGGCAGTGACCAGAGCAGCAACGCATGAGTGTCCCGTGGGAACGCGTGCAATAGCTGCATGAAGCGTTACGACGCTCTCTCGGGACATCGTTTATGCTTACAGGCTTCACCGCCTTTGCTGCGTTCTTTTCGACAATTGATGCTTCCGGAACCCATTTGGCGCAAGCAACATGACACCATTGCTTACCGTCGAGTGTTTGCTTTAGTGCTCCAATTTGAACGGGGCATAACGAGCAGGAAACTCCCCTGTACAGCGCTAATTTGCCTTGAAGCGTGATGTGCACTGATTTCCCAGACTGTCGTGAGTCTGTCGCACGTCCAGACGCCAACGCGTCCGCGCACACCCAACACGTCCACTTTGAATCAACTTTACCCGGCACACCATAGCATGACGGATGAACGACGAGGTCGCACATCGAACACTTTATTGTGGTTTTCGTTTTGCTCGCTTCACTTGTCCCCGCGCACACACAGCACGCCGTGTTATCACCGATCGAATGAAATGGATCCAGAAGAATTTGTGACATTGGAGAACGAATTGGAGATCCGCCAAGAACTGGCGAATTACTTCTTGGCGTCCCTGGCCATCCAAGTGACTTCAAGTGGCTCGCGGTCCCATCGAAGTTTGCTAGACCAAACATTTTCTTCACTCGCGCCGGAGCTGCTTCAATCGCTCGCATGACTGTCTGCGTGCTCAAAGGTTTATACCCCGTTGGAACCACTGTGGGTTCTGCTGTGATCGCAGCTGAACCAATCTCTCTTTTCGGTTTCGACTCGCGACGTCCTTCGGGGGCAGACGCATTGGCTCGCTCAAGAGCGGCACGCTGCTCAGCCTCTCGCTTCTCCTTCTTTTGCTGGCGTTTGACTTCTCGAATGGCCCCCATGAATGCGTTTGCCTCGTCCAACTTCAGTTTTCGCTCCGTGTGCACCTTAGTGTCTTCGTCTATGCTCTTTGCTACTTTTTCAATCAGATTCTTGAGGTTGTGCTTGTTTGCTTGCAAGTTCCACAAGAGTTCGTACTGGTGTGCTAGAATTTCGCCTTCCACTTCGTCTACTGGTGCACATGCAAAGAGCACGGGATGAGCTGAAAATGCGTTTTCGAGCTTGGCTAATTCATCTCGAGCGACGCTGACCTTATAAGGAACTTTTCTAGGTTTGCTGCTACTTGGCATTCCAGGAAGTAAAATCTCCTCCTTCACCGCCCTCTTCAAGCAGTTTACGCTTGACCCGGACTTGCCGCATTTATGTGCTAACGTTTTGAGCTTTGCGCAGACTTCACACGCAGCATCCACAGTACTATTTTTTCCTGACATCTTTTTCTTCGAACTGGTACTCGGCAAGCCCTTGTCGCTCTCTTCGCTCCAGTCGGGCAAAGTAAACTGTCGAACAAACAGCAACTGCGTGTGCGTTGGAATAGCTTCGATAGTGCTCAGCAACCCAACGTGGCGAAGTTCTCCTTCCGTCCCGAACGCCCGTCTACATTCCTGTATCGTGCGTTCGCGAGTATCTTCGTCTTCTTCAGTCTCCTCACCAAATTGCTCTTCACCGATGGTCACAGTCGTTGTCGCCGACGACGGCAACGCATCAACGAACTCCTCACACTTTGGTGCGGTACTAGGTAGTAGCTGCTGAACGCTAACGTTTGACGGGACGGGCACTAAGCCTAGTCCGAGAGACATTGATATTTCCGGTGTCCCGTTTTCCGGCAGTACTAACTTTTGTATGTCCTCAGATTTGATAGCCGCCGCGTTCGCGGCTTTATTCAAATCATCCTGTATAGCGACCACTCGCTCTGCGACTTCGTGAAGGATCCATACACGTAAGTTTGCTAATGTTGTATCGTTACCGTCATCTATTTCGGTTTTAACATCAATCGCTTCCTTACCCCACTTGGGCGACAACTTTGCACCGCGACCTTCATGCTTTGCGAGCCAAGCCTTGAGAACCGATGCAGTGACGCCGATGAATCTTGCCGCACTGCGTGTTCTCTTTGCCTCATCTTCATCTAGTGATATCATCGTTTGCGTAATTGCGGCAATGTGTGTCGCCGATAGTCGTTGTATCAACTCAATGCCTTCTTCGTATTCCTCCAAAGGCGGCGCCACAAACGGCTTGTCTGGTACCGCTGGTATCGTCCCTACGACAGGCTTCACCCCACTCACCACAGGCGTGGCATCAAACGTAGCTGGTTTTCTTACCCCGCGCGTACCGTCGCCATTTCTACCGTAAACTAAGCCTGGAATCGGAATCCCAATTTTGTCTTCACCAACTTCGTAGGCTGGTCCCAATGATGCCGAACGCAGCGCCGCGTCGTATTCCCACGGCGTCGTGGGCGCTATTCGAGCTATATCTGTCGCATATACTGGTCTAAAGTAATCTTCTGCGTACCTCCACCATGGAGCAACCTTCTTCGCCTCTTTTTCCTCTTCATTGTTCACTAAAGCGTTGCGTCTCTTCTGCAAAATTTGCGCGCGAGCGACGAGCGGCTCGTCGTCAGTACGAGATCATTTACACCACACACGAATCAAGACGACGATAACAAAACAATAACGAGCACAGACAAACACTACCTACCGATGACGCCTTTGCCGCAGCCTTCTTCTCGATATCATCCAAGCTCACCGCCTCACCCACCGTGTACGGACTCCGCACCTTGGGCGCGCCCGGCGCGCACCTTTCCACCAATGCCGCCGCGACATCAAGCTCGCGTTCAATCCTCGTCAGACCATCACGCACATTCTCGCGATCCTTCCCCTTCACCCCAGACGACACCCCCTTGTGTGCCATCGCACCCGGCGCTCACGCGCGTGATCTCTCACGCGCGCGCGTCTCGCGCTGCACCGAACCGCCCTCGGCGGCGTCGCGCGGATTCCCCCGTCCCCCGCCCGCGCGCGGTGCCGTCGCGGTGCGGAGCGATCGATCCCGAGCGTGCGCTTGAGCGACCACCGTCGAAGCCGCCGCCGCGCGTGCGGCGCGAGACGAACGCGCGCGAACGGACGATCGCGCGCCGACGCGTGCGTGTGACGCCCGCGCGCGCGTCGCGCGCCATCGATGATTTCGCCCATTCGATCGATGCGCGCGCGCTTTCGACGGTCACATCGATCGATGCGTGGCGCGAGTCACGCGTGGCGCCGCGAGGTGATCGATCGATGGCGATCGATGCGGGTATCGATCGATCGATGCGGTCGTCGATGCGCGTGCGTGGTGATCGAAGAGTATCGATCGTGATGGTTTCGTGATCGTAGGATTGCGATCGCGGTCGATGGGGTGGGTGATTGAAACTGGAGAAGGATGATTGTATCGATGGGGGATATCGATCGATTGATCGTGGGGAAAATCAGGAACGCGTGGCGATTACGTGTTGATCGATATCGATAGCGATCGAATTGATTTTGAAAGTGATCGATGTCGATGAGCACGGTCGAGGTGAAAGCGGAGGAGGGACGTGCGCGTCGCGTTCGGGGCGTTACTCCAATGTCCCATACGACTTTACGAGCGTCGAGCGCGAACGGTGTCGGGTTACATCTAGTGTATCGTTTTGCATACGCTGAACGCGTCAAATCTACGGTTGACGCATTGGCGCTTGTTTGGGAGACGAAAACGCGCGCGCGGTCCTGCGGTTGTGCTTCTGTGAAAGCGACGACGAACGAATATTTTCTCGCGAGATAGGCTTCATGCGGTCTCGCTTGTACCGGAACACGTTCATTCTGAATTTTTTAATTGACTGGTACTACTCTTGTTACCTCCGATGGCCTGAGTGACACGGTGGAACATGAAATGTGTTTACCTGTGTGTACGTCGATGACATGCGTTTTCGGCAAAGCGCGCAACCGCCTTCCAGATCGGTAGTCGCCAAACCTGTAGCGCCAAACCGCAGCAGAATGATGACTTAACTGCTAATCTCACTCTTCACCTCCGCTGCACCGTCGTTGACGGCTCTTGACGTCCTCGTGTGTAATCATGCGAGCCACTCGACGCAGTAGACAATGAACGCTTTTAGGCAACGCTCGAACACCGTGCGTAATGAACATCTGCGATTGTTTGTCAGGTAAGGTTAATAAAGGGTGATGGTAAACAAAAGTACTAAAATGGTAATGGCAACTAGAGATAAATTCGTGTAACCAAGTAAAGAGAGCGCACTGAAGCGTCCATAACATGGGCTTCTCATTCAACTATGTCCACAAGCAGACGTTCACATCCACGGAAGTTTCGGAACGAGCACCGGAGTCGTCTTTTTGTACATTTGATACCCTTCGTCCTTCCCCCAACGTTCGTCCGCGCTCTTTTCAAGTATCGGCACGCCACTCATCTGCGTGAGCAAGAACGTGACGAATAACGGGGAGGCAAAAACGCCGACGGCGCGTCCCGGATGGCTGGCGGCTAAACCACTCGCCGCGACGCCCGCGACGCCAAACCACATACAAATCTCACCGAAATAGTTTGGATGTCTCGAAAGAGACCACAAACCATGCTTGATATACTTCCCCTTATTCGACTTGTTTGCCTTGAACACGTACTTTTGAACATCTGCGGTGAGTTCAAAGGCAAAACCGAGAGCCCAAAACGCAGCTAAGGCGTAATCCGCCGCGTCCAAGCCGCTCTGCCCGGGCGTGCCATTCACGATGTACACTGGAAGCGACGTCACCCACACCCAAACGCCTTGCAAGAACCAGTATATCGCAAATACTCTGGGCTTATCCTTGACGCCATCGAAGCGGCTGTCACCGCCGTCTCTGTGCGCTCGAAGGCCCAAAAACACGCCCAGCCGCGCCGTCCACGTCAACGCCATGGCGCTCACGAGTACCTGTCGCGCTCCAAGCCCCGAACTCGCCAACGTCATCGCCGCCGTCGACGCAAACGCAACTGATCCTAGTATGTCGTAAAACTTCTCAGTCTTTAGAACCGAAGCAACGGCCCAACCGACAAATTGAATGCCAAAGTCAACCGCCGCCGCGGCGAGCAACGACGATTCCACCGCGCTCACGCCCGGAATAATTCCCGTGCGCGTCATCTCGAGCCCTCGAGCACGCGGCGCGCGAAGAATGCGTCTGCCGTGCGTCACTCCGCGATCTGCGAACCTCGCCCTCGCGCTCGCGCGTGTCGCCGCAAGCCCAACCGCCCGGCGCACCGAGTCACCACCAACCTTGCGCACGACGTCCGCGCGCGCGGCACCGTCGTCGCCGCCGCCGCCGCCGCGCGAGCGCTGAGAGCGCCGCGCACAGCCTTTGTCGTCGAACGAGAACCCGAACGCGCGATGGATGCGCGCGAAACCGCCGGGTCCGAGCGTCATGGAGTGCCGGATGCGTCACTGTTTCACGCACCGTCGTCGTTAGCTCACACGCCATGCGGGCGTCACCAGCCGCTGCGAGCGCCGCGCGTGCGCATGCGCGTCCGCGCGCGCATCGCGCATCGCGGCGACGTGACGGCTTCCGCGCGGCGCCCGTGACGCGTCGCGCATCGTCATCGGAGGATGACGAGTTGGACACGCGAAGCGCCGCGGTGGTTGATATGTTTGAACGGGCGGCGACGCCGATCGGGGAGCTCGAGCGCGCGCAAGCGGCACTGGCGGCGGTGAAAGCGATGACGAATTCGACGCTGGCGCGTGATGATGGACGCGCGAGCGCGGCGAGTGGGAGTGGTGGGGCGAAGAGCGCTGGAGCGGTGGGTAAGGCTATCTCTTCGTCGGCGGCCGGGTCGGCGCCGACGGCGGCGACGAGCGCGAGTGCGGGGACGTCGAAGAGCGCGAGCGAGAAAAAACCGAAACCTAAAGCCGATACGTTCAATCCTGGGAGCGATTTCTGGACTTGGACGCCGCCGGAAGATGTGACAAAGTCTTCGTCGCCAGCGTTGGCGCCCGTTCCAAAGCTGCAGCGACAGACGTCAAAGAATGTCGCCGACGCCGTGGCTTTTGCTGAACGCGT
This sequence comes from Ostreococcus mediterraneus, assembly GCA_012295225.1. NCBI lineage: Eukaryota > Viridiplantae > Chlorophyta > Mamiellophyceae > Mamiellales > Bathycoccaceae > Ostreococcus > Ostreococcus mediterraneus. The sequence continues at coordinate 512,348 of WMKK01000009.1, forward strand.
TCCCGAAGCTTCGTTGCAGTTGAAGTTCCAGTCTGAGGAAGACGTACCCACGGCACTTTCGATGGATTTTGAGAGTGAGTTGGCTACGGAGACTGTTGGGGCGACGGAGACGTCTCCGCTGAGCGAGACGCCGACGGTTGAACTGGAAGAAAGTGCCACGGCTGTTCGCGAGCTAGGTGCGGATGGGGCTACTCAAGGCACGCTTGAGAACGGTGCGCGTTGGTGGCGCGAATCTGGCGAAGAAGAGCTCGAAGGAGGTAAGTTGTGCAAATGGACGCTAGTACGTGGCGCATCGGCTGACGGGTCGGTGGAATGGGAAGAAAAGTGGTGGACGACGAGCGACGCGTTCAACTATCGCGAGATGGGAGCAATAAAGTCCGGTCGTGACGGTAAAGGTAACGTTTGGCAAGAAAGCTGGCGCGAACAAATGACACATGATACCACCTCGGGATTCTCCAACGCTTCAAAGCACATCGTGCGAGACGCAAACAAGTGGGGCAAGCAAGCCGACGGTACAGAATGGCACGAAGTATGGGACGAGAATTATTGGGGTGATGGACAAGTGAAGCGCACATGCACGAAAAAAGGTGCAGTGGGCGACGGTGTCACGCCTGAAGACGGTCACGGCAACCGTTGGACGCATAAATGGGGCGAAGAGTGGGATGGACGCGGAGGATGCGTGAAATGGACGGACACCTTTGCTGACCGAGACGTGAGCGAAGGCGGTGGCTCAGGCCGCGCGTGGGGCGAAAAGTGGGAAGAACGTTGGGGAGATTACGCACACAATGGCAGCGCGGGGAACAGAACCGGGAGCACGTGGAACGACCGCGACGGGTATAAATTTGAAAAGACGTGGGGCGAGGAGCATTGGCACGACGGCCGCGTCCACAAATGGGGCGGCACTACCGACGGTTCCGACGGCTGGGACGTATGGGAAGACAGCGCAGGCTGGTGGGAACGCGCTCCAAGTTTCGGCTGGGACGAAGCCGTCTCTCACTCGCCCCAGCTCCTCTCCGTACCGCTTCGTTCCCGCGCCCCGAGCACTGGTAAAAACAAACCAACCATCGGACGCGCGCCCGGTCGAACGATCAAACCCCCTCCCGGCTCAAAGCTCCAAAACCCTGATCAATAGCAGCACACATTTTTCATTCATCACCATTGCTATTCATTCATCACTCATCCCAATCGCGCGCATCCGCCGTCGACACACCGCGCGTCCCACCGCGCGCCCGTCCAGCGCCCAGCGCCCACGCGGTGCCCCACGCGTCGCGCCTCCCTGTATGTAGTCTTCACACGCCGACGGTCGTCCCGCGCGACATCTCACGTCAGTGGCGCGCATCACACACGCACAAAAATCACACCCGCGATGTCGTTCGCACGCGCGACGCGCACGGCGGTGCCACCGACGGCGCGCGACGGCGCGAGCATGCGCACCAAAGGGCGGCGGCGGCGCAGCGGCGTGCGCCCGTGCGCGCAGAAACAGCCCAAATACACGCGCGACGCGCGCGATGACGGGGGACTAGGCGTGGCATTTAACGCCAGCGCATCGCTCGCGGACGTGCTCGCGGCGAAGGATGCAAAGGATGCGGCCAAGGCGGAGAGCGGGAATGCGAATTGGGCGAGCTCGCTCGCGGCGTTTCGGGATGAGAAAGCCGCGGGGGCGAGAAAGCGCGCTGAAATGGGCGTAGAGATGGCTGAAATCGAGCGTGATTTCGACGAGAGTGAAGATTTGATAGATACGGTATGGGTCACCGATGCAGGTACGGTGGCGAAACGGCAATTCCGAGGGTTATCGGATGAAGAAGAGGAGGTGACGGTGGAGGATGGCGAGTTTGTCGCGTTTGGCGGAGGCGGGCGAGATTCGGATGAGGATGTGTGGGGACCAGGAGACGACGATATGTCGGCATATGCGAGTGATGACGATGATTACTTCGAGGCTGGCGCGCGCGAGGAGCGTCCGCGGGGGATTCCGCGAGAGATGCGTTGTTTCGATACGGCGAAAATTTATGTAAAGGCTGGGGACGGGGGCGACGGCGCCGTGGCGTTTCGTCGAGAAAAATTTGTCCCGCAAGGTGGGCCGTCCGGAGGAAACGGTGGCATCGGTGGTGCAGTATACTTCGTCGCGGATAAGAACATGAACTCTCTTGATGGGTTCAGGAAGCGAGTGCATCATCGCGCGTCCCCGGGTAAGAGCGGACTCGGGTCAAAGTGTAACGGAGCTAACGGAGTAGACATGGAGGTTTTGGTGCCTCCTGGAACAATCATTAGAGATTCGCGCAACAAGAAGATATTAGTTGAAGTTACCAAACACGGTCAACGCGTGTTGCTTCTCAGCGGTGGCCGCGGTGGCCGCGGTAACGCATCATTTAAGACGGCAAAGAACAAGGCGCCGATGATTGCAGAGTTGGGTGAAAAGGGTAGTGAATTCTGGGTAGAAATGGAGCTCAAACTCGTCGCGGACGTAGGTATCATCGGCATCCCGAACGCCGGGAAGTCAACGCTTCTCGCTTCAGTGTCAGCGGCAAAGCCCAAGATTGCTGATTATCCATTCACGACCATCGTGCCCAACCTCGGCGTGGTTGAGCGTAATTACGAGCGCATGGTGTTCGCCGACATCCCAGGTTTACTCGAAGGCGCTTCCGAAGGTATTGGTTTAGGTTTCGAATTTTTGCGTCACACGAAGCGTACACGAGTGCTCATTCACGTCATTGACTGCACGAGCGAAGACTGTTTCGAGGCGTATGAAGCCATTCGTACCGAGCTGGAACTCTTCGATGAGTCCTTGCTCGACAAGCCCGAAATTGTTGCCCTGAACAAGGTGGATGACATCGAAGCTACCGAGCGAGCGCTGCGCATGAAGGAAAAGTTCGATGCAGAGGGCGTGATTTCTCACTGCATTTCCGCCGTAACGGGCGAGGGGGTAGAGGAACTCGTATCTGATGTTCAAAAGGCTTTGAGCGCGCTCCCACCGATTGAAGACGAGTGGGAATCTGACATCGCGTCCACGGGCTCGCGAGCGGCCGACGGTAAGTCCATCCAACAGTTCACCATCACCGAAACACCATATGCTTTCGTCGTCAACGGTGACGCCATCGAAAGATTCGCTCAAATGACAAACTGGGACTACTTTGAGTCGTATAAGCGTTTTGGCCGCGTGCTCGACATGTCTGGCGTGGACGAAGCCCTCAACGCCGCCGGTGCCGGCGAAGGGGACCGCGTCATGATTGGCGACTTTGAATTCGAATGGAGCAAAGACAAACGCGACAGAACGCTCTACGAAACCTTCAAACGTAGAGTCGCCGACGCCCCTGGCGCGCCTCGAGGTTCGCGTCACTGGCCCCACGCCGTCTAACCGGGAGCGCGCGTGCCTAAATCCGCATTCATTCGCGTGCATTTTTGGCCAGCGTTCAAGGAGACATCACACCATGACATCACCGCCAGCCGCGCACTCGTAAACTCGCAGCAGTGTACATAATAATACCATCACGCATCACGCGCGCGCTCGACGTCGCGAAGCGTCAAAGACACGTCAGTCTAGGAAATCTTCTCCGTACGCACTATTACACGGTTTCGGTCCTATATGCGTTGTTTCCCACCACACACGTGCACAGGGCGAATGTCACCTCAATATGACATATTTCACTCTCATATGGACCGCCACACGCCATGCTGTGTTGGCGGTATGTATGTACGAATGGTACCACTGTGGTATGCTGTTTCGGCCAACACAGACGCCCCTAGTATGCTGTTTCGGCCAACACAGACGCCATGTGCCATCCCACGTATTATTCCAAACGCACCGAGCTCACGTATAAATAAGTATGTCATATTTTGTAGTTATATTTCCATAATAACTAACATCACGACACGCACAGTACGACGTGGACGTCCACGAGATCGCGCCAAAAAACTTCCGAACTCGCGTCGACGCCCGTTCGGGCTCTTCCCTCGCCGGCGACGCGCCAGAGCGACGCGCGCGCGCTGAGGAGTCGATATGGCGGGAAACGCGAGCGACGTGCCCTCTGGCGCGCGAGGCGCGTCGAAGCGCGCGCGCGACGGCGACGAGGCGGGCGAGAGAAGTCAGAAAGTCGTCGCGGCGGAGAGTCACAGGATCGATCAGGTGGTGTCCGAACTCGGGTTCGTGGGCGCCGTGCCGCGCATGAAATGGGTGGATGACGACGAAGAGTGCGAAGGAGAGGAAGGTGGAAGCGACAGGGTGGTGGTCGTCGTGGACAGTGGGCGGCAGAGGTGGGCTGGGGGGCGCAGTGGGGCGGCGGGCCGCGAGGCTGCGGCGGACGGGGGCGGCGGGCAACCTTGGTCGTCGGAAAACGCCATTGGAGGCATTGAGACTGGCGCGTACCACGCGGATCGTGCGACAAATAGAGCTGACACCGGTACGCGGAGTGTGCGTGCGGGGACTGGTACGATGAGCGGGTTCCCAGTTGCCGCGCCGCGGGGGGGGTCGCGCGGGACGAGCGGTTCAGGCGTCGGCGTTCCCAACGAGGAAGCTGGACGCGCGCTCGCGTCGATGATTGTCGAAGACGACGGCGAAGAACTGAAAAAGTTGAAACGCAAAGAGTCTAACCGCGAAAGCGCTCGTCGTAGTCGCTTACGAAAGCAAACTGAGAATGAAACCTTGAGTGGGCGAGTCAGGGCGCTCACCCGAGAAAACATTACTCTGAAAGAAAGTTACGAAACCTTGCGAGGTGTTGTCGATAGCTTACGAGCACAAAACATTAATTTGCGCGAAGAGCTGGCCGATATTCACATTCGCCATGGAAAAATATGACCGAATTGTCCACCTGCGCGCCACGCATCATCCATAAAGGCTATATAGTCCCGTAAACGCTGTACGCAGCATCACTATCACTCAACCTCATCAATCAGTACAAACAAGTTTTATCTCTCTTCTGTTTATCATTAAAAACCACTAAGCGTGCGCACGTCATCGTTGCATTTGCCGTCGTCGCGAATATGTTTATCACTGACCCTCTTGTTCGGGTTCGAGGCGAATCAAGTCGTCGATGCGAAGGATAGTAATCGCAGCCTCCGTAGCAAACTGGATGCTCTTCACCTTACTCAACGAAGGCTCGAGCACGCCCGCCGCAATATTATCGCGAATTTCGCCCTTGATGAGATCCAAACCGTAGCCCGCGAGTTCATCCTTACCCTCGTGCGCTTGAGCCGAGTGGTGTATTGCGCGAAGCTTGGCGACGAGTTCAGTGGCATCCTTGGCGGCGTTTACAGCGAGCACTTTAGGGATGACTAAAAGCGCTTGCGCGAATTCAGCGATCGCGAGTTGCTCTCGGCTTCCCAAAGTTGTCGCCATATTCTCCAGGTAGATGCTCAAAGCCGCTTCAACTGCGCCGCCGCCGGCGACGACGCGTCCGCTTTCAAGCGTCCGCTTGACGATGCACAAGGCGTCATGAACAGACCTATCAATTTCATCAAGCATGTAGTCGTTCGCACCTCGAAGAAGTATCGTACAAGCTTGAGTGTTGGCACAATCCTTGATGACAACCATGTCGTCGTCTGCCACGCGCTGCTCGACGACTTCGCCCGCCGTGCCGAGCATGGAGGCGTCAAAGGTTTCGCCGCTATCCATGTCTGACAGCGAAAGCATCACTTGTGCGCCCGTGGCTTTTGCAATGCGACGCATGTCATCGCGGCTCACACGACGGCACGCAATCGCACCGGCTTCTACGAAATATTTGAGCGCCATGTCGTCGATACCCTTGGAACAGAGCACCACGTTGGCCCCCGCGGCTAAAATCATTTGAATACGCTTGGCGGTGATTTCAAACTCTTGCTCGCGAATCTTATCGAGCTCCTTAGGATCATTCACGAGCACTTGAATCCCCATTAGCATCTTCGTCTTTTGCAAGTTGAAATCAATGCACGCAATCTTCGCATTTGTCACACGCTTGGGCATACCCTCTGCCGCGCGCCCGAGGTTCAACGCGTAGCCTTTGACGACGGTAGACTCTTTCAAACTCTTCCCGTGCGCCTTCAAGATGTTAATAGCCTTGATTGGATACTTGACATCACCCATATCGCTGTACGTTTTAATGCTCATGCATGCATCGACGACTAATTTTCCAAAAAACTCCTCCTCAGCGCCGATAATCTTCGAACTCATGCTCGTCTTGGCACACTGCAACAACGCGTCGACGCCGAGCGCGTCGACGCTCGTCGCCAACTTGTTCTCAATATACTTGACACTTTCACGCATCGCGAGTCTATACCCAGCGATGATATTTGTCGGATGAATCTTATTTCTCACTAATTCATTCGCACGCTTCAACAATTCCGCAGCGAGGATAACCACTGATGTCGTCCCGTCGCCCACCTCTTGATCTTGCAACTCGGCGAGCTCGACGAGAATCTTCGCCGCCGGGTGTTCCACCTCTAAAAGTTTCAAAATCGTCGCCCCATCGTTCGTAATCGTCACATCACCGATATCATCCACTAGCATCTATACACGTGTTGAAATCAAACGACAACCCGTCAGTAAAACGTACGCGCGCTCGAGCCTAAACGACTGACGACGGCGAAAAAGAAAAAAGTCAACGCACCTTGTCCAGCCCAACCGGACCTAAAGACGTCTTCACGATATTCGCCACCGCCATCACCGCCGTCGCTGCGCACAAAACACACACACACAAACACACCGTCAGTCTCACACGCGTCCCGCCTCGTCGTCGTCACCCGTCACACGAAAACCACGCAAACAAAGAAAGATCACCACCAGAGATCCACGAATCCATCCATCAATCATCACCATCCCTCGCGCCATCCATCGTTCGCCCGCCCGCGCTCGCGCCCGCGCTCGCATCACCACCGTACCATTCGTCTGGCGCACATCCCGCCCGCTCTCGCGTTCGCCAAAGAACACGTCAGACTGTCCCATGGTCCGCGTCGCGCACTGCGGCGGACCGCGCCGTTGACCGCGATGTTCGATCGATGCGTGCCTCGCGCGCGATCGATATTTGGGATCGATCGATGTGACATTCCATCGACTCGCGATTCGCTTTCGAGACCAAACACGGCGACCACGACCAACATTCGGCGGCGGCCACGCGCGAGGGTCGCGGTCGCGCCGCACACGCTCGCGCGCGGCGGTCGACGCGCGCGTGGGGTTCGCAACGATGGTGATGGATTCATCCTCGTCCTCGTCCTCGTCCTCGTCGTCGCGGGTGATTCGCGCGTGCGCGGTGGTGGCGGCGAGCGCGTGGTGCGTGGCGCGCGTGGTGCGGGCGCAGCGACAGCGCCGCGCGCTCGACGCGGGGGTGACGGCGTCGGCGTCGGCGTCGGCGTCGGCGTCGGGGACGGTTGCGACGAATGATGGGTCGTCATTGACGACGCGCGAGCGACGGATGGTGGTGTACGCCACGCGCACGGGGACGTCGAAGAGGTTTGCGCGCGCGTGCGCAGAGGCGCTGGACGCGGCGTCGGGGTCGTTGAACGCGGCGTCGGGGTCGTCGTCGTACGAGGTTGTGGATTTAGCGACGATTGATGATCCAGAAGCGGTGTTTGGTGATAGCACGCACGCGGTTACGGCGGTGTTTGTGGTGAGCACGCACGATGGAGGTGAGGTTCCGACGCCGAGCGCGTGGTTTGCGCGTTGGGCGCGGGAGAGCGCGTACGATGAGCGCACTGGATGGATGTATTTGAAGCATATCAAGTATGCAGTGTTTGGATGTGGGAACAAAGAGTACGGGGATGATTTCAATCGCGCTGGGAGAGAATTGGATGCGCAATTGGCGCGCATGGGTGCGGAGCGTTTGGCGCGACGGTGCGATGGGGACGAAGCGAGCGGGCGAATGGAGGCGCAGTTTGAGGAATGGAGTGCCAAGCTCGTGCGTAGAATCGCCTCAGTGAAAGAGTCATCGACATCTGCGCATGCAAAAGACGCGGTGATGACGGAATTACAAGGCGGTAGTGTTGAAGATGATTCCGTGGCGGCGTACGCGTCGGACGACGAGGATGACAACGAGGCGCCGAGCGTGGCTGGGAGCGAAGACGACCAAGACATGGAGGATATCGGCGAAAGCGAAAACAACGGAGAAAAGAAAGAAATGGTCACTGATGCTCTCCGAGGGGCGCTGACGAAGCAAGGGTATAAAATTCTCGGTTCTCATTCCGGTGTAAAGCTTTGTCGATGGACCAAGGCCATGCTGCGTGGTCGGGGTGGGTGCTACAAACACACATTTTACGGGATTGAAAGTCATCGATGCATGGAAACCACGCCCTCATTGGCATGTGCGAATAAATGTACGTTTTGCTGGCGACACCACACTAATCCAGTGGGTACAACGTGGCGGTGGCAGATGGACGATCCTCTGGAACTTGTTGAAGCGGCGGTTTCCGAGCACTGTAAAATGGTCAAGCAGATGAAGGGCGTTCCTGGAGTGCTGCCAGAAAAACTCGAAGAAGGCATGAATCCAAGGCACTGCGCGTTATCGCTCGTGGGTGAACCAATCATGTACCCCGAAATTGGCAAGTTTGTGAGTGAATTGCACTCGCGCAAGATTAGCACCTTTTTGGTCACCAACGCCCAGTTCCCAGAGGCGATTACAAATTTACCACCGATCACTCAGTTGTATGTTTCCGTGGACGCGGCGACGCCAGAAACTCTCAAGGCAATCGACAGACCGTTATTTGCGGACTACTGGGATCGCTTCGTTGATTCGTTGAAGTCCTTGAAGGATAAGCAGCAGCGCACCGTGTATCGGTTGACACTCGTTTCGGGATGGAACATGGAAGAGGTTGCTGCGTACGCGAAACTTGTCGATCTCGGTAAACCAGACTTTATTGAAATCAAGGGTGTAACGTACTGCGGCAGCAGCGATGCATCATCACTAACGATGAAGAATGTACCGTATCATAAAGATGTATGCGAATTTGGTGAGGCTATTGTCAAGTTGCGTCGCGACGAGAATGGTGAGGAAGAGTACGGACTGGCGTGCGAGCATGCGCATTCGTGTTGTATTTTACTGGCTAGAACAGATCGATACAAGATCGATGGGGAATGGTACACGTGGATTGATTACGATAAATTCCAAAATCTCGTCGCGAGTGGCGAAAAATTCTCGGCGCTTGACTACATCGAGCGTACGCCAAGCTGGGCAACGTACGGCGCCGAGGAAGCTGGTTTCGACCCAGATCAGACTCGTCATAGAAAAGTTAGAAATCACCCAGGAAAATTCGCTCCAGAAGTAGAAGTAGTAGCGTGAGATGTCTGTACTAGTAATAATAATATAAACAGCACTATTTACTCAGTTTTGCGTTTTGAACATCCTGCTCGTATCGATGGATGTTGACATCTATGAGTTCTAACAGAGGATCGATTGCGTCAGGAATAATTGCCGCGAGGACTTCAAACGACGGTTTTGCAACAAATCGAATGAAACCAAGCTGATTCGATTGTGTCGTCGCTGGCCCAGCGATTGTTCTGTCCATGAACTCTGGAACATCCATCAAAAGCTCTCGCTGACGATCGCCTTGTTTGTAAAACTCACCCGTGACGTCTTCAGCCCACGCAAGCGCTAGATGATACGGACGAGCTGGGTTACTGATATCAGCACAGTGCAGAGTAAACGCAAGAGGAACCCAAATGGGCTTCCACTCCCTAAGTGGTTTTACGAGATGTGTCGTGGCATCTGTATTGCTTTCAACATCAGAGGCTACACGAGCGACAAGATCACCATGGAATTCCATATCCGTGTGGAGAACCATTTTTTGCATCAATTTACAGATTTCAGCTCGCTCTTTCGGAGGGAAATCATCTAAAACTCTGTGGTTCCTCATCCCTGTAAACGCTCTGAACAAGTGACCGTTCTCATTTACGCTCACGCCATTCCATCTCGTGGACTCTTCCGACTGAGAATCCACCAAAAAATGATTGTTCACACCAGGGTGACCAACATCGTGAACTGCCGCGGCTATTAAGCAAGTAAAAACGTGCTTGGGTTCAATTTGAGCCTTCAAGCCATGGTCTAGGAAATATGCCATAGCTTGCGTGACGTCTGTCGCATGCACGTGATTGTGGTAATCGTTGTCCTTGTATTGAGCCTCTATCTCGCTCAAAAATTTTGCCATATTCTCAACCGAGAGTGGCAAAGATGTGAATAATCCAAAGTCTTTGAGTAATCCCATAGTGAGCTTAGTGAGCGGTCCTACGCGGGAATCTTTGCACGTCTTTGCAAATGCATACACATCAAAGCTACTCCAACTCGTACTCACTGCACTCGACGCGTGACCCAACGAAATTGCACTCGACGTTGACAGTTGAGAATGCGATATTTCAGGAGACATCGGCCTACTGGACCCCGAGAACTCTGATATTTCCCCCGAACTGTAAGAGCTGACATCCATACTACGTCGCGGTGCGCGCATTTCCATTGAAAGCCTTGCCATGTTACGGGACAGAAGTAAAGAATTAATCGTTTGACTCTGGTGCACATACTGCTGCACGAAACTTTGCGCCTGTGGATCGAGTAACTGCTGTGCTTCCGCGCTCGCTGCGTTTCCGTGAATCTGCAAAATCAACGCATTGGCCACTTTCAATGCGTTTTCGATCGATCTCAAGGTCTCAACTGGATCGGTTTCAACGTTACTTAAGATCTTCTTCTGCTCAATTTCAACCAGACGCCGAACGGTATGGAACAGTGCGCGATAAACCCCATTTTCTTCTGAGCTAAGTGGAAAACCATCCTCGTCCTCGTCCTCGTCCTCAATCAGCTCATCCAGCGCCGCCGCAATCAATTTCCGCTTACTCTGCGTCATGGCAAGCTCTCGAATCGCCGCCGACTTACGCATCATCGATGATATCGATGCTCCTCCCCGCCTGCCACCATAGTCCAAGCTCCGTCGCGCTCGCGCGCTTGTTAATTCTCCCACGTGCCCACCTTCCGACCCTCGCGACTCTCTCGTCGCGAACGTCTGCGCTATCCCATCCCGCCCATCGCGAAGTGACTTTTGCGCGAGCATATCCCGCTGTGGTGCGCCGTCATTCGCACCACTCGCGTCATCACGCGTCGCATTCGTCGCATCCGTCGCGCGCTCGCGAGACTTGGTGCGCCTCAGCGCGCGCTGGAAGAACCCCATGCGCGATCGCTCGCGCGCGCGCGTCCACGCGACGCGAACGCACTCGTGGAGTGCGGCGTGCGAGATTCGCGGTCGCGCGTCGCGCCGCGGTCCGTCGCGCGTCGCGCCGCGGTCCGTCGCGCGTCGCGGTCCGTCGCGCGGCGCACCGTCGCGCGCGCGCGGTCTCCGACAGCCCACGCACGACGAACGACACGCACACAGAAGATCTATGGACTCCAGTATGAGCCGTATGTCCGAGAATTCACGCACACGACACACGCCGCACGTCTCGGCGCGCGCGCGCATCGCGCGGCGCCGCACGTCTCGGCGCGATGTCTGACGCCAACGCACGCGCGGGATCAGCCGCGACCGTATCTGCGTCGTCGTCGTCGTCGTCGTCGTCGTCGTCGTCGCCGTCGTCGGATTGGAACGACGCCGTGGACACCATCAAGCGCCACAAGCTTCGCGTCGTGGGCGGCATCTGGGCGTGCGGCATGGTTGGCGCGTTCGCCTTCCAATCCTTTGGCGCGCGCGCGGCGACGAAACAGACGAGCGTGAAAATCATCCACAGCCGTCTCTACGCACAATTCGCCACGCTCTCCGCGCTCGTGCTCGGGGCTGGGGTGGAGATGATCGATCGAAGCGCGCCCGCGCGCGCGGCGGTGCCGGATGCCGACGCCGCGCTCGAATACGCCGCCACGCACCGCGCGCGCGCCACCGCGCGCACCGCGAACGCGTCGAACGCGAACGCGTCGAACGCGTAAACACAAGCAATAGCGACCCGCCCGCGCGCCCGCGCCCGCGCGCGCGCGCGCCGAACCCGATCCGACGACGGACGACGACGGACGACGGCGCGAGGCGGCACCCGTCGCGTCGCCTCGCCTCGCCTCGCCTCGCCTCGCCTCGCCTCGCATCGCATCGCATGGGCGCCCACGCCCCTCCACTACGACGACGTCGACGCGCATACATCTTTATCTCTCGCACGTGGCATTTTTTGTATTTTTTGTAAACCATACGCCGTACTCAACCACCCGCGCGCCCCTGTATCCACACACGACGATGCACGCGCGCACGCGCGCGCGCGACGCACGCACGCCACATGTCCGAACGAGATCGCGCGCCGATCCGCTTGGATATCGCGCGATCCGAGATCCGATGGGATATCGCGCGATGTGGTGATTCCCGACGATAGGCGTTCGCACGCGCGCACTACGGCGCACGACGACGCACGACGGCGCGCGCGCGCGGATCGCGCGACACCCGCGTGTGCGTGCGCGTACTCGGCGCCTCGAACGCCCATCACGCGCGCGCGCGCGACGCGATTGGACGACGACGATTGGACGAGGCGATTGGCCGACGCGATCGCGCGCGCGCGTCGGTATTCGACGACGCGCACGCGCGGCGGTAAGGCGCGCACACAGAACACACAGAGCGGTCGTTGCTGTATCTGTTCGTGGTGTATATATACTCTCGACGCCCCGACGACGAGGACGACGACGATGTTCGCCGTGAGCCGAGGCGCGGCGCTGGTTGGATCGGATAGCGCCGCGCGCGTGGGTGGCGGTGGACGACGCGCGGTGAAGCCCGCGAGCGTGAAGGCGATGCGTGGGGTGCGCGCGGCGGCGCAGGGGATTGAGACTGAGGTGAGGATTGATCAAGCGCCGATGACGCTGTTGCGTGAAGGCGCGGATGAGGCTGGGGATGACTCGAACATGCGCGCGAGGTTTGAGCGAATGATTCGCGCGGCGCAGGATGAGATTTGTAACGCGATTAGCGAGCTCGATGGGAAGCCGTTTCATGAGGATGCGTGGACGAGACCTGGTGGAGGTGGTGGGATTTCTCGCGTGCTTCAAGATGGGAACGTGTTTGAAAAGGCTGGGGTGAATGTTTCAGTCGTGTACGGGCAAATGCCGCCCGAGGCGTATCGGGCGGCGACGGGCGAAGCCGGGGAATCGAAGGAGATGATTCCGTTCTTCGCGGCGGGTATTTCGAGTGTTATGCACCCGCATAACCCGATGGCGCCGACGGTGCACTTTAACTACCGGTACTTTGAGACGGATGCGCCGAAGGGTGCCGCGGGCGCGCCGCGCGCGTGGTGGTTTGGCGGCGGTACGGATTTGACGCCGTCGTACATTTTCGACGAGGATGTGTCTTACTTCCACCAAACGTTGAAGGATGTTTGCGACAAGCACGATGAAGCATTCTACCCGAAGTTCAAGCAATGGGCTGATGATTATTTCATGATTAAGCACCGTGGTGAGCGCCGTGGGGTCGGCGGCGTCTTCTTTGACGATATGAACGACCGCAGCAAGGATGAGCTCCTCGCGTTCGCCACGGACATGGCTGGTGCCGTTGTCCCGGCGTACGTTCCTCTCGTCGCCAAGCACAAGGATGACAAGTTCACTGCGGAAGAACGCGCGTGGCAACAAATGCGCCGTGGTCGCTACGTCGAGTTCAACCTCGTGTACGACCGCGGTACCACCTTTGGTTTGAAGACTGGCGGTCGCATCGAATCCATCTTGATGTCCCTCCCGCGTCACTGCGAATGGCAATACGACCACTCCCCGGCGCCGGGTAGCCGTGAAGAAGACGCACTCGATGCCTTCAAGAACCCGCGCACGTGGGTCGCGTAAAATATATATTAATTTTACGCCAAGCGTCGAGCGTCGCTCGACGGCGTATCCATCCGTCGTCGGCAACGTCCGTCGTAATTCAATCGCGTGCGTGCGTGCGTCGTCTCGCGACCGCGTCTGCACATCCACATACACCTCACTTTCTTACGATTTGTTCGATACCTACATCAGCACTTATATACAATCACACGCACACATCCGCGCGCGCGCGCGTCCCGCTCGGCTGTCGAGCCGCTGTAAGAATCTCAACGTCCCCCTGCGATCGCGTCACTCTCGCGCGTCGTCGCTCTCGCCGTCGACCGCACACGCCGGCTCGAATCGTCGACACACTCGCGTCAAGCACTCTCGTGACCTCACAGTCGCGACACCGCGCGCGTACGACCGCGTCGTCGTCGCAATTTCCACGCTCGCGATCGTTTGAGCGCGCGCGAGCTCGGTCAAACAGATACACATAAACATGGTGGATTCACTCACGGTGACCCCGAGCGGGGAGCTTCCCTTTGCGTGTACGTATTCGCGTGCGCGTGTGCGCGCGCGTGTTGCGTGCGTTTCGGCGCGAGTTGAGGCGCGCGCGCGGGGTGGGCGGATTGACTCGCGCAAACGCGTTTGAATTAAAAAGATTGCGAGTTCTCGCGACGCGGTCGCTGGGCGACGGAGGGCGTTCGTCGATGTGCGCGCGGTTGTGAGACGCATGCTACGGTGGTCATGTGTTACGTGATGCGATGTCTTGCGTGATGTGAACGAACGAATGGACTGACGGAGCGCGCGCGCGTTTTTTTCTCGTCGTCGCGAACAGTCGAGCTTCGGAAGCAGATTCCGAGCGAGCTCGTGTTGAAGAACACGACCAAGGAGAAGCAAGCGTTCAAGGTGAAGACGACGGCACCGAAGAAGTATTGCGTCAAGCCGAACACTGGGATCGTTGAACCTGGTGCGAGTCTCACGGTGACGGTGATGATGCAAGCGCACCGCGAGGTGCCGGCGGATTTCGAGGCGTGCAAGGACAAGTTTTTGGTGCAGGCGACTCCGAGCGGTGGTTCCACGGATATGGCTGAGTTGTTCGCGCGCGGTAACGAAAATATCAAGGAAACAAAGCTTCGCGTGGCGTACGTGAAGAGCAAAAAGCCGTCAACAGTGCTTGAGGAAGCTTTGCCGCCGCCGCCCGCGAACGAGAGCCCGGCTGAGGAGCGCTTGCGTTTGCAAAAGGAGGTTGGGTTGTTGCAGTCCAGAAACAGAGCGTTGGTTAATGACTTGAACATGATGCAAAAGAGAGGCGGAAAGATCGTGAGAGGCTTCACTTTGCTCCACATCTTGCTGACGGCCATCTTGGCGTTCATCCTTGGTCGGTATTTGTAAAACGCACGGCACTCCCTTAGCATAAAAATCTTAAAGACAATCAAAGTGCATTTACTCAATACGTTTGTGTTACATAATTTTGCGTCGCTAATTGTTTCTCTCGCGAGAAAAGAAAATTCAAAACAAAGAAGAATGTTTAGAGTTCGAGTTGTACGCGAGACTCTGCAGAAATTTCTTCGACGGCAACCTCGAGCTCCTCAGCTTCGTCGATGGTGCCCACCGATGTATCCAATAGTCCGGTTTCATCCCGCATGCGCTGGACGAAAACCTTGAAAGACTCAAAGGCGGTTGGATTGAAGAGATCAGTTTTGTACCTCAAAAAGGTAAAGCACGCCATGGGTGGGAGCCTGTCTCCTTGCCGCCATGCCTTTTCGTCATTTCCTTCACCCGCGCAATTGGCGATTATCTTGTTGAACGCTTCTTGGTCGAATCGACAAAGCGCATTTTCGCCTGCAAACTGAACATCATATCGCGCGCACGCAGCGCGAATTTGGCGCAGCAAACCTTCAGGTCCGCAGTGATAGAACCAAGGGTGGTCGGCGTCCTTCATTTCGACGCACGTAAAATTCAAGCGTGCTCCATACTTCTGGCAAATCTTCGCAATCGGTGCGTAGCCATCCTGTTCGGGGACAACGCGACCGCTTCGACAGTTAAAATATCCAGCGGTGAGCTCAGCCGGGTGAGACTTGACGTTGTACCACCAATGTACGCCAGCGCATTTGATGGCGAGCTGCACTCCAGTCTTCCCAAATACGCTCTTTGCAGTCGCCAGCATTTCATCCCCGTGTTTGACAAGTTGGTCAGAATACCAAGACAAAAAGAATAAGCCATACTCGGTATCCCAACTTCCACCCTCGTAGCGAAAGAAACCAGTTTCGGCTGGAAGGTTGCAATAACCGCCAGCGTCGTGGGGACCGCTACCGCCCCACTCAATGTGACCTACTTTCGACGCTGCGCGCGCCATGGCGACGAGTGCGCGTTTGTCGTAGCATTGGAATTCTCCAATACCAGGGAATCTCCACTGCGAAGAGTTCTGAGCAAACTTGTTTTCTGGGTACGCGGGGTAACGCAACTCTCCGCACGGTCCGCAACCGACAGAAATTTCAGTTAGAGTAGTGCCCAACTCCTTCTTAAATTTCTTCTTGAAACTCATCATAAACTCCTTATAAGCTTCGAGCGGCGTGCGACCTGCAAGCGTGCGAGCGTTATCGGCCCAGAGCGAAATACACTCTGGGTTGCGGTATCCATACTGATCGGTGAAGAACAAGTCTGGATCTTCCTCACCTGCTTCGAGTACCCAATCGGGAAGTGGAATCTCTAGAACATCTCCAACGTTCGCCCCGCACGCGTGAAATGACATCACAGCCTGAACCTTCAGCCCAGCGTCTTTAATCAAACCAACAACCTCTTCGTACGCGGCCCAGTCGTATTTTCTCGGTCCAGCGCGTTCGACAATGCCCCACCACACGTCAATCATCACTCCCTCGACGCCTATGTTTTTCAACGCTATCAAGCCGTCCGCCAAAGACTCTGGTTCGTGCACTCTTCCATCGTTCGTCACGACGTTCAACGGCAGCATGACATACACCGGCACCGGCGGGCGAACGTACTTGGGTTCGTACGGCGACGCATCCGTCGCCGCGCTCGTGCTTCTACACACCTCAAGACCGCGTACACGTTCACGCGTCACACGACTCTTACGAACACTGCATAACTCAAGCTCGCATCGCGGTGACGCGCTGAACGCGTGCCACACCGCACGCGGCGTTCGTTGCGTCGAGCGTCTCGGGACGCCTCCTCGCGAACCGCTCGCGTCGCGCTTGACCGTCATCCCCACCCGCTCAAACGCAGTCGCACACGCGTTCGCCATCGCGACGCGCCTCAAACCACCCTTCTCGACTCCCTGTGCGCGCACACCCCACGCACGTCCGTACGAATCGCGCGCGAGACCCAGAATCGTCACGCCACGCGCAATCCACCAAAGGTCGTGCCCACCTCAGAACGAATCAATCCACGCCCGTGATCGCGCCCGTGATCGCGCCCGTGCCGCACCGCGAGACCGCTCGATGCTCGGACGCGCGTCGAATGCCGTCGCCGCGTCGCGCGCGGACACCGCACGGAGCGCGCGCGCGCGAATATGCGGCGCAGGGCGTGACGTGGCCCAGGCACGAGCAAATTACTCGATAAATGCCATTTGACCAATCATAACCACCCCACGGAGGGGCTCCACGTGGATCTTTTTACGACACACGCACATGGACTGAAACCGAGTACACTACGGGACACAGGAATATGCGTTCAAAGCGCGCCACAATCCGCCTCGCGCATCCGCGGTCATCGTCGTCGTCGGTGCGTCGTCGGTATTGTCTGTCTCTCTCTCTCTCTGTGTGTGTGTGTCTGTCTCTGTGTGTGTGTGTGCGTTTCGCGCGCGGCGGTGATGGAGCCGGCGACGGTGGCGTTAATCACCCTCCTCGCCCTCGGGTCGTTGAAGCTCACCGCTGGGGGCACGTTGGCGTACGTGTACGGCGAGGATGCGCTGCGTTGGTTTGGGTTTACACGGATCGCGAGCGGTGAAGGTGGGGGCGATGATGCGGTCTCGACGGCGGTGGAAACGGAGGAGAAGAAGGAGGCGTGAGTGCGCGCGTGAGCTGTGGATGTGATGCGCAAAGGATGCGGGTGTTGTTTTCGGTTTGGTACGTAGAATGAGGCTTTGACGTTGGATGAGATTGGGACGGGATGAGGGGCGTGGTGGCGGGAGTTGAGAATATGTAGACTAGTAGTAATATTTCTGTAACAGTATGCACACAGCATTGTCGCTAAATGGTTTCGCCGTCGCGGCTACGCGTCGGCGACTCCGACGTCTAAGATGTCTGATACGATGCGTTGGCGAAAGTACTCCATGTTCTTTTGCGTGAACGCAAGCTCGGCGCCGGCTGAAAGATAATCGGCGTATTTGATCATGAACACCCCACAATCGCACCCGTTCATTTGCTGAGGGATGTCTTTTGGGTAGCATTCTTCCCACTCGTCCTCGTCCCAGTCTTCGTTGAGCTTGTTTTTTGCCTCGTCGATGACCCAGTTCTTAAGATTTCTCACAGTCGTGCGGCATTCACCGAGTAAAGAATCATAATAGCTAATTCGCTTGTTCGTGACATCGATTTCAGCAAGTACCCAGTGCATTCTCTGATGGACGGGGACGTAAATCTTTTCGCACCGCAATACGTCGTACTTGAGCTTCTTTGCGAGCGTCCAACGACGCACGTTGGAATACTCGTACTTTCCGCTATCTTGAAAGAGTTTGTTTATGAAAAAGGTACTGAAAAAATGTACTTTTGGCTGCGTCGTTCCTTCGGGCATGGATTTGTGAGCGCGTGCAGAGAGCAAACCGATTGCAAAATTCGCCACCTCATCATTCAACCACGTTCCCGTGCGTAAGCTCGCGATATCCTTGCCAGTCGCGTCGAGCGAACCTTGGCCTACAAAGGTTCCACTAGCTAAGACTTGGTTATCTCGCGCCAGGAATGCTTTTCGCACCGCCTCCAGCTTGGCTTTGGTGAGAGGCTTTAAAAATTCGCGTGCGGCTTTTTCACGTTCGCGCTTTGCCTTTAACTCCTTTGCCTCCAAAGTCAAACGCTGGAGTTCATCTTCCAATCCGCTGGAACTCACACTAGCTAGAATCTGACTCATCTTCTCGCGTCTAAGCTTCAGTGCCTCTTCTTTAGCGCGCATTGCTGCCGCGTGTTTGGCTGAGAGCGGCTTTAGTTCTTGAATGCGTGGTCCACTATGGTGTGCATGTTCTCTCGCCGCCTCAACGCGTGAGGCGTTGGAAAGCGTACCATTGTCGTACGAGGCTATAAGGTTTTTATACCGCGCCAAAGAGTCGGCATCGTCCCACTTTTTCATGCTGACGTATTTTTTCAACGCTTCACCAAAAATGTTCACTCGGGTCATGTGTTTGAAAGCTAACGATCCAGTCGCACCCTCGCCTTGAGACCGCGTGTTAATGTCGCTCAAAATACCTCGGTCACCGAAATCGTCTTGTTGACCACTGTAGCCTCTATATGACGTCGCCCCGCCTCTATACGTCTCTCTCGCCGGCGTAAATACGCTCGGCGTCCTTCGCCACGCGTGTTCCCAATCCCTCCGTGCCTCCTGACCGAACGCCGTGCGTTCACTCAAGACTCTATCACGACCACTCACCCCAGCGCCCGTACGCTCGAGTGCGCGCGGTGGGGTCGAATAAGGGTGTGCACGCGTGTACGCTAAACGCTCACTCCACGCGCTTCCTCGCGCAAACAAACCCCCAGGCGTCAACACCGGAGTGCTATGGTCAATATCGTCCCGCACGAACGCTCGTCCTTCGTCACGAACTAATCGCTCAAGCGTCGACGTCGACGGTGTCGTCGGTGACGCGCGAGCCGCGTAAACGTCGCGTGGATCTGCAAAGGCGTGCGCTCGAGTTCGGTCGAGTGACGCTTGATGCGCGCGCAGGATATCGTCCCTGACGGTATGCGCGTCGATACCGTCGCGTGACATCCGTCACTTTGTGATTGCCCGCGCGCAGCCGCGGCGGTGACGTTGACGCGTGCGCCAAAATGTGCGGTTTCTGTCGCAGTGAGTTTCAAAGTTTTAGCCTCGCGTTTGAGTGGCGGGGAGAGCGGAACTGAAAACTGTCGGAATGTTTAGTAATTTATCCTTTAAAAGTTCTGGGTTATAACGAATGGATATTGTAATGCGAACTATGATCACAGCTTGAGTCGATCGCGGATGACCTCGGCGATTGAATCTTCGCCAGGGCTGACGTCTTTAAATTTGCCCAACACTTCGACGACGACATCCTGTCGGCGCTTCCACTTGACACTGCCTTTTTTAACACCGTTGTTCATGAAGTTTCTTAAAACTTGAACGCAAACCGATGGAGTAAGACCAGTAAGGAGAATGGCGGCGAGAGTAGGATCGGGGTCGGGCTTTTCTTCCGGCTTTTCCACCGTCGGACGAGCGCCAAATCCGAGACTCGAACGTCGAAGGATGCTCACTTGCTCAGCCTCTTCTAATCCGGCGTAAATCACCTTGGCAACCTTGACGTTGCGTTGCGCGACGATGCGAAGGATTTCAACACCATTGTACACGACGCTTCTTAAATAGTACGGCAGAACGAATTCAGCCACGCCAACCATGCGACCGGGCTCAGACAGGGCGACCAAACCAATCGCGGCTTCGTTGTCATTGAGCTTCTCCACCATGACGTCGATTAACGTCGCAGCACGGTTGAGTTCGAGACCCATGAGCGCTTCAGCGGCTCTCGTGTCTTTCGTGCGCCATAATTCAGCCAAGGCTGCAGCCGCAGCTTCAATATTTGCCGCACCAGCGAGCACGATGGTGATGGCAATCGGGTCGTCGTCTTGAGAGACTTCAGCAACGACTTGGGCGATTTCGCTTCTGTCAAGACGCGCTTGGAGACGGGCTGTGCGTTCGTCTGAAGATTCAGATGATTGCTTCACAGCGGCGTCAGCGTCCGCCTTTGCCTTGGCTGCGGCGTCGGCATCCGCCTTTGCCTTGGCTGCGGC